>CM037090.1:52157958-52556827 GCA_020916435.1 Oxytropis ochrocephala | reverse complement strand
CTATATGACTTTTGAGATATAGAATCTTTGTTGTAGCAAGTGAACTATTAAAAAAGCTAGCATAATCACCGGGATCACAAGAATTTACCAAGGGCTTCAATGACAATTGAGAACTTGCTTGATGTGTGTTCACGTTGCCTCGAAGCAAAGCAAGGCCAAAGAAAGCATGCAAAAGAAATAATTTCCAAAACAAATTGAAAAAACAAAGCAAAGTGAAATAATTCCAAAATTATCATGATTAATGAAAATTTGAGACCTTTGAAATTTGAAATTAAGTTCAAACCAAGTAATTTACTTTGTATTTTATACTCATTCTCAATCTGAAACATATTGTACATGTATTATTACTATTGTAGCTACAAAGCTAGATCTAGAATGAACCATGAGTACCTTTTCTAAAACACTTGAAGAAAATTGGTAGTTCTCAAATACACAAATAGCAAGTAAACAATTATTATTAACAATAAGATTATACACGAGAGAGAGGATGATAGGGCCACCACACGTGATTCATAGAGACGTTCACTCTTCATCATTCTACAATCTTCTCGATTGAACCCTTTCATTGCCCTGCGCAACACCATTCATTAAAAAAATAAAAAAATTGAAGTAATTTCAACAAAAGTCCTTTTAATTAATCATTGATTATAAAGCCAATAATAATAATAATAATCTAAAAAAAGTAAAGAGACAGCCAGAAAGGTTCATTATGCATTTCTAAAACTTATGCACGGAACATACTTCTACCAAGCAGGAAACCTCACACATGACAAGCAAAAGACCAAATTAAAACGACTAATTTAAGGATAATAAGAGTATTAAATATTCTTAAAAAAAAAAAAAAAGCTATAATGTGTATGAGTAAATGAGAGTAGGAAGAGTAAGGTACCCAAAATTCCATTACTTACAGACATAAGGTCCATCGAAGATGAGCATAGAGACACGCTACATGTTGTCTTCACTGAATCTCACGAAAGTCATATCTTCCTTCAAAATTGAGCTGCGTGAGCGCACACACACACATGTAGAATCGATGAATAAAGCTTCAAAAAGACAACAAAATTAAGGAGTTGAGAGAGTGAAAGTAAGGTACATTTGCGGAGAAGGTTCATGAACACTGGTGAACCATATCTATTTGCTAGAAAGGAAGAAAGTTTGATTGAAGATGCTCCCCAAAGAAAATATTAGGAGAGTGAAACACTTGCAATGTGATGTCTCAGCTTCGCCACTAAGTGAGTCCTCTGAGATCATCTTTTATCCAGAAGCCTCAAAATCTTCACGCAATGGTGGATGAGGATCCCTCGACCTCCTATCAAAGATTGAATTTTTAGCATGAAATCATCCTCAAAATTCTAACAATAAAAAACCAAGATGCAAATTGATAATGGGGTGGTATCTAAGATTCTAAATAGCTCATTAGCAAACTTAAATAAATTTCAAAGGCTACAAAGATAAAATTTTGAGCATGAAAATGAACCTCATAAGTCACAAATTAAACTTTAGAAATCCCAAGAGAAAAATTTGATAAATCATACCATTTTTGGGAAACACAAAAGGGAATAAAGAAATTTGCTCCTTAACTTCTCCAATGCTTTTCCACTTTCCATGAAAGGCGTAAAAAGCTAAAAAAGCAGAAAAGCGAAATCATAAGTTGCTCCATTATTCAAAAGAAGAAAATGAAATATTGGAACACATTGGAGGAATCGGTTGAAGCTTGGAAGAGAATCCCACTTCTTGTATCTGCGTTTTTGCTCTGCAACATTCAAAACCAAAAAAAAAAACAATAAAGTTCCTAATCACTTTCCACAGAGGTCACCTACGGAGACCAAATAAAAAAACCTAACTTCACTAACGAACAAAATAACTCCAGAGTCCTTCAAAGCTCGAGATCAACAATCAAGCGATCAAATATAAATTCCAATTCAAATCATCTAATGATACAAATAAGAGAAAGAGAGAGAAGTCATACCTCATGCGGGTATGAAGCGAAGCGAATCTGAAGGTAGTTCTCGTCCATCAATATTGGAAATCACCGATCAAAAGTGCAGCGAACCTCATCGTGGCGTGGCGGTGCTGCGGTGGTTGAGAAAGGTTCCACATGCGCGGCGGCTTGAGGCGGCGCGGCATGATGGCGTAGAATCCTCCATTTTTTTGGTGATGAGTGGTGGAAGAAGAATCGAGAGCGATGAGAGAGATGAGAGTGAGAGATTAGAGAATACATGGAGAGAGAGCCGGGCGTGAGAGATGAGAGCGAGAGAGAGTGAGAGTTGAAAATCATTTTCTTTCTCTTGAGAAGTTAGGAGCGGCGGTGGAGATTGGGGAAGGAGCAAGCTGGTGAAGAGTGCACTGTCTTTTCACTGCCATCTTCACATGGGAGTGGTAGGATATCACATGGGAAGGAAGCCAAATCCAACATGGAGCTTATGTGGCACACATGGTAGCTAGTGAGTGGCTGGAGTTTTTGGCGGGAATGACATGACAAAGCTGATGTGGAGACTCAACGAGGATGTATTGTCTTTGATGATAGTCCACAAAATAATAACAGAAATGAACATACAGAAAGACATCTTAAAGGCGAAGAATGTTATCTGTCATCGTCTAACGTTTAAAAAAGCCGGATACCAAAAAGCTTCACAACATTCTATGAAGTTATGAATAACTATAAAATTATAGCCAATCATACCATACCCCTTTTTCAGTTTTAATATTTAAGGGAATAAACCAAATTGTAATTAGAGAACTCATCGTTTAAAAAAATGAAGCATCTCCGCATTCCAAATTTGTAAACCTCGATTAGCTCAATCGCTTTGAGGTATGTGAAGGCTCTAGAAAATTGGGTTCTAATTTTGAGAAGCATCACAGCTTCCTAAGAAAAGTTACACATATGCATTTGGACAAGTACAAAATTGGGAAAATTTTGTAGCATCAAAGAAATGAGAAAATAGAAGGAAGGAATCAAGCGGCGCACGGGTGGTCCATCAAGTATTGATTCAAAAAATGAATTCTACTTATTTTAAGCATTCCTTTGGTCCTCCATCTTTCCGAATTTAGGAAATAACACAAGCAGAAATTGTTACATCTATCATAATTAATCACATCTCTCTCCTCGATTTCATACAGTGTGCAATGACTTTCACCAAAGATGAAAGATTGTCACTAACACCTATCGCACCAATAAAAAATTTCCTCTGATCGGAGAGACACAATCTCGAGACCACCACCTCCTCCCCGAATCCACATCTGAATGGCAGCGAAATTACCCATTCCCGCGAACTACACTCGTCGGACTCAAAATAATACTTCGGTCTGCAGTTTTTGAGCAAGACTCGGCAACCCCATTTGCGTTTTAACAAAGTTCCTCAAAGATGGTAGCAGGAAAAACATCCCTACCCGCAGAGAGCATCCTCGTGTGGACAATGGGTGTGCATACGAAACCAAGACTCTGAATCTTCCAACATCAACCTAGTCCTCTATTTTGTATGCTGTATCTAACTCAACAAATTTATCAAACTTATGAGCCAAACTTGAAAAAACTCCTCACACCACACTTTCAATGGTACCCCCCATACATCTAATCCCTGAAAACACGTAAACTTCTTTGAAAACAAAATTGGGTGACCCCTTTACTTATTATATGGAACCGGACATACCACTAGTTTCGATTAGATTTAATTGCAAATACATCGTCCCCTTCCATCGTGCTAGAAAGAAGAAGCGAGTCTCCTCCCATTGGAATTGCTTTTATAAAGCGATACCGCTTCTATTATCGGACTTTGTTGAAGTTCCATCACGTGGCGAAAATAAACTCCCACAAGAACTACGACAAAACACGAGCGTAGCTCATGGATCTGTTCAAATAGGCATCAAACTCAATATTAAAGGTACCATTCATTGTTACATTAGTCTTTCCCCAAAAATATCTACCCTTCTAAAATGATTGGCGGTGTTCCTCCTCTTCACATCATTCACCACAAACATAACAACCCTAACCCCACTTTGACATAGAGCACAGCAGATTCTTAGATTCACTACCTCTAGAATAAAGTAAGTTAATACATAGGTTATAGCTTCTCACTACACACAGTCAAGCTTCAGTGATAAGTCTTCATATCTCTCACATTCTTGAACCTTACAAAGCCCAAACAATTTACCTCATTTATCCACCTTTGATAGAATGAGGACTTGAAATAATAACCACCTCACACGAGAAATCCTTCCAAATATCCGGGCACTTGGTATTTTACGGGAAGTTCGGAAAAAAAGAAACTAGTGGTTGAATCTCTTATGTAATCCACAGAAACTCCACGCCCAGGATTGAGGCCTCTCTCCATGTCCTGACTTCCACTTTTCGGCCAGTCTTGTCCTCTCTCTCTCCTCTCCTCTATTCTCTCTGTGACCCCAAACCTCACATGGATGTTACCTGTAGAATTCCTCTCGTGTTTCACTTGCCTTTTCCCCTCTCCCACTCTCCGGTTCCCTGCATAATTGATTGAATTGTATGTGCTTGTTTGGATAGAAATTGGGTTTTATATAGAAATTAAGAGCAAGGGTAAATCGTCATTTCACCTCATATTGAAGATTTGTTACTTGATGAAATAATAGATTGAGTCCTAAATGATTGAATCATAGGAATGGTAGTTAAAGTTATATGAAATGATGAGTGCTTGATTGATTAGAATTAGATTAAGTGAGAAATAGAGCTCTGAGGATAGTTTGGTCCTTTTACCCCCTTCATTAACTCTGCACAAAACACAAACACAAGACCATCCCTCATTTTTCACTCAAAGTGCTGGAATCCAAGAGAGAAAGAAAAATATATATATATATATATATATATATAGAGAGAGAGAGAGAGAGAGAGGGGAGAAGGAAAGGGAATCAACTTCACACTTCAATGCATGTAAGTAGTTTCTTGACCATCCTTATCCATTTTTCCTCCTCTTTTCAATGGTGCAAGTTTCATAGCTCATTCTCCTCGATCTCATTTTACCATTGTTGACTCTTAGAGCTCAAAGTGAGTGAAGTTGAAGTCTAAGTGTTAGCGATGAAGGTTTTGGCATAGTGGAAGCTAGCTAAGGTTCTAAATAGCTCAAAAGCTTGATTTGGAAGCTTAGGAGTGTCCTACATTGCTGTTTGGTTCGTGTGGCAGTAGGGGAGAGGGTTAGAGCAGTTGGTTTTGATTTGGGGCTGTTTGGAAGAGTTGGAGCGAGTTGAGTCGAGTTTGTGGCGTTTGAACGATTGAACTTTGCTAAGACTCGGTTTATGTGATTTTCATCACGTTAGGTGAGTTTTACTCCACGGTTAGGGATTGTGATTCTCAATATTTGGTTTATGGAGTCGGTTTTGAATACGTTTGTTCCGTTTGAAAATTTTACAAGTCGAAAACCATTTTGTTTGAAAATTTACGTTTTATGAATTGTTGAATAAATTGGTTGTTGTGTTGTGATTGAATGATGTTGAATTGATTGTATATATATTATTGTGGAGTCGATTGGAATCGTGAAATGGCAAAATTACACGAAAACACAATCTTTTGGCTCTTGTAGAAAACAGCGCGGTGTTTTAAAACACTTGCATGACTATGTTTTAAAACACAGTAGGTGTTTTGAAAGCTCTTGATGATTCGTATTCCTTCTTTGTCCACATTTTTGAAAACTACCTACGCCATTCGATTGATTTCAAACCTCTTCTAATTCATTCCTCAACCCTTTCCCAAGTATTTATGACTGAAATGCCATGAGGTGAAGTATGTTTGAATGTATTTTAAAGAAATGTATGATGTTAGGGAATTGATGCAAAAGCTAGTAAAACCTAGTATACGTGTGGGAATCAAAGTTTTGAATATAAAGTGATGCTTGAATTGTGATATAGGTTCTTGATTGTTCTAGCATGGTATTATACCATATTATAGATTGAATTATGTTTTGATTATATGAATTATATAGAGCATAGGATACGAGCGAATGCGAAGTGCGATATATAAAATATATTGAATTGGGTAGCGACCCGTATTTGTGTTATCATGCTAGGTGAGAGAAGTCATGAGCCCTTTACCTAGGCCCGGTGCATATATGTTATGTTGCTCTTAGGATTTCCGCTCCTATTAGCTATATGGGGTTCACCCAAAGCTTTGAGTCGGTGATGTGCTACCGTTTGAAATTGATACAGTAATTCCTCAACAAAGCTTCCTTGGGTTCTTAGGTGTTGGATTACTTCTTAAAATGGATTGTTGTTTGTAATTTTTATTGAATTACTAGTAATTAGGTGTACTTAGATTGAGAGAAAACTCTCGATTCTATTGACCAATTCGGTGAGGAATTGGGTGTGTCATTAATAAAAAAATTAAAAGGAAAAAGCGATTTATAATTGAGCCAAGTGATAGGTAAGTGGTCACGGTAAGACTCAACGAGATATGTTATCTCACTCTATCATATGATGTTGTTTCACGAGAGAAAGCAGAGAAATAAGATGTTTTATGGCACAAGTAGATGGCGTGTACGAAAGAAGATTAAAGATGTAGTTCTTCTCTCGTTATTTTGTTTTTCCTTGTTATCTTTGTGCAGATTTATGACTTGAATTTTTTTAATTTATATAATTGTTTTTATTTGTTCTTATAAAGATGTATATCTAAGTAGGAAATTTATCTCTTATGTATCTTTGAGCCCTGTGCACTTTAGTATTTCTACTAGATAGAAATATTAGGGTGTTACTTTTACTAGCTCAATTGGTAGTGGGAATGCATCGAGCATGTACTTGAGCCCACAGAGACATGGTTCGATTCTCAAAAGAAGGCAAAAACTCTACATGTGGGGTAGAAGGTCATGATGTGCAGGTTCTAGGGTAGCCTACTAAGAAAGAAAATGGCTCATGCTCAATGCACAAGTACTAGCTCAATTGGTAGTGGAAATGCATTGAGCATGTGCTGAAGCCAATAGTACTTAGTTCGATTTCCACGGAAGGCAAAAACTCTACGTGTGGTAGAGAAAGAAAAGGGGCCAAGTTATTTACAATCAACTTGTTTGTTATTATTCATTGAAAGTAATTGTTTCTTAATAATTTAAATATAAAAAGCGATAAACACTACAACAAAATTAGTATATAAGCGTAGCTTTTTTTCATCAATGGCGGCGCTTTTGGTATTTCTTTGAGCGATCATGTGTTGGGTATTCCACTCCAACAATGGGCGTTTTTAAAAGCGCCACCCATTGCCCAGGCACGTCCTCAAATAAGCGGCGCTTCCTGAAGCGCTGCCCATTACTAAACACGTCCTCAAATGAAGCGGCGCTTCTAAAAAGCGCGCCCATTTGCACCCTGAAACACCTCCTCGAATAGCGCTTCCTTCAAGCGCGCGCCCATTTCACTGGCTGCGTCCTCGAATAGGCGGCGCTTCCTAAAAGCAGCGCCCATTGCTCAAACACATCCTCAAATAGCGCTTCTTTAAAATGCTGCCCATTACTAATGGTCCCCTATAAGCGACACTTCCTTAAAAAGCGCGCCCATTGTTTAATTTTTTTTTAATTTTTTTGTTTTTGTGTATTTTCCTTTTTATATTTGCAACAAAAAGCAGTTAATCATACATCAAAATATTTTTAATAGTGATATCTATGAATTTGTTGTATTTAAACTTTGAATTAAATCATACATCATAAAAAAATTAAATCATACATCAAAATACATCCAAAAAATTAAATCATACATCCAAAATTAAATCATACATCCAAAAAATTAAATCATACATCCAAAATTAAATCATACATCCAAAATAACAAAACATGAATTTGCGATTTAAACCTAGGCTTGTAATGAGCATCGAAATATCACGTCCAAATGACTTATACACTTTAACACTCTGATAGTAAGGACCACGAAAAGTAAAGTAATAACTCATTAGGCGATTAGGACCACGAAAGAAAAGTAAAGTAAGGACCCAAAAAATGAGCTCCTACAAAGTCTCCCCAAAGATCCATGGCAGCAAATTTTTTTCCATTGTCAACATTATTAAAAAGAAAAGAAAATAAAACACAAAAACCAAGCAACGACAATGCAAATGGTATTAACATAAAACCGGGCATGTCTATTTTAAGAAAGCATCACTATTCGGAGAGCTAATTCCATCGGATACGTGCACAATCATAACAAAGCATCTAATAAATTTTCAATTTCAATCATCATAAGCAGTTCAACTAATGAGGAGCAATCCCAAGTGCTAAACCAAACCACTAATCTCAAATATCCAACTCAATTTTGGCCGAATTATAGAAGAAATCAAACAAAGAAACAATTCAAAAGTACTATGTTTGTAGAGGTGGTTCCAAATCTGAAAGAACAATGAAACAGGAAAATTATAAGAGACCAAATTTACTGTTCTAACAGTTAACTGATCGACAAGTGCCAATAAACAATGGGCTTTATTTTGATTCAACAAACAGGAAATGGTTTTACTCTAACAGTGAAGCAACCTGCTCTATATGCCAGCTCCTCAAAAGTGAAAATGAATTTTAATTAGCTTCATGATTTAATTAACAGTTTACATTTTTCACTCAAAAAACACATCTCTTACTTTAAAGAAGCTAAATCCTATTATTATGAAAAAACATGCTAACTAGCAACTACTGCGACTGTGGAATACCTTCTAATTTACCGTAATATTATAAAGCTACTAGCTATGCACCAAGTCCAACAGGCTATAAAATTCAATCACTGAACAATAATGGGTGTGTTGCAAAATACAAAAGATTTCAGTAACTGCATTTTTTTTTGACTAATCTGTAACTGCATTTTGGTCAACTGTAAATGCTATAACCAGCAGCAAAACCAAGTTCAATATTGGGACAATCACAAAGAAACTTTAATATGCTGTAGATCTTATATCACTCAAATATAGAATGAAGACATAGAAGTAAATTACCACTTGCTGTAATTGAACTGAGAAGTACATCATCTTCATCAAGTATCCTCACAGTATATGAAGGTCGAATATTGTTTTTAGCCTCAAGTGCTGCATTATAAAATTAATGGTATTGAGGAGTCAAGTAATCGATCTAAGGCGTATAAAGAAATCTACCAAGATGCAATATGAGCATACAAAATGGTGACTATTTTTTAAAAATAAATAAAGAAATTCATCTGCAAAACCGTTAGATTAATGTCAATCAAACCAACTCCCAAAAAGGGCAACATGTGGTGCTTTAGATTCTGTATGTTGGTGGAGATCAAGTGATCAATGATGAGAAATAAGTTGTTCAAGAGCACAAAAGCACATCCATCCTAGTCTAAGATAATACTAGTAAACAAAGATAAGCTTTTGCATACTATAGTTACACAAAACCAGCTACCCATGCCACCCTAATAAATCGTCTTCGTCTGATACATTCTCATGAGCATGAGGTGTGGCAATCTGCGGGCTACCTTAAAGGACCATTCACATGCCCCGCCTCCGATCCTCTGTTTTCCAATATGCAAAGGCCAGGAGAGTTCTTAAACACCTTCCCCTCCTAACGATGACATAGAATCATCAGTACCAAATCTTTGACTTCCATGTTCACAGTCAGACTGATAAAAATATAAAGCAAACCATCTACAAAGTAGTTTACACTACAAGCTTTAGATTTAGACGAAGATGTTGTTCAAGAGAGAACTGAAGTGGAAGATCCATAGAGCAGGACCCTACTAGCTTTCATAGATACAAAGAGCAATCATCCAATATATCATGTCCAAAAGTATAAATTTAATGGCATGCAAACCATAATTCATCATCATGATACATAAACAAATAAACATTGATGCATGAAAAAATCATAATATTACATAATAAGAACAATGTTAAAGTTGGGTAACTTTGTGATTACCATTAGCGAGGAGTTCGGAACTTTGCAAGTGCAAATTTGTATCATTGACCCAGTGAATCACAAATTCACTATTTTGAAGTTCTCAAAAAGCTTCTCAGTGCTGTTGTTGTAGTAGTTGGTGCAAAGTCAGCCAACACAAGGATGTATTTGGTCGTATTTTCTTGAAATGAATAAAAATACTAATTATAATCGAAGTGTTCTTAACGCATAATATTATGTGCGAGACAAAACCTAACACAGAGCAGTTACCCTCTGAATGCATATGAACCTTTGAAAAACAAAAATTTGATCTTCCGTATTAAAAACACTCATAATCAACATGCCAAAACATAAACCCTTCCATATGCAAAATAACTTGTGATACCAAATAGGAGCTGTGTACAAAATAAACATAAACATATAACTAGCTTTTCTGAGAAAAATGGAAAATTAACAAAGGTTTACTTACAGTTTTGTATATCTCTTTTATCTTTTGAACCACGGTGACTTCCTTCCTCCTCAACATCGATCGTAGAACCCTCAAGTACCATATCACTATAAAGTTTATCTTTGTCATAAAAGAATTTTCCTCTTCCACGTCGCTTTGGGGTTTCACTTTTGGTATCTTCCAATTTAAGATTTGATATTCGGATAAACTTTCCACCTCCAACAACCTCATCATCATCAACTACTCATTGAAATTTCCTTTTATATAACATTCACATTAGGTTTTCCTTTCTCAAATCATCACCACCCCTTCGCTTCCCCAACGTAGAACCACCTCTACTACCATTCCTCATGATCCAAGCCAGTCCTTCTTCACGGTCGAGCCTCTAAGGCAGCGTCGGTGGAGGGTTTCTCAAATTGGGGGTGGAGAAAAAGTAGATCTAAGAGATAAGGGTTGTTTGAGTGTTAAAGAAGGCGAAGAGAGGGAGAGGAGGAAGTGGAGGAGTTGGCGGCGACGGAGGGAAGGCGAAGAGTGGGAAGAGAGGGAGAGGGGAAGGCGTGCGGAGGAGTAAGAGGGGAAGATGAAGGTCAAAGTAAGAGAGAAAAGAGAGAAATGAAAGCGTGAAGGTCAGTGAGAGAAAGAGAGAAATGAAACTCGGCGTTTTTAAAAAGCGGCTAGGTATTGAAAACGTGTGACCCGATACCAGCGTTTTTAAAAAGCAATGAGTAATAGGAAAGCAGCGTGAAGTCATACCTAGCGTTTTTAAAAAGCGAGTATTGAGAGAGCGTGTGAAGCCATACCAGCGTTTTTAAAAAGCATTTTGGGTATGGCTAGTGCTAAAGCGATGGCGACATTTTTTAAAAAGCCTTTGGGTATGGGTTATTTGTTTTGGCCATGCGTGGCGTTTTTACTTAAGCATTTGCTTATAGGAAGCGCTCTTTTTGACAAATCTGGCGTAGTGAAAATTACTAACAATGGCGGCAAGTTTTAGATGCTCATTCCCACCACAATAGCCACATAAAAGAACATCAAGAGTGGAATTTTTGTTGGTGTGGTTATCCTCCATGGCGGTTGTGAGACTAATCCCTCAGTGGATAGGACAACAATGAAGTATGCTGATTCCCACTAATGTGTTTTAACGTTCTTTGCATTCCCAATGCTAGATTCAAATTCAGAAACTTATTTGAAAAGTGAAAGAGATCCAAACCATTACAACCAATGTTTGTTGAAAAAATAGAAAATTTATAAATATGAGAAAGATTAAATAATTTACATTTCTAAAAGATAAGAAAAGTACGTCATGTCTTTTTTTCAAAATGTTATTTTACCTACATTTAATCAAGAATATCACGATCTTTTAGAGATTTACAGCCATTTGTTAGCTTAGTAATAGAGCAAAGAAACTAGATAAGGTGAAGAAATACAAGACACCATCAATGACTTAAAATGCGAACCAACTTGTAACATTATTATGTGAATCATATATTGTTTTCTCACCCATAGATCTAGTACTGATACAAAATACAATTAAAAGTTAAAAATAAAAATAAAAGACAAAAATATGAGATTGGCGTTACATATAATATACTTGATTGACTAGATTAAAGTTGTTGGCATTTATGTGAATGAGCGATAAATAATGAAAAGTTGATTTTGTAATGTTCTACAAATCGAGTAGGTTATCAATGGGAGAGGATACTCATATAGGTTTAGGGAAATGAGATTTACCCTTGTTGGTGTCAAAGTGAAAACTACAACCATATAATTAGGCATTCATGGTAGTCCCAATATATGGAAGGGGAAAATATAATCTCGTTACTCAAATATAAGCAAAAATGTCTACGTAGTTGGTTCAAGTTTTAGACTAAATACATAGACTTTTTTACCTTTACCATGATACTTCACATTTATATTATTTTATTGTTTCAGTTAGATAAATATACAATTAAAAAAATTCATTAATAGTTAGATATAAAAATAAATGTACACAAAAAAAGAAATTAATAATTTGTATAACAAATTTTAATAAATATTTAAATGTTAATTTTTTTAAGTGTATATATAAAATAAATTTTAAACACTTAAAAGGTCAGTCAATTATTTTATTCCCAAATATTAGAAATAGTAAAATACTAAATTGCTACCTTTACCAGAAAATTCACATTTATCTTTTTTCATTGTTGCAATTAGATAAACATACAATTATTAAATTTACCTTAATAGTTAGAAACAAATATAAATGTAAACCAAAAAAACAAATTAATACATTATACAAAAAAATTCAATGAATATTTAAATTTTAATTTCGTAAAATGAATTTAATCTGTTAAAAGAAAAATAATTTAAAATATATAACGATTAGTATATTTTAATAAATAAATTACTTTTTGTACATTATTTTTTCGCTAATATAATCGGTAACAAAGATTATCCAAAAAACATATATTTTTAATGTGCCATGATACTCACTAGGTTCGATAGACAATTATTTTATTGTAGAGTTTTTGTAACATTCTAGTATTTCAACATTTGGAAGAAATACCGAGACTTGCATAATTAGCTTACATCAAGTACTCTAAACCTAGTTAATGGAATTGAACAAATCTAACTTTCGACGAATAATTCATCACATATATGTTCCAAAAGGTAAAATTACCAACCGGGATAGCTTAATGACAATAAAGTTTAGTCATATGTCATTATTACACATCTAATTTCAATATCCAAAAGTGAGGTTCATAAGATGAGACATAAACTTCGATTGCAAATCAAAAGTTAAATTCAAAACATTAAACTAGTTACATAATGTAACCCTAGAATAAACTAAGCAAACCTAAAATATTGATCCCAAGAAATCCTAGTAAACTTTGTAACTCAGAACAACGGCTACATCTTCTCCATTTGCTTGGTACGTATGTCCCTGCTAATCTGTAAAATACCACAATTTAAACAGTGAGATAAAATCTCAGCGAGTTCTTTCGAGATCCTTGACATACTAAACTCACATTGTATTATTATTATTATCTTTCTCTTATCTTAGCACAACACCGGACAATCACTACGAGATTCCTGGTGAGTGTTGTGTAAAATTGTATTGGGCAAGTGTACTGGTGTGGAAAATAGTATGCAAGTATACATAGTCACACAAGTAATATAATGATAAGAAAAGGTCGAACCCACAAGGATTATGAAAACTTTGTTTAGTTCAGAGTGTACACTTAGTGTGTCTACACTATGCACAATTGGTTGGAGTGTTCAAAGTGAATAATAACAATATAAAAATGAAAATGTGTAAAGGAATCGGTGAGATAAAGTATTTGAGATGTTTTCACCAAGTAAATCACTTCTAAGTGTTTTAGTGGAGTATGCGGTGTAGGTACTTTGAATGCATTTTGCATGAGTGTGTGCCTTTCAGCACTTTCTTCTGAGTTTCATTACAAGCTTATTATGTCTAGGCATGCTAAATAGGTTCACTCCTGCCTTTTAAGCTCCCACTGTATCACCCTAAGAACTATGTTATCCTATGTCTAGGACTTAACATGGTTTTAACAAGCAATTCCTTTTTAAAGCTAGTTTAACAAAGATGTTGTTATAAACACTCATTCTTATTAACTCTTGAGTTCATAAATGTAGCCCATGTCTGCTGCTACAAGTTTACCTATTCTAAAGTGATCAATTCCAGAATAAGCTTTGAAAGAAGTATTACACAAGAATTAAAATGCATACACTACATAAACCATAATTACTTACTTAGAAGTTCATTACAAGGCTACAACATCTCAACTAAGGGAGTTTAGCTCATATTACTCATAATATAATAGAAAGAATCTGCAAAGAGCATAATCAAATGAGTAATATAGCAAAAGAACTCAAAAGGATAGAGATTACACAAATAGGAGATCTTTTGCATGAGTTTCCCAAGTTGAAGTACAAAATGAGCTCCTTACACAAGTTTCCTTCAAGTAGAAGTGAAGGGAGTGGTTGTCAAGCACCTCCTTACTTTCCATCTCTTGAAACATAAATGAAAACTAAACTACGCTATAAAAATAAATAAACTAAATGATCCTTTAAGAATTGGATGAAGGATGATTTGCAAGTGAAGATATGGCTTGTATTTATAGGCAAGAAAGCTTTCCTCCTTGGAGGTTTTCCTTTCAGCCTTGAAATATCAACCGAGATAATTAACCATGGTTAGTTGCGAGACTTCCCATCAAACAAGTGGCTCAAATTGGTCGTTTTGCATGAAGCTCACATGGGGTGGTCAATAAAGAAATGCCACATGTCGCTTGAGTACGTGAGCTTTACAACTTGCTTTTGATCATGATCGCGGTCTGCAAGTGGCTCTGCTCCATATGACTAGGCATGGCGTCACAAATCAAGTGTGGAAGCATCAAATTGGTCCTTGGATGTTTTGGTACAAAGTGCTGGTTTAGCAGGTGTAGGCAGTGTGGCCACTCCTAGTGTAGGCAGTGTGGGCACTCCTGGTGTTGGCAGTGTGGGCACTCCTGAAGTAGATGCACTGAACAAAAACATCAAACCTAACAAGATATGTGTATTTTTCCTAATTCATTGTCCTAATCCATTTGAATCCTTAAAATGTTGTTTCTTACTAAATAAGCTATATTTA
Organism: Oxytropis ochrocephala; assembly: GCA_020916435.1. NCBI lineage: Eukaryota > Viridiplantae > Streptophyta > Magnoliopsida > Fabales > Fabaceae > Oxytropis > Oxytropis ochrocephala. The sequence goes on along the minus strand of CM037090.1, from coordinate 52,541,925 downwards.
CATATTAATGTTCTCAAAAATAAACAATAATCTAAGTTTAAATGTATGAATAACTCTATATAAAATAGAGTTATCATGTACACTGTCCAACAAGTAATATAGAGTATGTGAGATCGTTCCTACGAGGAATTTAGGCTTAATTTGAGAGTTTAATTTGATTAAAAATTTAGTGATTAAGTAAATGACACACAAGATTTTGAGTAACATAAACAGTAATAAAAGTAAAGAGGGTAATGGAAATCAATGATGAGAACAAGCTGAGATGCATTCACTTCGGTAGCTTCATTAAAATGTAATTAAAGGTATGTTCAATCTTTGCAGCATTAGGTCTTTGCTGACAATAGGCGTATTTTCTCAAATACTTTACACTAGGGTTTCCTCGCAAGAGTTTATCTCTAAACCTAAAGGAGTACGCCTAGGCTACTTAAGCACCCACAGTATTCACCTTATGGATTTTGCCTCCTATCTCTATGGTTTAAGCAAGGAACATTAAAATCTCTTTTAATGAACACAATCCATATTATCTTGTGAGTTAAATTTACAAACCATCTCTAAATTCATAAATTCTACTTAGATTAGGCGGTCAATCCTAATCTATGATGGAAATATTATCATACACAAGATAAAATGCATAACATTAAACATTCTTCATTAATCACATAATAACTTAGCTACATTAGATCCAACATCTCAACTATGAGTATTTTGCTCATATTGAGCAGACAAAACATGGAAAATAACTTGAACAAAAGAGTAGAAGTCATATTACAAAAATCAAGGATAAAATGTATACTACCAATGAGAAGCAGTGAGGAGAACTCCAAAGACAACAATGGAGAAGCGATCCAAAGCACTTCAAAGCTAGAATCCACAAGGAAATTGTAATTCGGTGTTACTGCGACAATAGATCAATTTGCTAATTTGGAGTGAGCTTGCATAAAGAGGGAAGCTATCTATATACTTCCTTCTTACGGCGGGGCATACAAATGAGGAAGGAGAAATTGTAGGAAAATGCGCAATTTCTCATAAAACTTGACAAGAATGAAATTTTCATTTCGGACAGGAGATGAACCCAGGACTATTTGATTGGAAGAGAAAAAGTGGAAAGTGATTTTTCCGGATGTGTTAAAACTCACACATCTATTTTCTGTCTATTTTCCAAAACTCTTTTTCTTTCTTATATACAGCCAAATCCAACCGTAGCTATATCAATCATAATTAATGATAATAATATTATAAAACTTTAGTTATAAAAAAAACGGAAACAATAATGCTATATCCATCACTTTAATATAGAAACGGTTAGTGATGAATAATCAAAGAAACGTACACTTAATGAAAGAAACGCATATATGTATAAAAACAAAACGGAATAAATATATTAATACCTTATAAAACCTTTTTATAAGTAATGAAGTGAAAACCAATTCTAACGGACCCGTGAGGAAAAGACATAAATTAAAGAAGTCTCACATTGCTTTTTTACTAAATTAATTATATTTCAAAAGTGGAGAAGTCTCACATTGCTTGGCTTTAGACACACTAAAGTATTTACATATTTTTCAACAAAATATTTTATTCATTAATTTCTTGAAAATATGGATATAGCATCTGTGTCCGTTTAAAATTAGTTTAGAGCATCAAAGTTATTGCTCTTAATTTCATATCAAATTATGGAAATTAGTTTTATGCTACCAACGGATATGTTCGTAACTGATAAAAGGTATTATATGTCCGTTGAGTATATATTTATTATTGAACCGTTGATTTTATACTTGTTTTTATGTTTTCTCTTAAGCGATAAAAGTTTTTATATTAGTTTACGTTGCAAAATCTCTTATATGGTAAAGAAATTCATTCCTTTTTCAGTTTTTATCATTGCATATATCTAGTTACAATCATAAAAACATAAAGTTGGTTTATTATATACGTGCGTTTCAATTGTGGTTATCTTCAAAGCTTAGGTTGAAAAATAAAATAAATTAAGTTTACGTTTCTTTTTAATATTGATTATGTTAGTATGATTATTTGCATCCGTTTTTATCGGATGCATTTCATTGGTTTTTATTATCATTTGTTCCGTTTGTCTTTATGGTCATAATATATAATTATACCTATATATAATTGTTAACGGAAAAATGGTTTTTGATCTATGAGTTTCTTTCGATATAAAATGAAATTGTTTTGGAACAAAGTGTAGAGAAGTGCGTGAGTTTTAGCACATCGAGAGAAGAAAAAATATTTTATTTCTTCCAATCAAATATTCAGGTTCATCTCTGTCGAATAAAAATATTCATTCTTGCTAGTTCAGATCCTCTTTCGTTACTTGCGATTGAGAAGGACCGGTTGTATCTCGGGAATTTCTTGTTTGTAGAGGCGGATAAATTCTTGAGGACAAGTCACGAGCGCCTCGGTTATTTTTTCTTAACGTGTTACGTGTTCGCGAGTCTTTGATTTGTTGTTGTCTTGTTGCGCATATTACTCTGAAATGTCCTTATATAGTGTGTAAGGCACGTGATCCTAGAAATGACCTAATGGGCGCATTTCCCTAGGTTAAAGGGCAATCTTGGAGTATTCATTTGAGGTCACTCAATTCCATCGATCCTTTGCTTTGGCAATTTGTCCACATCTTGATTTTTCGTGTCCTTGCATAATTTCTCTCTCATCATCCATAATTTAGGTTGCTACGGCATTTAGTCTTTGCATCACTTAAACAAAATGCATCAAAACACACAATGGGCACTAATTTGCCGTTAAAACCATTCTATGTCTGCACAATTATTTTTATCTAAAACACTTAATTACAAAAGAAAACATACATCATGCTTGATAATTCACACAAGATTAAGCTTAAAGGATAAGTGATAACCATCATAAATGATAGTTATCAGTGAGCCCCTACCATAATAGCTATTCTGAGTAAAATTTCTTTGGGCCTAGGCTTAGGGATAATTACTTCCCCTCACGTAGTATGATCTTGGATTGGGATCGTCATCCCCTTGGTGTTTAATCTTGTTCTTAAGATGCTTAGTTTGTTTGCTCTCTCGATGATCCTCTATGCAATTTAAGCAATAACCATACATATAATCATTTTATTGGTACCTTAACATGCTTGAAAACTAGTTCATTTGTACCTCAATTACATGGGGAAGGGTTCATGAAAGGATTGGAAAAGGGTTGAAATCAAAAGCAACATCATTTGAAAACTTTAAAATAGGGTGGCGAGAAAGAGTGGCGCAGGCTAGGCCTACATGCGCACGGGCCGGAGTGCATCTACAAGCGATTTTGAAAAGGTTGCAAAATTGTGCGCCGCAGTTCGAACCTCAAGGCACACAGACCAAACCCTACTGTAGGTCACTCAAAATCATTTTTGTCAAGAATTGATTGTTCCTTTGACTAATATGCCTAACTCACTTGGTTAGAACCCAATCTTGTTAGGCTACCAAAGCTATCTGAGTTTGAGCATGTTACAAAGCGAGCATTACACATTTCCAAATTCAACATGCAAACATACTAACAAAGATATTTCGGCACATGGGTTCCTTTTTTTTTTTGAAGCACATGATGTTACTGACTCAAGTCTGCCCAATGTTGGCCTCACATGATGTATTGGTAAGCAGGACTTACACAGGAGTACTAGGAAAGGTGTCTTTCTGATCAGACACAGCGGCTTCTCCTCATTCGAATCTCACTAGGTGACCAATAGTTCAACATACCCCGGTCTAGTAGGTGAGCCATTGAATCCAACCAAGTCGGTACCCCAATATGGGGTGAGGTCTTGTGAAAACATTCAAAACTTTCAACAAGTCCACAAACATAATGCCCGGTGAACTTCCTTGATACACGAGGATCCTTCTAACTTCCATATTTTCCATGACCATTTCGGACTAGGAGAGGATATACTTGTTGGGTTTCCCATCGAGCAAGTCTTGGTCCCAGAAAGACAGGGAAGTCTAACTACCCCTTCCATCGGCATCAAAGTCGGCGACACTCATGATCTCTTTCCATATTCTTTTCATAGATTTATTGGACTCACGGCCTTCAAGCGAGTCTCCTCAGAGGATGACCATGGAAAGCAGAGCCTTCCTTTTGGCTTTCGGGTGTCCACTTTCTCCGGCTCCTCACTATCATCTCCTTTGGAGTTGTTATCAATGTCATTCACCACAGCCTTAACTCTTTGGGGCGACCTGGATCTTCCTCATGGAGTTCGAGGCCTTTTACGAGGGCCTTGTGGCTCCTCTCCATCCTTCTTAACTTACTGCGATATTTTTCCTTTTTGAATTAACTCTTTGATATCTTCCTTCAAAGCGCGACAGCCGTTGGTATCATGATCGTGGCTCCAGTGGTAACCAAAATACTTTTTGGAGGGTCTATAGCCTTCCTTCAGCACCAGAGGCTCTGGCCTTTTGATATTCGTAAACTCTGTGTTTGCACACTCTGCTAGGATCTTAGCCCGGGAGGTATTCAGGGGGGTGAGTTCATTGAAACGGTGAAGTCGAGGCTCCCGTTGTGATCTCACTGTGTCCCTCTTGGGATGGGACTCCTTGGCTTCTATTTCTCTTCCATTCTTAGTTGCTGCTCTGTAGGCTAAGTCGTCTTCCTCGTAGTCCATGTATACAGGATCTACGGAGGAAGTCGCCAAAACTCTTTGGCTTGTCGATCCGATGTCTACTTGAAACAAACTCTTTGTTTCACAATTTGTCCTTCATTAAGAACAATTTGTTGCTTGACATCAAGGTTCCAAACATGGGAGGCCTCTAGTTGAGCGCTCCACATATTCTCTCGTGACTCATTCTCTCATTGCCTCGCGGCAGAGCACTTCTTCAAACTTGGGCTTCACACGGGAAAGCGATGTAAATCAGTGAGAACATGCAGGCGAGTTGTCTCCACGATGAGATTGAGTTTGGGCGCAATTCCTAGACCCATGCCAAAGCGGACTTTTCTAGTGTCGGGGAATATTTTGCACATGATCGGCTCTCTTGCCTCGGTACCTCATTCTCAATGTGAAGTAAGAGAGATGATCGTTCGGGTCTTTCATCCGTCATCTGAGTTCAAGGTAGGGGCTTTTCCACGCCCTTGGTATCGGTAGTTGTTGATCCTTCTCATGAAGGGGTCCTCTTGGAGCGTACAGAGGTGTGGCGAGGTGACTTTGTCCTCGTGATGGCGATCTCGGCGGAGAGCCGTCGGGGATCTTCTCGGCTGGAGCGACATCGGGCGACCTAGAAGATATATCCGGCCGAGATGCGCAGCGGGGTGGATGATGCTTCCATCGGAGGACTCGTAGGGCGGTAAGTGTTGTAATGAGTAGTCGGGGAAGCTTGGTGGAGTGGGTGACCTCGGGGCCTTGTGGCATCAAGGAGAGGATCAATGATATGATTTCCTTCGAGGTGGAGACCGGTGGTGGTGAGTCTTATGCGTCTTTGGGAGGCGGTAGCTCGTCGAGCCTACCATCCTAGCCGAGGGCGTCCTTTCACGGGGATGGCGCCGTCGGGAGGGAATTCACTCATGCGGATAACCCTCCCTGAGTGAAGTGTTCTTCTTTACGAGCCATTTCGGGGAGGCGGTCATTCAAGAGGATCGGGATCTTTGGGTGCATGGCGAGAACTTGCGACTTTTCCATGGGCGGCGGGATCACAGCTAGGCGCGAGTGGCGCTGTTGGGTAGCTGAGCGCCTGCGTGGGTGGGGGCCGGTTGGGATGTCGGGACTTGTTTGGGTTGAGAGTGGAATGTCATCGGTGAGTGAAAGCGTTAACCGCCACACCCTCGAGAGTGTCGGGGTGGTGGTTGAGCAACAATGGTGCTTTGAACACAATATCGACACGAGGTGCCATGAGGCGAGGCGAATTCTCCGTGAATGGATGAGGTAGGAAGCGTGTTAGGTCCCACTTTGTGGTCGCCAATGTTACGTACCTTGCTGTCTTCTTTAGGTCGGTCGGGGAATGCGGTTGGTAGTGCTCTGGCTAGATCGGATTTTCGTGCGTTGAGCGAGAGGAGGGTACTGCAAAGAAACCGGCCTTCGGATTCGATGAGAATCGTGGAGGTTGTAGGGTTGAAGGAAACATACCTTATGTGGTTATGAGAACCACTATTTATACAATTCAGTGTTGGCTCTGGTAGTTAGATCAATCGGAAGGATGCGAGCGCAGAGGCAATGGATCGTGCCTTTGAGTGTGGATCCAAGGAGATGGCCCAATCTAGCCCAAGTTGTGTATATCTTGTCCAAGTTGTGCATGGACCTCATGGTCCAACATGGAGTCTTTGGGTCGTGGACACGGATCTCTGATAATTGGGTTGACTTGGGTCCAAATTACTATGTGGGTCTCGTCTCCCGATCCGAACAAGGTTGATCAAAGTCATTGACTCTCTTTGTGTAGTGAAACCAAGAGAAACTTTTAACTTTTGCCTAAAAAGTTAGCTCTTAAGTTGTGATGATGTCTCTTTGTAGGCTCAATTGTAGTCTCATTTGTAAGAACACACGATTTTTGTAGGTCAAAAACTTCGTAGAGCTAGTAGAAAATATTATCAAATAAAATAGATATTTTGCAATTGAAATTTATAGTTTGAAAATAAACTTCATAAAAACTAAATAATATAACAAATCCTATCTCAAAAGAAAATTTAAAATAATATATACATGTTGTTTACAAAATTGGGCGTATTCTAAAAGTTCCCAAAATATGTCCCCCCTAGTATCAATGAACTCTTCACGTCTCCACGTCATCAACTACACGAAACTTAGTCACTTTGAAATCAACACTCTAATGAGATATAAAATCGATGAATAATACACACAATTTAAAAATGAGTATTGTTCTCGGTGATGCGTTGTTATTCATTCCTCACTATCCATGCGTTGTATATGTCTTTCCTTCCTTGAGATAAATTAATGAGTCAAAAACTATGTAATAGTTTCCATGCGTTGCATTGAAAAGTAGATTGTAAATTCTTGTTCCCTAGTCTTGGATTGATACGGCAAAACCCTATTTTAATATTGGGTATACTAAAATAATACTAATGTTCGTACCTTGAGTGGCTCGATGATCTGCCCGGGGTAGGTGAGTACGGTGGCTCGGCTAGGTGGGCGGCGACGGTGCAGTGGGGTAGTTCCTCTGTGGTCGAAGTCATTGCGGGTGGTGGTACCTGCAAGCACTCTGATGCTTAAGTCAGCAAACAGAAGTGGATAGGTGAGGAATGAATAACAACGTACCTGATTGCATGGGGTGCAGGCATATTTATAGATGCTGGAGTCGACGCCGAACCGTTGGATGAATCCGCTTCCATCTGAGCCGTCCAGAGCCGTCTCTTCTTCAGCGAAGTTAATTGGGCCGGAGCCAAATTTGGATTGGGCTTGGTCCAACCGAGTAGGGATTGGCGATCCGGTGGCCCCAAGTCGAGTTCTTCATTCCTATTTTTGTTTCATTGTTAGTTCATTGATGACTTGATGGTATGCAGGGACGGAAGTGTACAACCAAGCCTAGGATGGCTTGAGCCCCTCCTATTCTGCAAATTTTTTTATACACTAATAATAATAGTATACTATTAATATAGATATGCAGTCAACATCAAATAAACGTGTGAGGTACGATTACTGTGAGGTACGATTTTCTCTCAGTGAGTTTCGTTCGGAACAGAAAGTAAATACATTACTAACATACTCCCAAAAGATTTTATATATACATATTTGGGAGGTTTTAATTTTCTTAACTGGCCACCCACTAATTAAATCCTGGCCCGTCCCTGATGGTATGGATTTTGAAATTCATGCTTGGTTACTTTGGAAATTATAATTGCATTTGTTCAACACATTCTAGATGTTGTGGAAATGAGTATTAGTTGTTGGTTTGTTTTATTGAAATGTTGATTGGTGCACAAACTTGGGATATTTGACATTCATGTTGATATGAAATCTATGATTGTCAATTGATTAGTAATGATTGAATTAATTGTATGGTAGTTAGGATAGGTTGGTTGCCTTGGGAATGAGTTAAGGACATGAAATCTATGATTTTCTCATACAGGGACAAAAACACGGTCGTGTTTGATAAATACCGGCACCCGTGTTAGTTTCGGTTTGGTGGTGAATTTTCTGTAGCCTTCCAACTTGTTTTATTCGTAACTTTTGATCCTGAACTCCAAGTTCAGTGTTCTTAGATATGTTGGAAAGCTAACAAAAATTTATACAACAATAAGTAAACATTAATGGCTTTTTTAATTCACTCCTTAAATTATTGAACCTATTCTATCTACTAATGCTTGTTTAGGCCCAGAATAAGTTGACTCGTTAATAGCTATTAACGGGTGGGTTCACGGGGGAAATCGTGTAGTGGTTGTCCGGTGTTGTGCTAGAGACAAGTGAAAAGATAAAGATAAGAAAACACCGAGAGGATAGGGTAAGGGGTCACGGAGGAACTCATTGAGATTTTTAAACTCACTTTGTTTATGATGTGGTGTTTCTGAGATAAGCGGGGCAAGGCGAAGCAAATAAGAGAAGAATTAGTATTTGTTCATGAAGCTGGGTTACTAAATGATTAAAAGGATCCTTAGGGATCAAGTTGGTATTTGGTTAGTCTACCCTAGGTTCATGTTATGAATTATTATGATATATGTTAACTTATGATTATTGTAATCTAAGTTATAGTTTATATAAACCTTATTTGATTTGAACAAGTTTTAAGAATGACTCATGTTGTGATGATTACGGTTATGTTATTATGTTTCCATTGGGTATTTATACCTCACGGAGTAATTAACGGATGGTTTATTCCGTCAAGTTACGTTATGTTCAATTCCTTAAGTAGGTTTACACTCACGATTGTATTAAAATGGTTAGCATCCGATTTTATGACGTGCGAAGGTTAATTAGGGTGTTCAGGTAACCTTTCTCTAAAGAAATTTGTTGCCTGTTGGGTGTTAATTCTTTCTACATGGATAATCAAATCTCAAATTAAGGGTTTGGTTTACAAGAGTTATTTTATTTTTCAAATGGTCTGTCTACTCACCGTCTATCCTTATAATTAAGTTTTGAGACCTATTCAATTAATCATGAAGAAATCTTTTACTTTTTCGGTCACCACATACTTTTTTCTGTGATTAAGTTATAAACATTTTTAGAAGATGACCGGAACATTTGATATTAAAGTTTAAATATTTTGTATGAAAAACCAATACGTTTTCTTCATAATCATTTTCAAAGAGAATCATAGTATTTGTACGACCTTACCTACAAACACAAATTGTTAAAAAAATGCCTAATTCGCAATAAAGCTTGCAGCAACTTCTTGCGCAAAAGAGTTGGGACCATAAATTCTAATGGTAAACTATCGAAAATGAATTGTCAGTATAAGATGTTGATTACAAGTATTCTATTATATATATATATATATATATATATATATATATATATATATATATATATATTAGCATCATTGTTAAGATAGTGAGATTTTACAAAATATCCATCGACCTATATTAACAAAGAATCATTTTCATGAACTCGGGCGTAATCATTTAATACTATACATTCTTACTAACAAAGAATAAATATTAAATACTCCATACATTCTAAATCTTTTGATGTTTTAGCAAATGCACGGAATAAGAAAAAATAAATTAGATAATATATAGTCTAAAACTTTAATTATTAAGGGTAAAGTTGGAAGAAACTAGTTAAAAGAGCATTGGATTTGTAAAACATCAAACCTTTTGAAATGAAATTCAAAGGCTAAAACATCAAAAGATTAAGAAACGGAGGGACTATTACTTAATATATTCCTATAATATTTCCCAAAAACTTTGTTCTTATCACTCCACACTTTACAAATTTAGTATATAAATATGAAAAGGAAATATGAAAAAGAGACACTAATAAATTTTAACTTTTTTGACTGGATTAATTTAGGTTAAATATTCTTCCTTAACTTTTTAAATTTATATATATATATATATATATATATATATATATATATATATATATATATATAAAAGAGACAATTAATTAATTTTACTCTTTTTGAATGGATTATTTTTGGTTAAAAATATTTTCTCTTAACTTTTTAAAATTTATTTCACCCATTTCCAAAAGAAGTTAGACAAAACTTGTAGTTCAAATTTAAAAAAATTTATAGTAAAATAATTCTAAATGGAACCTAGTGAGTGTAAGGAAGAGCTGGCAAAACGGGCTACCCGACCCGCATTGGGTTGGCCCACATCGGGCTCGAGCTTTTATGGGTTGGGCTAAAAAGCCCGGGGTGAAATTCGGGCTCAACCTTTGTGGCCCAAACCCGGCCCTTTGCGGGCTACGGTCTTTTGGGCTAGCCCGCATTATATGCAAAAAATAATTAAAATATGTTTTTTTAAATACAAATATATTTAAGTTTAATGTCCTTTGTGTAGAAAAAGCTCAATGCACTTTGTGTGTCAAAAAGAAAGTTTAATGCAACAGTAGCATCTAACAAATGTAGAAGAAAATTTAACCGAAAGACTAATGTGATCAGTAGCATCTCTCATGGTCAGGAAGTTGATGATTTTTCTTGCCTGATATTTTTAGTCATGTTATGGTATTTCCACACTTTGAGTATCAGACCCATGTGATCATTTATAAATCCTATTCTACTTCAAAGTTTGCATATGCAGAAAGCTGACTATCTTTGTCATGATTCATGACTTTTGATATAATAATAACAATATGAAAATGCTCATGCAATGTGGCGGAGTTAAAAGGATGATGATAAAATTGGATAGAGTGCAGAAAGTTCACTAATAGCTGTGAAAATGCTTTGGCAGTAGCGCTTGTGTGTGGCATCAAAAATATATATTCTTAGGACACGCGTGTGTTGCGGATGATATTGGCTTAAAATGTAGTTAATCAAAAGTATTTGATTAAAAATAATAATTAAAATGAATTCTATAATATTAACAATTTTAAATTTTTTCTTTGTTTTATAGTAAACGATTATAGTTTATTATATTTCCTTTTAAATGTTAAATCTATTTTACCAAATTTGTTTTAAATATTATTTTAATTTTTATATAATTTATTTATTTCTTATTTTGGTGTGCATTTATTTTTTTTACTAACTATTAAAGAAAATTAAAATTAGTATATTTATCTAGTTGAAACAATTCAAACATATAATATGAATTTTTCTGGTAATGGTAAGAATTTAGGACTTGGCTATGTTCTTACCTTACGGTATGTTTGGAGATAGAACTTTAAAAAAGCTCAATAACACTTACTCCCTCTAATAAAATATAATTAAAAAAGTGTATGTATTTAGTCTACAAATCAAACCAAATACAGAGACATTTTTATTTATTTTTAATTAGAGATTTTTTGTTTTCCCCTTCCACATGGGGATTACCATGAATGCCTATAAATATATAATTGTATTAGTCATTTTGACACAACTTACAAGGGTAAAACTCATTTCTGAAATCTGTGAGAGTATCTTTCTCCCCCATTTCAAACCTCGATTTGTAGAAAATTACAAATCAGACTTTTTATTATTCATCCCTTACTCACAATATTCATGCAAAACAACATGTGGATGATTCAATGATTGTTCTAATGCTATGGGGGGAAATATCTCATCAGGTATGTCCTATATATAATATCAATATCATATTTTTTTCATTTACTTTTATTTTCTAATTAACTTGTTATGCTATTTTGTTCCAGTACCAGATCTATGAGCAATTCAAAAACTAGTCCACATATTGTTGTTAAAAGTTGGGTCAGATGGAAATCCTTGATCATGTCTTATGTTTCATTATCTTCTCGAGTTTTCTTTGCTCTATTGTCGTGCAAACAATCGGCATAAATCTCCAAACGATTGTGATTCGCTTGATTAAACTTAGGTAAAATAGAATTTTGAGATGATATGAATTATTTTTATCTTTTAAAAATGTAATTTATTTTATAATTATAATATTGAAATCGATGAGTCTTACTTTGTATTTCTACTATAATTTCATTTTAACTTTTTCCTTTTTTTACTAATGTTTATATTCAATAATTGCAGTGCTGGAACGTTATAAATCCATACCTCATTTTTGGAGTTTCCTTGATGAAGAAAATAAAAAACCCACTTTCCATGAGTTGGTAGCTACAAAGAAGCTGTCTGGTTCATCCATACTCTTCCTTCCCTCAGCATAGATTGATACTGAGGGGAGGAAAAGTATGGATGAACCTTTTTTACAAAAAGTATGGAAGGGAAAGTATGGAGGAACCTTTTTTACTCCGGAAGGAAAAGTATGGAAAGGAAAAAGTATCGACTCTATATATGTATTGATGCAAATATATATATATATATAAACCTTTTTTTACTAAGAGATAAAAGAACAGGAATATAGAAATACCTACAAGGTCCTCGCTCGTATGTTGCCAGTTATTGAAATCACAAGATCAAAAAAGTCTTTGGAATGAAAATGTGTGAAGAAGTACCAAAGCAAATAACTGCAAAAGCCATTCACAGCCATTTGTAGTGGTTGTTGTTGTGCAATTGATACATTTAGTTATAAATATGATTGTAATTGTTGTGGAAAGGAGCATTGTATAAGAATTTACCTCTCTATATGTAACATACATTCTTCATGCCAACAAAATGAATTTTTTAGTAATTTAATCTTTATTTATTTTCATATTAGGTTCAGTGAATAATATCAATTAGATTCATGATCAAACTCATTGACTCTATTTACGTAGTGAAATCAACAGAAACTTTTAACTTTTTGTATAAAAAGTTAGCTCTTAAGTATGATGATGTATCTTTGTAGGCTCAATTGTAGTCTCAACTGTTATAATCATTTAATTCAGTGATTTCATTTCAAAGCACAAAATGGTCATTAAAATACATGGTTGGTAGCTGACCCATGGTTGGGGATGTTTTCCTAAGGTGAGTGAGAGTCACAATGTAACACCCCACAATTATAACTAAAGCGGAATTTAACGTAAATGAAACAGGTAAAATCAGAGTATAACACGCTATTATGGTTTATGTTCCTAACTATTTCTGGAAATAGAAATGATCAAGAACACAGTGAACAATCTCGCGTGGATCTTACTGTTCAACCCTCTATTAGCCTCTCTGGGCAGATTATATAACAATACAGTCATTAATGGCCAATAATTAGCGGCCGTTACACAATAAGGAAATCCGTTACATAATTGAAGTCGATTATGAAGGTTGCTTGGCTAACGGTAGGCGGCGTCGGGGTAAGAATCGATCAGTAGTGATTTAGACCCGGCGTGAGTTTGGTCCTCAAACCTCGATCCCTCAAGCCCGGCCTTGATTCCGCGGCTTTATCGCAATGCTCGATGCAGTCGTGAACAATTTCGGAAGGATAACTTAAAATAATGACGGGTTTAACCCACAAAATAGCATAAAAAGTCTCAACCGAGAATCATAAGATCTTTGGAATACAAGTCGATTACTAATACAAACTCGAGATAAAACTAAAAGCAGAATCCATAATAGCTAAACAAATCCTCAAAGTTTTGATCAACATAGATCAAGCTAGTACAAGGATTACAAAACAAATTACTAAACATAAAGTCCAGCCTCCGGACCTATTAGATGAAACTTAGCTCAAACCTCGACCATGTCATCTCGGACTTGGATTTCTATCTCAACGATCATCATCCTTTGAGAAGTACGATTTTCTCTCATTGAGTTTCGTTAAGAACAGAGAAAGTAAATACATTTCTAACTTACTCCCAAAAGACTATATATATATATATATATATATATATATATATATATATATATATATATATATATATATATATATTTGGGAGGTTTTAATTTTCTTAACAAGCCCCCCACCAATTAAATCCTGGCCCTTCCCTGATGGTATGGAATTTGAAATTCATGCTTGGTTACTTTGGAAATTATAATTGCATTTGTTCAAAACATTCTAGATGTTGTGGAAATGAGTATCAGTTGTAGGTTTGTTTTATTGAAATGTTGATTGGTGCACAAGCTTGGGATATTTGACATTCATGTTGATGTGATATCTATGATTGTCAATTGATTAGTAATGATTGAATTAATTGTATGGTATTTAGGGTAGGTTGGTTGCCTTGGGAATGAGTTAAGGACATGAAATCTATGATTTTCCCATTCAGGGACAAAACACGGCCGTGTTTGATAAATACCGGCACCCGTGTTAGTTTCGGTTTGGCGGTGAATATTATGTAGCCTTATAACTTGTTTTATTTGTAACTTTTGATCCGGAACTCCAAGTTCAGTGTTCTTAGATGCGTTGGAAAGCTAACAAAAATTTATACAACAATAAGTAAACATTAATGGCTTTTTTAATTCACTCCTTAAATTATATTGAACCTATTCTATCTACTAATGCTTGAAGTATTGTTAGGTGTTGTTTTTGCATGGATCCTTGTTATGTAATTGATTGGGAGTTTGATTGTGTGACCCTTATAGTACTTATATCTATTTATTATTGTATTGTTGCGTTAAAAACACACTTAGAGCAAGTGTACTCTATCATGAAGTAGTATAAAAATATCGTCTCCACGGGGATTAACTAATAAGTACCAAACTACTTAAGATTAATTATTATTTAGACAAACGAATGTTTGGTGATTATAGAAACTAAAATAACAAGAAATAAAGTGCAAGAATTAGAATTGTAAAGTTTGATCAATGGGGAGAAGCCTAGGGTCACGGTTTCACTTGCAAGGTTCGATTCCTCTATGTCTAATCCTACCTGAATCCCCTTTTTTATTCAATTACCAATCCCTTTACTAAAGCTATTAACCCGTTTGGTCATGCGCGATTAATTCTTTTCCCTAAATTAACCCTAGTTTGGTCATGCAAAGGGTTGTCAATCCTAATTATGTGATAAAGCAATAGGATAATATTAATTGAAATAAAAATTGGGAATTCAAAGCATAAATTAAAACATAAAAAGGTCTCTAATCAAACAAGATCCACCTAAGACCCTAGAAGATGATTTAGCTATCCATAGTTATCAAGGAATTTCTGATCTGAGTATTTAGTCTCATTTTCCTGCTTCAGAGCTCTCTCACGGTGTCAAGAGCGGGTACCCAAACCTCTTCAATCTCTCTCTCTCAGTCATCGTGTGCGCGTTGTTCTTCTCCCCTTCTCGGTTTCCGTGCGTCTTCTTTCTTGGTGTCCGTTACTGTTCCTCTGATTTCTCTTCCTCCTCTCCACATTTTGTAGACTATTTTATATATATATATATATATATATATATATATATATATATATATATATATATATATATATATATATATATATATATATGAGATCTTGTGACTACTGTATCCCCCTCCTCGCATTCAAGTGCAGCAATGTATTTATATTAATTAAGCATAGGTTCCGTGCGACTCTGTATATCTCCTTTCCTTCCTTTCTTTTTCAATTAGGTCACGTTCCCTTTCTTTATGCAATTGGCAATGGGCCAATTCTTTTAATATATCCACCCCCAATTCTATATTTGCTAGCCCATATATATAATTGATGATTTGAGTTTCCATTAGATTGAATTTTTGTTATTTTCACATTATCTTCTTCTCTGCAAAAATAAATAGCAAATGTAAGTCAATGATTCATATCTTTGCTAATAATTGTTCTAAAAGTAATTCAAAAACATCTCTAAAATGCACTTAATTAGAGTTTATCAACTCCCCACACTTAACTTTTGCTTGTCCTCAAGCAAATTTTACAACCTTATAAACTTTTCAAATAAATAATGAGAGATAGCCAAGCAAGGGACCAAAATTAGAACCACAATGTGAGACGATAGATAATATAGAACATATGAGGTGTCAATAGGTTGCCCAATTAGAGGCTCAAGTCCCTGAAGAATACATTTTTGAGAACAAGGGCACTCGCTCACAATCTCTCTAAGTGTTTAGGGACTAGTGAAAATATACACTCAAGTTTCCACAAAATGCACATTACCATAAGCTTGTAATTTGACCAAATCTCCACTAAATAGTTCACATGCATGCAAAAGATGGGGTTTCATGGGTTGTAATGGGGCTAGGGTGAATTCATGCAGGGTAGGAAATAAGAAGAGGGAGATAATCAACTTAATTTCACTTTGATTCTTCACTCTTCTTCTATTGGGTTTGCTCTCTTTGATTTGCCTTTTCTCTTGAGTAGGCATTTTCACTTTTTGATTTTTTTTTTTTCAAATTTTCTTTTTTATATATTTTTTTCATAGGAGGAAAAGGTAGGTACATGAAAACTTCTATTTTGTTTCCTTTGTAGGAAGATATTCTTGTAAGCACATGAATCACTCCTTTTGTTTCTTCATCCTAACAAGATAGACAACTAAAGTATTGGGCGACATTTGATCGACAATATAGATCATTAAAATATAGGACGTAGTTGTAATTTTCAATAGTTGCTCCACATCCAATTTCAATTGGTTACCAAAAAAAGAAAAAGAAAAAATAATATCTGGGTACCAAAGAGAAAAAATATAACAATTAGGCTCAAAGGGGGCAACTAAGGGATAAATTCAACAAACAATTCTGAGGCCAGAAAAATACCTAAATTCCCCAAATCTTTTTACATGATGCAAATCAATTTTCGCCTTGAAATGGTCAAAAGACAAATTCTAGAATGTAACAAATTGGGAAACACACTCATAGAAAGAAAAGGGGTAAAAATTTATGATTTACTATCAATCCCCTTATGAAGGCTCAAATCTCACATTTAGAACTAGTTCACAAAAAGTACTCAACAGGCACAAATGCTAATTATTAGCTTCCTAAGGACAACCTCACGATTACAATTAAGCACAAGTACATCAAATGAATCAATTTTGGGGGCCTAAAAAGACATAATCTCTATTGTTTTCAATTTACGCATAATTCATGCAAAACAAGCCAGAAAAATGCTATCAACATATTTAGTAGGCATGTGCATTAATAGAGACCAAATGACAAAATATACTCTCCTCCCCCACACTAGCATGAAGCATAGTCCTCAATGCAAAATATCATATTGGCACAAAAAGAAATAAATGAGAGAGAGAGAGAGAGAGAGAGTAAGAGTGACTTCCCTGAGAGAGTTTTGCAAACTGAGTTAATTCCTAAATAAAATAGAAAAACAAACAAACAAAAGTGAGAGAAAATAAAACACAGGTTGCCTCCTGCGAAGCGCTTGTTTAACGTCCCGAGCTTGACGGTACTACGGTCAATCCTTGAGGCCAGTGACATAGCTCACTTGGAGCAACCCTTCCTCAAAATGCTTCACACGCTGACCATTGATCTTAAAAGTGGTACCATCTTTATGAGATACCTCAAGCACTCCATAAGGAAAAACTTGAGTAACAGTGTAGGGTCCATACCACCTTGAGCGCAACTTTCACGGAAAAAAGCGCAAGCGTGAGTTATAAATTAAAACCTTCTCACCAACATGGAACTCACGCTGCTGAATGCGCTTATCATGCCACTTTTTAGTCCTCTCCTTATACAACTTGGCATTCTCATAAGCTCCAAGACGGAGTTCATCCAACTCATCTAGCTGCAGCAACCTATTTTCACCTGTAAGCTGAGCATCAAAGTTTAGAAATTTTAAAGCCCAAAGTGCTTTATGCTCTAATTCAACAGGCAAATGACATGCTTTTCCAAAAACAAGACGGTAAGGAGACATCCCAATGGGGGTTTTAAAAGCAGTTCTATAAGCCCATAGTGCATCATCAAGTTTCAAAGACCAATCTTTTCTTGATGCACTAACTGTCTTCTCTAAAATCCTTTTTAACTCTCTGTTTGAAATTTCAACTTGTCCACTGGTTTGTGGGTGGTAAGGAGTTGCTACCTTATGAGTGACACCATATTTGCTCAAAAGATTTTCAAATTGTTTATTGCAAAAATGAGTGCCACCATCACTAATAATTGCTCGGGAGTGCAAATCTGGTAAAAATATTTTTCTTTAAAAATCTCACTACTACTGAGAGCATCATTAGTGGGTAAGGCTACTGACTTCTACCCACTTAGACACATAATCTACAACAACAAGAATATATTGATTTGAAGAAGATTTAGGAAGGGCCCCATAAAATCAATACCCATACATCAAATATCTCACAAACCAAAATATTGTTTAAGGGCATCTCTTGGCGCCTAGAAATATTTCCACTCCTTTGACAACTATCACAAGCTTTCACAAATTCATGAGCATCTTTAAATATAGTCGGCCAATAAAAACCACATTGTAAAACCTTATACGTGAGTTCTATTTGGGCCAAAGTGGCCACCTACCTCTTTAGAATGACAATGCTCAAGGATAGAATTTACCTCGTCCATAGGCACACAACGCCTTATTACCTTGTCTCCGCATACTTTAAACAGGTAAGGGTCATCCCACAAGTAGTCTCTAGCATCAGAAATTAATTTCTTCTTTTGTTGAAATGAAAAATCAGGTGGAACAACCTTACCCACCAAGTAGTTGACAATATCTGCAAACCAAGGAACAATAGAAATAGCTAAAAGTTTCTCATCAGGGAAAACCTCCTTAATCTCCCCATCATTTGAGGCCTGCATCACACTATGGTCGAGTCTTGAGAGGTGGTCAGCTACAAAGTTCTCTGAGCCTTTCTACAAGAAAAAGTGAAATTAGAAGGCGTAACCTTCCGGCGGATTTTAATCCCCCAGAAAATTTCCGGCGGATTTTTGCATTTTCCGGCGGATATAGTCTCCCAGAAACTTCCGGCGGATTTTTTGGCATTTGTGGCGGATTTATTGCATTTCTGGCGGATTATAAAAGAGAAAGTAGTTTCCAGAAAAAAAAAAAATTTATTCCGCCGAAAATGCCTAGAATTCCGCCGAAAAGGCTGCATCGAAACTGGTGGGATTTTAAAATTTGAATTTCCGCCGAAAACGACAGTTAATTCCGCCGGAAAAGACAAAATTTGAAAATCCGCCGAAAAAGAATTGAATTCCGCCGGAAAGGACACCTCGGTCCAATCAAGTCAATCCGCCGAAAAGGACTTGAATTCCGCCGAAAACGTCACCTTGAACAACGGCTCTTTTTCAACTTCCCTTACTTATATTCTGAATTTCATTCCTTCCTTCCACACCTTCACTCTAATTCGATTTCACTCTTCACTCTCCCAACACTTCTCTAAAATTTCAACACTTCTCACATTCAATCTTCACTCTTTCTCAACAATTCTCTGAATTTTTTTCTTTCAAAGTTCTTACAATTAAATTTGTTTCTTCTCCTCTATCAAAGTTTTGAAGGTATGTTTTAGTTTAAACTTTATTTGAACTTATACTTTGTTTTAATTTATAGTTTGTTACTAATTGTGGTGTTGTTTGTTTAGGATTTATTTGAGGTTGGTGATCTCTATTTCTTTCTTCAAAGGATTCGGTTTAGCATCAAGTCGAGTCTTCTCGGCACTACTAGGTTAGTTATTAGTTGTCATTAAACGTTATTTGATATTATTTGTAAATAAAGTAGTACAAAGTAAAATTAATGTATTTATTACAAAATAGGAAATTATATGTTAATATTTTTTTAATATTTTAAACTTTTTAAATATTTTTATGTTAAAAATGGCGAAATAATATGTTAATAATTTATTAATAAATAACAAATAAATACGAAATAAAATAATGATTATATTTATTAAATTTTAGTTTGTGTTAATATTATTTAGAAAATATGAAATATAGTAATATAGTAGTTAAAAAAATAAATTTAACGTATTTATTAATTTTTAATTTATGTTGATAATACTTTTTAGATAAATTTGTAATATATTAAATTTTCAAAACTTCATTATATAATCATTATTTTGATTAATTTGTTAAAGTTTATCATATTTTTGAAAATCATCACATTATAATTTTTTTTCTTTAAATTGATAAAATTTACTATATATTTGAAAATCATTATATTATCAATTAAATATATGAAAGATTTATGATATGTAATTTATTTTCATTTAATTTAAATAGTTACATTTAAATAGTTTAATATGTAATTTATTGTTATATTTTCATTTAGTTTAAATAAGTATGATATGTAATTTATTGTTGATAAAATATTTAATAAAAAAAATTGATAGAGTTGTTAGTTAAAATGTTATTTGTTGTTAGTTAAAATGACTAATATTAATAGAATGTATGTGTCAAATGTTGTAATTTATGTGTTAAAATGTTATTTTCATTTAAGTAGTTATGATATGTAAATATTTGTATATGTATATGTGTATGTATGTACGTATATGATCATATGATATTTGTATATGTGTATGCGTATGTATGTGTATGAGTATGTAAGTAAGAAAATATAGATTTTGATTTATTATTTATGAAATGAAAAGTAATAGTTATTGTTTATGATAATTTTTATTGTAGCACACGTAGTACTAGGATTTAGAAAACATGGATCGTAGTTGGATGTATGATCGATTATATCACGGAAGAAGCGGTTTAAAGAGGCGATTTGCGAAGGAGTAGAAGAGTTTATTTTTGTGCTAAAGCGTGACGAAGGATTTGCGCGAGAAGGGGGAATTAGATGTCCGTGCGCGAAATGTTCAATTCGATTTATAAAAATGAAGATGAAGTCGAGAATGCATTTGTACAATAATGGGTTTAGGCGGATTATTGGATATGGAGTAAATCGCGAAGTAGCACACAGGGTACTGCGGTAGTTGTTCTGCGCGATTAATGTTCGGTTGAAGTATATGTTTCAAGCACTAATGTTAGGTTGAAGAAGTAGCTTCCACATGCGGATCTGGCCAAATCATGCAACCAGCGTTAGATGTTTATCGGGAATGATATCTCATGCCGTTGGAGTAAATTTGGATTTTGAAGAACGAGAATATGATCTTTGAAGAAGTTCCAAATGAGGAAGCGCAATTGTTTTACGCGTATTTGAGTGAGACAAATAAACCATTATTTGAAGGATCTAAAGACTCAAAATTATCAATGTGTGTTCGGTTGTTGGGTCTTAAGTCTCAATTTAATGTTGCCGAGTTGTGCATGGAATATATGACCAAAATGATGTTGGATGCAACCCCTATTAAGGGACTTTTGCCATGAGTTATTATGATGCTAAAAGAGGCTGAGTATCGAAGCTTGGCTTAAAATCTAAAAGAATTGATTGTTGTGTATGCAGTTGCATGCTCTATTATAATAATGAGTTTGGCATAAATGATGGAAATTTGACGGAATGCAAGTTGTGTGGAGAGCCACGCTACCGTGCCAGCAGGAGAGGGACGAGAAGAGGCAAACCGGTTCCACGGAAAGCAATGTTCTATCTGCCGCTTATACCAAGGCTACAGAGGATGTTTACATCAATGGAGACCGCTGGTAAAATGACGTGGCACCATGAAAATAGAAACAATTACTCGTGAATTACGTCACCCATCGATGGTGAAGCTTGGAAGCATTTTGATCGTGTTCATCCAGATTTTGCCAGTGATCCACGCAATGTTCGGCTTGGTTTATGCTCTGATGGTTTCACACCCTATATTCAAGCATCGGCATCACCGTATTCTTGTTGGCGATTATTGTCACCCCATACAACCTTCCACGAGAAATGTGTATGTCTAAACCATACATGTTTTTAAATGCTATTATTAGGGCCAAGCAATCCAACGGTGGTATTGACATATATTTGCAACCTTTGATTGATGACCTAAAAGGTTGTGGTACGGTGTTTTAACTTATGATGCGAGACGCAAACAAAATTTGAGAATGAGGCGACTTTGATGTGGACAATTAATGACTTTCCTGCCTATGGAATGTTATGCGGATGGGGAACACATGGTAAGATGGCGTGTCAGATTTGCATGGTTGACACAAGGGCTTTCACTCTTAAATACGGAGGGAAAACTTCGTGGTTTGACTCGCATCGTAGGTTCTTACCTATGGATCACCCATTTAGAAAGCGAGAAATATGCATTCATCAAGGACATGTTGAAACAAGTGGACCTCCTCATAGTTTGACACGAGAGGAAGTTTGGGGCGGTGTTAAAGACATCCTCCGATGGAAGTCGTAGCGGGTGTTGTTTCTCGTCCGAAGGCTATGGGCAATGGCACTGTTGGACAAAGAGAAGTATCTTTTGGGAACTTCCTATTGGAAAGATAATCTCATCTTGAGACACAACTGGATGTAATGCATACAGAGAAGAATTTTTTGATAACATATTTAACACTTGTCATGGGCGTGAAAGGTAAAAGCGAAAGACAATGAGAAAGCTAGGAAGGACATAGCTCATTATTGTAGGCGAAGGATTTGTTGTTGGTTGAGCAAGGTACTAGGACATTGAAACCCAAAGCCAATTATACTTTATCTAAGGAAGAAGCGAAAGCGATTTATCGGTGGATAAAAGAGTTGAAAATGCCGGACGGTTATTCTTCCAATTTATCTAGATGTGCGGATGTGGATAATGGGAAGTTGCATGGGATGAAGAGTCATGATTGTCATGTATTCATGGAGTGCTTACTTCCCATCGCTTTTAGTTCGTTGCCAACACACGTTTTGAACCATTGATTGAAATAAGTACATACTTTAAGAATTTGTGTTGTGACCCTAAAAGTTGATGATCTTACAAAAATGGAACAAGACATCCCATTTATCTTATGCAAGTTGGAGAGTATTTCCGCTTTGGTTTCTTTGATTCTATGGAGCATCTCTAGGTGCATCTCGCATCTGAAGCTAAACTTGGCGGACTGTCCAATACTGAGATGGATGTATCCGTTTGAAAGGTCGAGTTATTTATTATAATATAAATTAAGGAAGTTTAAAAATAACATTATTAATTAATTAATTAACATATCGTTTAATTATCTAGGTTCATGGGTGATTCAAAAGATCGGTGAAAAACAAAGCTAGAGTTGAAGGATCGATATGTTCTTCATACTTACACCGTGAAACAACCAACTTTTGTTCTTATTATTTCAAGAATGAATTTGCTCCAAGAAGCGATCGAAATGAAATGGATGTTGAATGTCCTAGACATGAATTAGCTTTGTCTGTCTTTTGTCTACCCGATTCGTCCATGCGGGAGGAGTCAACTCCTTTGGCCGATGAGGAAGAGTTCAAGGCGACACATATTCATGTGTTGATAAAGCATCTTGAGGTGCAACCATTCATTGAGTATGTATTCCTCAACATTTAACTATATATATATATATCGATCTTAATTAAGTCAATAAAAGTAGACAAATGTGTAACAATTAATTATTTCTTTTTAGGAATTCTTGTCATCCGAGGAAATAAGTGAAGAACAATCTTGGCTTATATTAATGCACATTTTCCAATGTGGTTTAGGCAACGTGTTTATGCCTCCCACCAACTCCTCCCAACCAACACTTGAGGAACTTATCGGACGGTCCTCGAAGATGTGTTAAAGAATGGCACACATACTTTGTCAATGGATACAAATTTCACAATAATGAATGGACACAGGCGGGAGAAACAATCAATAGTGGAGTTTGCATGAAGGGTGTCACTTGGAGGTGGTGAAGGTGATTTTTATGGTGTGATTCAACACATATACGAAGTTGCGTACCTATCTAGACTATAGTCGACGGTAGTGCTTTTTATTGTAAGCTGGTTTGATCCGTGCGCTTTCGAGGAACAAGGGTAAATCCAAAGTCAAATCTGATCGACATTAAAATGAGTAGTAGATATCGATCATTGTATGATCCGTTCGTCATTGCTCAAAATGTGAGACAAGTCTATTATGTCCACTTATCCATCAACGCGGGTGATAGGCGTGGTTGGTGTGTCGCAATTAAGACAAAACCAAGAGGCGGATTGAGACAAATGACACTTTGGAAGATGTCCCATTTCAAATGGATGAGATGTCTAATGTAAATGAAGTGATTCAAGTGGAACCCATTACTCGTTTATGTGATCAACCAAACACCGGCGATGAAGTTGATGAAGAAGAAGATGCTGATGAAGATGCAGAAGAACATATTGGTGTATCAAGAATTCCCTGCTCATCTGATGATGATGATTTTGAGAATGAGTGGGATTCAAATTAGTTTTTCTAGTTATTCTGTTTTATTTGGTACTTAATTAACTAGTAATAGTATGGATATTTATGGTTATTTTGTATGAATATTTGTACGAATGTTTATGCAATATATATACATGTTTCTTTTTTTAATATTTAAATGTATGTATATATATATATATATATGTATATAGGTATGTCATCATCATACGGATCCTCATCCGATCGAGGCGACACATACGATGTTCCTCCACTGTCGCGGATACGGCGGTGGGAGCCGAAGATTATTATTACGCCTTTAACGCGCCGTCACGGGCCAGCGTCGCCGTGTTGTGCCTCTTGGCGAGATATTTGCCAAAGCCAACCACGGATGGTGCGAGTAGTAGTAGTAGTCCGCACCTCTTGGTGGTATTGTTGGCGGGGATGACTTACGGCCGACACATGTTGAAGATGGTCGTCGCATCGTGGTGCCTCAAGGAGATTCGTAAGTATATAATTATTTATTAATTTTTTGTTGCCTTTTATACAACTACTTTCGTGGTCCAAAATATTCAGCTTTTTTAAAAAATTTCAGGTTTATTCCTTCAAAGCCTGCAGCCACCGCTGTCATAAACGCAATTCAGCAGAATTTTTTCAAAGGTTGGAAAAATTGGACTGCTGTTAAGAAAGATAAAGATGATAGGAAAGACTATTTTAGGGCCATGCTCAATTCTTTCCAAGTAAGTTCTATGAAATAATTAATTTTTAATTATTTTATTGAATTGTTTAATTTGTCTGTATTAACAATATTCTTCTAATTTTTTTAAATAGGAACAATGTACACATAGTTACTGGAACAACAGAGAGATGTTGAGCATGCGTTCAATAAGAGATGCGATGATAGATACTGGAAATCTGCTGCGGGGTGTACTGGCAAGCAAAGGCAAAACCTCCTTTTATGGGACCGAGGCTTATGCGAAGCGCTCGCGTATTGGGACACTCGAATTTAAAAATAAAGCAGAGAGCTAAGAAGAACCGTGCTTACGAAAATGCATGGCGCGCCACGCAATCACTCGGTGGATGTGTTAGTCTTTGGAACTCATCACGACGCATGGTGCGTAATTTTATAACTATTACTTTTATTCATCAATTAATTAAATTTATTAACTATGTGTTAATTAATTAAGTAGTTGTTATTAAATAATAAAATTATGTATCTAGGAGGAAGAAGCTGGGACGGAGGTCGGTTTGCACGAGTTGCATCGCAACTTGTATATGCGAGAGGAGGGCGGTTCATTTATCCACGATAGAGGCGAGGAGGATTCGGGTAAAAACTACATTATGTTATTAGTTAAATATACAATATATATATATATATATATTTATATTGTTTTTATTGTTTTTTTATTAATATTTATTTATTTATTTATCTGTTGTTTTTTTAGGATGCTTATGATCTTTGGGATGCCGAGTGGCGTGAGTCTCATTTGCAGAGCGATGGGTCGATCGATCGTGAGGAGGAGGCTAGAGTGGGTCGCTCATGTGGGATAGAGCGGTTGGCCCACAAAAGAGTGATCGTTGACGAGGATCCGTAGCATGGGACCCGAGTTCTTCAAGGAAAGCATTCTGCGAAGTCGATCATATTCGGGGGCAGAGAGTCTTGGTCGTTCTTATCTTTGCTCCCCAACGCGATGGTAGATCAATTGACCAAACAATTTAACCGAGAGGTTGAACGCAGCGGCGGAGCAATATGCACGACAACCGGAAGAGCAAGCTAGGATCATTGAGGAGAGCTGTGGCTTGAGCTGGGCCACGAGTGAGCTAGGATCATTGAGGAGCCTTGTTCTTTGGCCTTGGCTTGAAAGCGAGCTAGGATCATTGAGGAGCGGCACACGAGCAAGCTAGAGAAGAAGCGAGGCGTTTTGCCAGCAGATGATGGCTCGAGATGAACCATCCTTCGAGGCCATCATCATCATCATCATCACATATGGCTTCCTACCGACCACGATCTTGGCCTCGGTATCCTCCGTACCCTCAAAGCGGTATCCACAGGCGAATTATTCTCAAATAGCAGTATGATCCATCCCAGCAGAAGATCCACCTCATCATCCAGTATCCTCCCAAAGATCCTCCCCAAAGACCACCACCACCACAACGGCAATGATGATCGACCCAGATATCTTCCCAAAGACTGACCACCACCTCAAGAAGTACTCGTGATCAACCCCACCCGCGGTAGCGATTACCCCAAAGAAGAATCACCCCATCTCTTCAATAATTTTGATCTAAATTATAGTGCGTTAGAGGCTGCTTTGTTAGGTGATGAACGGCAAAGACGAGGTGCTAACTATTATCACAGAGATGACTCGGATGATGAGCACGCACCTTAGTAGTTTTATATTTGATTATGGATGTTTATTATTATGGATATCGGAGTGATTTATTGGATTTTAATTTATGGATGTTTATTATTTGGTTGATTATGAATGTTTTTTTTTATTGTTGATTATGGATGTTTAATATTTGGTATTTGAGTTTTTAAATTTAAATATACTATTTATATTTTTAATTTAAATATGCTATTTATATTTTTAATTTAAATTTATTTATTTTTAAAAAACATTTTATTTGCTTTATTTTACTTTTTTAATTTAAATATGTTATTTATATATTTTTTCTAAAATTTATTTAATTTTAAAAAACGTTTTTTCAGTTTTTTAAAAATGTTTTTAAAATATTTTTTTTTAAAAAAAATTGTTTTTTTCGGCGGATTTAGTTGTTTTTTGCGGCGGATTTGTTTAAAAAAAAAAAAAAAAACAAAAATTTTCGGCGGATTTTAGTTAATTTCCGGCGGATTCTTAAAAAAAAAAAAAAAAAATTATTTTTGGCGGAAAAATCCCCCTAAAAGCGCAAAATTCCGCGTAGGAAAGTACCGGGGAAATCATATAAATTTCCCCATAAAAATCCACGGAAATGACTTAAAATCCGGCGGAAAGTGCTACGGAAATTCCGAAAATCGTTGCCACCTGACCATTTGGCGGAAAAATCCGCCGAAAATACCTGGGTTTGGCATCCTGTTTTCCAAGCAAATATCTAATAGCAGCATGATCAGTATAAACAATAACTTTAGAAAGAACAAGGTAATGACGAAACTTGTCAAATGCAAATACTACTAAACTAGCAACTCTTTCTCCGTGGTAGTGTAATTTCTTTGAGCATCATCAAGAGTGCGACTAGCATAGTAAATGGTATAGAATACCTTATTCCTTCTTTGCCCCAAAACAGCCCCCACAGCAGTATCGCTAGCATCACACATAATTCCAAAGGGAAGCGACCAATCGGGGGCAACAACAATAGGGGCACTAATTAATTTTTCCTTTAAACAATTAAAAGCCTTCAAACAAGTGTCAGAAAAATCAAAAGTGGCCTCCTTAACCAAGAGGTCAGTCATAGGCTTTGCAATTTTTGAAAAATCTTTAACAAACCTTCTATAGAAACCAAAGATGGCCTAAGAAACTACGAACCCCTTTATGAGAGGTGGGTGGGGGCAACTTTGCAATTACCTCCACCTTTGCGGGATCGACTTCAATGCCTTTTGTGGACACCTTGTGTCCCAAAATAATGCAATCTTGTACCATAAATTGGCACTTCTCCCAATTGAGCACTAAATTAGTATCCCTACATCTCTGCAACACTGAATTCAAGTTATGTAAACAATCCTCATAAGAGGATCCAAAAACAGTAAAGTCATCCATGAATATCTCAATGCATTTTTCAACCAAGTCAGAAAAAATAGCCATCATGCATCTTTGGAAAGTGGCAGGAGCATTACATAAACCGAATGGCATCCTTTTATATGCAAATGTTCCATATGGGCAAGTAAAAGTAGTTTTTTCTTGATCCTCAGAAGCCACTGGTATTTGCAAATAACCGGAATATCCATCCAAACAACAATAATAATCATGTCCTGCCACTCTCTCAAGCATTTGATCAATAAAGGGAAGGGGGAAGTGATCTTTCCGGGTGGCATCATTTAATTTTCTATAATCAATGCACATACGCCACCCGGTAGTTTTTCTAACTGCAATTAATTCATTTTTATCATTTTCCATCACAGTAGTACCTCCCTTTTTAGTAACACATTGAACAGGACTTACCCACTTACTATCAGAGATAGGATAGATGATACATGCATCAAGAAGCTTAATTACTTCCTTTTTTACCACCTCTTTCATGTTAGGATTAAGGCGGCGTTGAGGTAGTGCTCGAGGTTGGTATTCATCCTCCATGTAGATCTTGTGAGTGCAAATTGAGGGACTAATGCCTTTTATATCATGAATTGACCATCCAAAGGCCTCTTTGTTGGCCCTTAATACCCTCAAAAGCTTATCCTCCATGGTGTCTCAAATCTGCAAAGAATAATCACAGCAAAGAGGAAGGGGGTGCAAGAAAGCATATTTTACATTTGAAGGAAGAGGCTTTAATTCAAGCTCAGGAGCCTCTTCAATTGAAGGTTTGGGATTTGGAGTGTTACCCCATTCCAATTCCTCAAATCCACGGTTACTACAATATTTTTGAGGGTGGTGAGCCTGCAAAAACATTAAGAACTCTTCTTCCTCACCACCCTGCAGCATGCCAAGTCCCTGTAAAGTAAGTACTTTTTCTAGAGGATCCTGAATTCTAAAATCATCAAAGTCAGAGGTAATCACATCATTAATATCTCTAGCTTGAATAAAATTACAAGAAGCAAATGAGGAAGGATTTTTTAATGAATTCAAGACTTGAAATACAACTTCCTCATCTCCAAGTCTCAAAGTCAATTTTCCCTGCTGAACATCAATTAAGCTTTTTCCTGTAGCTAAGAAAGGACGCCCCAAAATAATTGGGACTTCCTCATCTTCTTCCATATCCAAAACAACAAAATCAGCAGGGAAAATAAACTTATCAACCTTAACTAAAACATCTTCCACCACTCCACGGGGTGGGCAATGGATCTATCAGCTAGGTGCAAAGTGATGTTAGTAGGATGGGGTTCCTGCAAACCAAGCTTTCTAAAAAGCAGAAAAATGCATCAAATTTATACTTGCTCCTAAATCACATAATGCCTTTTCAAAATGAGAGTTACCAATTGTACAGGGATAGTAAAACTACCGGATCTTTAAGCTTAGGTGGCAACTTTTTTAAACTATAGCAGAACATTCCTCATTAAGCTTAACTGTCTCAAAGCCTTCCAACTTCCTTTTGTTAGAAATAATATCTTTTAAAAATTTGGCATATTTAGGCATTTGAGCAATAGCTTGACAAAAGGAATGTTAATATGCAATTTTCTAAATATTTCAAGAAATCTAGCAAATTGCTTATCATCCCGCTCATTTTTAAGTCTTTGAGGATAAGGAACATTTACCTTTGCTTGCTCATATTTCTCCCTTTCCTTTTGCTTTCTCGAAGTGCTCCCTCGGTAGGAGCTTGTATTTCTTTCTCGGGCGCCCGCCCATCTTGATTGTTTTCTTGAACCGGCTCCTTGCCACTCCTAAGAGTGACACCTTTACCTTTGCTCGTTTCTTGGATTAGGCTCGATCGGGGGTAGGAAGTGAGCCTTGAGGCCTTTGAGACAACACAAGAATGAGATTTGAGATTTGATCCTTGAGCTTCCAAATTAATTGTTGATTCTTCCTCTAAGCTTTCAAATTTGTTGTTGATGGCTCCAATTTGGCCTCCAAGCTTCCAATTCTTTCATTAACATCCGGCTTCTTCTCTTCCTGCCTTTGCACATGTGGGGGCTTATAGGAATTTGAGTTTTGCCCCTTTTTGTTGTCCTCCCAAGAGAAATTTGGGTGATTTCTCCAACCTGGATTGTAAGTGTTTGAATAAGGATCATTTTGGCTCGGTTGGAATCCGAACATAAGCGGCCTCCTCGGTTGAAGAAGTTGGTCGATTTTGTGCTTTTATCGGATCTTCAATAGATTGTAACCTCTCATCGCCCCTGTCCATGTAATTGGCTAAAACACCCATGCACGGATGCCCAACTTTTTCCATGTATCTAACTAAAGAATCTTGCATACCAGGCCTTAACTCACTTTTCTTCTGACCAAGATAGTTGACTTCTTCAGATAGACCTCCACAGAGATTATCCGTGTTGTCGCTAGTGGAGGAGCTATGGGAGAAGATTGAGCTTGTGCCTTCATCAAAGATTGCATCCGCTTAGATAGGGCATCCAACTTTATGTGAATACTAGTTTCAGCTTCCACCTTGTACATACCAGCTGCTTTCTTAAGGTGTCTATCACTTCTTAAGGTGTCTATCACTTGTCTCCCATTGGGCATTATCAGCTGCTATCTGTGCAATCAAGTCAGATATCGTCGCATGAGCTCCCATTCAATAGAGAGCCACCGAAGCCATATTAACAATTCCCTATTTTGAGAAGATAATCCGTTGCAAAAGTATTCAAGTAGTTGCCATTTCTCAAATCCATGATGAGGACAACTTTGAGTAAATCTTGAAACCTTTCCCAAGCCTCATGTAAAGATTCTTGCTCGACTTGAGCAAAGCTAATTATTGCACCTCGGATCTTAGTAGTCTTGCACGGAGGAAAATATTTGGTCAAGAATTTTTGTTTGATTGGTCCCAACTTGTAATGGACTCGAGAGGTTGAGAGTCTAGCCAAGCGGATGCCTTGTCACCAATGACCATGGAAACAATCTCACTCTAATAGCATCGGGGTGACACCATTACAAATTATCGAGTCCGCCACCCTCAAAAAGTTTACGAGATGAGTGTGTGGATCTTCCGTTGGTGTACCTCACGAACATAGTGGAGTTACGAACCATTTGAATCAAGCTTGGTTTGAGCTCAAAATTGGTGGCTTGCAGTTGGGTTGACTATGCTTGTAGTGATATTATTTGTGGGAGTAAAGTAGTCTGAAGAGTTCTTCCGGATTGATGACCATTACTCTTCTCTCTTTTCTTATCCTTCGAGCAGCTTCTTTCAATTTACGGATCAAAACCAAAATAGGCTCACGGGAGCGGGTGAGCATGCACAAGTAATAATAAAAATAACATGATAACAAATAAAAATAAACTAATAAGCTAAATGACAAAAATATGTAAATATTTTTTTCTTTTATTAAATTAAACTAAAACAAACTAACACAAAAAAATGTCTAAAGCAATAAAAATCTCTTTTGTTTAATATTATTAAATTAATCAAGAATGGCGCTTAAAAACTTGTTGCGTTAAAAACACACTTAGAGCAAGTGTACTCTATCGCAGATAGTAGTATAAAAATATCGTCTCCACAGGATTAACTAATAAGTACCAAACTACTTAAGATTAATTATTATTTAGACAAACGAATGTTTGGTGATTATAGAAACTAAAATAACAAGAAATAAAGTGCAAGAATTAGAATTGTAAAGTTTGATCAATGGGGAGAAGCCTAGGGTCACGGTTTCACTTGCAAGGTTCGATTCCTCTATGTCTAATCCTACCTGAATCCCCTTTTTTTATTCAATTACCAATCCCTTTACTAAAGCTATTAACCCGTTTGGTCATGCGCGATTAATACTCTTTTCTCTAAATTAACCCTAGTTTGGTCATGCTAGAATTTAAATTTAAGAAAAGCAATGATTGGAAGACTAAATTAAAGTTTGGTCATTCATTAATTATAGTCTCAATTATCCTATAGGTCCACCAACTAGTTGTAGTACGGTCGCTAATCAACTAATTGATTATAAACATGCAAAGGGTTGTCAATCCTAATTATGTGATAAAACAATAGGATAATATTAATTGAAATAAAAATTGGGAATTCAAAGCATAAATTAAAACATAAAAAGGTCTCTAATCAAACAAGATCCACCTAAGACATGATTTAGCTATCCATAGTTATCAAGAACACTGAAATAAAATTGGGAGTCATAAATTACAGAGATAAAAATAACCCGGAATGGAGGAATTTCTGATCTGAGTATTTAGTCTCATTTTCCTGCTTCAGAGCTCTCTCACGGTGTCAAGAGCGGGTACCCAAACCTCTTCAATCTCTCTCTCTCAGTCACCGTGTGCGCGTTGTTCTTCTCCCCTTCTCGGTTTCCGTGCGTCTTCTTTCTTGGTGTCCGTTACTGTTCCTCTGATTTCTCTTCCTCCTCTCCACTGTTGCAGGACTATTTTATATATATATATATATATATATATATATATATATATATGTGAGATGCGCGGCTACTGTATCCCCCTCCTCGCATTCAAGTGCAGCAATGTATTTATATTAATTAAGCATAGGGTTCCGTGCGGCTACTGTATATCTCCTTTCCTTCCTTTCTTTTTTCAATTAGGTCACGTTCCCTTTCTTTATGCAATTGGCAATGGGCCAATTCTTTTTAATATATCCACCCCCCAATTCTATATTTGCTAGCCCATATATATAATTGATGATTTGAGTTCCATTATATTGAATTTTTGTTATTTTCACATTATCTTCTTCTCTGCAAAAATAAATAGCAAATGTAAGTCAATGATTCATATAACTGCTAATAATTGTTCTAAAAGTAATTCAAAAACATCTCTAAAAATGCACTTAATTAGAGTTTATCATGTACTAATGTTTTGGATTGACGAGAGACAACAAAAAGACATGTATTACTAAGATTAAAAGGCATAAGATATCATAGGGATGACGATCCTGAGTAATAGCATACTAGGGGAGGGAAGTCATTATCTCAAAACCTAGGCCCAGAATAAGTTGACTCGTTAATAGCTATTAACGTGTGGGTTCACGGGGGGAATCGTGTAGTGGTTATCCGGTGTTGTGCTAGAGACAAGTGAAAAGATAAAGATAAGAAAACACCGAGAGGATAGGGTAAAACAAAACACAATGAAAGTGGGTGAAACGGGGATGGATGAGATTGGATGAGATGGTTTTATGTAGTTATAAATATGTTTGTAATTGTGGCTCATCTTATACATCAACCAAAAATTCTACTATTGCAACTCAAGAGCGCTTGGATGAGATGATTTGTGTTCCTGGGTGTATCAGCAATTACAAGGACTGCCAACAGCAAGTGGGCCGTCAGCCCAGCCCAACGAAACCGGCCCAAACACGCTGCTTGGATCGCAATTCTCGGGACCGGCCGAAATCTTCGCAAAACGGTCGGACCTCTACAGTATATATATGCCATTCGCACATGGCATCAGGTACGTTCTCTTACCTTGTGTTATCTGCCCGAGCGACCTCTCACTAGATCGCCGGAGTGTCTTCGCAGTACCACCCGAGGTGCTCGGCGTGAGCCGGGACCCGGTCCTCTCATTCATTCAACGACCGCCCGGTCGGCGGAGACAACAATAACTTCAACTCTTCATTGGTCAAGGTACGATCAATTGGCGACCACGATGGGAGGCCCGAGCGCTATCCTACCTCATTCATGGCTCCACGCGCCGCGCCCTGCCCGGGCGAGGCCTCATCCAGACTCAACCCCTAAGGGCAACATCCTCAAAGAATGGACCGGGCGTGGTCGCACGATCCATGAATCCCGAGGCATCCACGGCGAGAGCCTCAAGGCACATGATGCGTGGACCGGTTCTTCAACAAATTCACCATTGCGTTCCTAACGATCTACCGCCCGAGCTGATTGAAGCGGGCATTCAGGAACCATTGCCAGAGCATGTCACTCGAGCCGTTCTGCGAGATCTGCAGAACAAGAACAAGTTATCGCAGATAGAGATGAGCCGATCTCTCGCTACGAAAGAGGGTCGATTCCGGACCGCCCGCGTGCAGAAGACGGAGAACCTTCTGATCGACGTCGACCTACGCGTGCACACCGCTCCCCTCCTAGAAGGAGCCTCTCACGCCGGGAGAGTACCACCCATCGGTCTCCGGCACGACAAACAAGGGCACGTAGGTCGCCCCCAAGCAGGAACGTGCGCAGACGCCGTTCGTTATCTTATGATGACTATGATGATTCCAGGTACCGTCCTGACACCGGCCGCTCGCCCACTAGATACTCTTCTAATGAGTCGTCCGGTTCACGCGTCGGTCGAAGCGAGTCTTGGGACTCCCGTGATGAACTTGAAGATTACAGAGATGGAAGGATCGGGGACGTCTCACATCGGCCGAGGAGAGGCCAAAGCGAACGCCCCAGAAGACCCCCTCAACTTCCACCGTCTGGCCCATCCGGAGTGTTTTACGGAATGCCGGGCAACGAGGCGTGCCTCGCTATGCAACCCTTTGGGTCGAACGACATTCAAGACGGTCACGGCCCATTCACCAGGGAAATCAGGCGCTACAGGATTCCCAGAGATTTAAGGAAGCCTCCTAATCTGAATAAGTTTGACGGTCGTGGCGACCCAGATAAACATCTCCCGTACTTTAACAATTATTGCAGCTACAGAGAACTGGGCTCGACCATGAAGTGCCGGTTGTTCCCTCAGTATTTGGACGGCCGGGCATTAGAATGGTGGGAAACACTTCGCCCCAATACTATCTCCTCATGGCAAGACCTGATCAGAATCTTCTTATCGCACTATACGGCCAACCGCTGCCAATATCGATATGAAGAACACTTGGACACGATTGTTCAAGGTGATAATGAGACGCTGAGACACTACATCGACCGGTTCAATACCGAGGCTGAGTCTGTTCGTGACTTGTCAGATAAAGATAAATTGAAGTATCTAAAGCGTGGTATTCGACCGGACCACAGGTTCGTGGAGGAATTCACGTTGAACCATTATCAAGATCTCAGCTTTTTCCTAACAAGGGCCAACGTCCATATGGCGTATGAAGAAACTTTAGCCGCAAGAAAGGCCGCCCGTGCGCGACCCAAGGAAGAGCAAGACAGACCGGCTAAAGCTCGTGAAGGTCGCCGAGACAACCGGCCTGATTTCAGAGACAAGAAGTTTGATCATCGCACTCGTCTCAACACCTCCATTGCACAAATCTACAGTGAGTGCCAGAACAATGAGTTTGTGGGTGTAAAGCGGCCCGATCCACTCGTGCTCAAGAAAGGGGCACGACCGACCAAAAGGTACTGCCGTTACCACAAAAGCAATGGTCATGATACTAATGACTGTATGGCTCTCAAGGACGATATTGAGGAGCTCATTCAGAAAGGCAAGTTGGGCAAGTATGTGAGGTCGGAGGAAGACGACCGACCTCAAGAGAAGACGAAAGAGAAAGATCAGGACAGAGGAAAGGGTGCTCTAGTCATAACGAGCACCCAAGATAAAGATCAGTCTGAAGATCGAGATACTCGACGGTCCAAAGGCCGCAATGTAGCGATGGTTATTCACGGTGGAAATCCGTTGGATCGTAAAGAGTCCAACAAAGCTATGAAAAGAAAGTGGGACGAGCTCCTAATGGTTGCCTCAACTACGCGATGACGGCCCGGTCTCGAATAGACCGCCCATTTCTTTGGGGATGAAGACACGCGCTCGGCAGCGGCCGAAGCGATTATGGCCAACACGAAGTTCAAAGAATTCTAGTCGACTGCAGGCGGCTCGGCCGACATCATGTTTGAAGATTTGATTGACAAGATCAAGGTTGATCGGAGCGAGATAATTCCCCAGGCCGAGCCTACTCCCCTAACGGGCTTCAATGGAGCGATCACCTACCCGTTGGGAACAATCGAACTCATGGTCACATTTGGTGACGATAATCGAAGAGACTTTGTGCTGGGGACGGTCCGCACGACGTTCCTTGTACTCCCCATCAAATCATGCTATCAGTGTATCATTGGTAGGCCGACCTTGGGCAAGCTAGAGGCCGTGGCATCGACGGTGCACTTGAAAATGAAATTTTACAGAGAGAGCGACCGGCAGTAGTTACCCGGCGGCCGACGACTAGAAAGCGCGCAAGGCAGAGCCACTACTTGTATCAAGAAAGTTGTGATGAGGTAGATCGTGGCCCAAGCTCTCAAAACACTGGCGAAGGTCACCAGGTCAATCTCGCTGATTTGGATGCTCGTTATGATCCAGATAGCGACCCAGAAGATAACGACGGTGACTTAGCCCGAGAACTGAAAAACAGGTTGAAAAGACCAGAACCTCATGGGGAATTGGAAGATGTGCAGTTGGGAGACGACCCAACCAAGACAGTTAAGCTCGGTAGCGACCTGCCGGAGCAAGTGAAGCGAGACCTTGTGCAGTGTTTGAGAGACTATGCTGACCTGTTCGCGTGGCAGGCATCAGACATGCCCGACATTCCTATCGAAGTAGCCTGCCATCAACTTTCAGTCGATGAAGGGGTTAAGCCGGTCGCTCAAAGAAGACGAACTCAGAATGAGGAAAAATCTCAAGCCGCTGCAAAGGCCGTCGAGGACCTCATAAAGGCCAATTTCATCGAAGAGATCAAGTACACGACCTGGCTATCCAATGTCGTGTTGGTTAAAAAGAAGAATGGCAAATGGAGAATGTGTGTAGATTACACCGATCTAAATAAGGCATGCCCGAAGGATGCCTTCCCTGTGCCCAACATCGACAAATTGGTCGATGGTGCCTCGGGCTATAAATTATTGTCTTTTTTGGACGCTTATTCAGGATACAACCAGATCACGATGTATCCTCCCGATCGACACAAGACAGCCTTCATGACAGATCGAGGAAATTTTCAGTACAAGGTGATGCCTTTCGGCCTAAAGAACGCTGGAGCGACCTACCAACGAATGATGAATAAAATTTTCAAGAAGCAGATCGGTCGAATCTCTGAGGTGTACTTGGACGACATGATCATCAAAAGTGGGACCGATCCAGATCATGTGAACGACCTGAGGGAAATCTTTGAAGAAGCTAGGAAGAATTCACTCAGACTGAATCCAGAGAAGTGTACCTTTGGGGTGAGGGCCGGCAGATTTTTGGGCTTCCACCTAGGTGAA
This sequence comes from Oxytropis ochrocephala, assembly GCA_020916435.1. Classification (NCBI taxonomy): domain Eukaryota; kingdom Viridiplantae; phylum Streptophyta; class Magnoliopsida; order Fabales; family Fabaceae; genus Oxytropis; species Oxytropis ochrocephala. The sequence goes on along the minus strand of CM037090.1, from coordinate 52,505,105 downwards.
AGAGGATGAAGCAAACCCCGAGAAGTGTAGAGGCGATCGCGAGCATGAGGCCGCCCAAAGACCAAAAAAAGAAATCCAACGGTGAAGCGGGATGGTAGCGGCTCTATCCGAGTTCATACAAAAGCGGCACGCAAGTCGCGCCTAATCGTTCAAACTCCTGAAGAAAGACGTAGACTTTGAGTGGACCGACCAATGCCAGCAAGCATTGAACGAGTTGAAGGAAGCTTTGACTAGCCCACCGATTATGACCAAGCCGTTGCCGGGCGAAACGCTTTATCTATACTTGGCTATAACAGAGGAAGTTCTGAGCGCTGTGCTAGTCAGAGAGAACGATCTAAAACAGAATCCGGTCTACTTCATCAGTAAAGTGCTGCAAGGGCCCGAGCTGAGGTACCAGAAAATAGAAAAATTTGCCCTTGCTCTTCTAGTTGCCGCTCGAAGATTGAGACCCTACTTTGTGGCCCACCAGGTCGTGGTAAGGACCGATCAGCCAATCAGGCAAGTCCTCCATCGGCCAGACCTGGCGGGACGAATGATAAAGTGGGCAGTAGAACTCAGTGAATTTGGTATCAAATTCGAATCAAGATCGGCCGCAAAGGCGCAGGTATTGGCCGACTTTATAGCAGAAATGACTCCGACTCCAGAAGATCAAGCCACAACGACCTGGGTCCTACATGTAGATGGGTCGTCCAACAGCAAAGGAAGTGGAGCAGGCCTAATACTAGAAAATTCTGAAGGCCTGGCCGTGGAGGTGTCTTTGACTTTCGCTTTCCATACATCAAACAATCAGGCCGAGTATGAGGCGTGCATAGCTGGCCTGCAGCTCGCCAGGGACTTCAATGTCAACCGGGTTGAACTTCGATCAGACTCCTTACTTGTTGTCTCGCAGATCAAAGAGTTATACGACGCTAAGGACGACGTGTTGAAGAATTATTTAGCCAAAGTAAGGGAGCTTCTCAAGCAGTTCGACCGAGCAGAAGTGGTTCATGTGCCTCGGACCGAAAATGTTCGAGCAGACATTCTATCAAAACTTGCAAGCACTAAGACTCCTGGAAATCACAGAAGTTTGATTCAGGAGACCCTAAATCGACCAAGCGTATCCGCCAAGCCGAGCCAGGCATTGGTCGTTCTTTGTATCACCACAGATTCAGACTGGATCGCCCCCATCCTACGGTATATCGTCGAAGGAGAAGAGCCGAGCGACCCAAAGCAGGCGAAATTGGTCAGGCTCAGGGCGACCAACTACTCAGTGATAGAAGGGAAGTTATACAGAAGAGGATTCTCCTCTCCATTGTTAAGATGTCTTACGTCGGTCAAAGCCGACCATGTGTTGAGGGATATTCATGAAGGTGTTTGCGGAAGTCACCAAGGTGCACGTTCCATAGCTAAGAAAGCTCTCAGGGCCGGCTATTACTGGCCGACCATGGACGAGGATGCTAAGAAGCTTGTTCAGAAGTGCAAAAAATGTCAAGTACATGCCGATGTCCACATTGCACCTTCCTCAGAGTTACAAAGTCTTGTCTCACCTTGGCCGTTCGCCTGGTGGGGCATGGATCTGTTAGGCCCGTTTCCACCTGCTCCAGGCCAGTTCAAGTTCTTGATCGTGGCAGTAGACTATTTTACAAAGTGGATCGAGGCCGAGCCTCTCGCAACAATCACATCGGCTAAAGTCACCAAGTTCTTCGGACGGTGTGTGTTAGCCCGTTTTGGGATCCCTCAGCAACTAATAACTGACAACGGCACCCAGTTCGCAGATAAAAGGTTCAGAGAAATGTTGGCCGACTTGGGGGTAAAACAGCGTTTCACCTCGGTCGAGCACCCTCGCATTTAACGGCAAGTAGGCGGCCAGCAGAGTTATCTGCGTGGCTTGAAGGCGAAGACTCGATGAAGCGAAAGGAACTGGTCGAAGAGCTGCGATCCGTTACGTGGCTTACGGGGCGACCCTCATTCAACGGCGGGAATCCCCCTCGATCGTATATGGGATCGATCTTTGTAATACCCATAGAAATGGGCGAACTAAATTGGAGAACTTCGAATCCCCCTACAGTGGTTGACAACGACCGAGCTATACGAGAAGAGTTGGACCTGATTGAAGAGTTGCGTACCCAAGCATCACTAAGAGAACAATTGATCAAGCAGAAGGTCGCAGCCAGATACAACGCTCGAGTTCAGAAGAGAGATTTCTCGGTCACCATTTCGTCGTCCGAGACGCGCAGATGTGGGAAACAAGAATGCTCGACAGGGAAAGCTGGCACCAAATTGGGAAGGTCCATATAGGGTCATCAACAAGACCGGCAAGGGGGCATACGAGCTGGAAACCATGGATGGGGCGACTATCCCCAGAACATGGAATGCAGAGAAACTTAGAAAGTATTATGTTTGAATGTAATGAACGACCGATCAATTAATGAAAGACAGGCAGGCGCTCTTTTTCCCATTGGGTTTTTTACTGAGGCCTGACCTTTCAAAAATTGTTGTTATTAACTTTCTCGCAAAGAATGTATGCCCGGTCGCTCAAGTATGCTTATGGCAAAGGAGCGATCGAAGATTTATCAAACAATGGATCGTCGAAACGATCTACGTCAAGTGCCATCGAAATGGCCCAAGGGTTAAATAACCCATAAGCTTCAGGTCGTCGAAACGATCTGTAGCGTGCGCCGCCGAGCCGGCACAAACAATGGTCACCGAGTTGACTCAAACGAGCGCCATCGAAAATGGCCCACGGGTTAAGAAATAACCCATCATAGTAGGCCGTCGAAACGACCTACCTCGAGAGATCATCGAAATGATCCCAGCAGGTGCCATCGAAATGGCCCAACCGTCAACGAGCGCTTTCGAAATAGCACAAAACGGTCGCCGAGCGGCCTATGAGTTCGAAAACTTAGAAAAATAAACGTACAGAATGGATACACGCAGCAATGTGAATTCAAATAGACAAAATTAAAGACAAGTAAAAATGTCATTACAAAACTGAAACGCCCGGTCGAAACCGAGCGCTCCAATATATCACTGCACGAAGGCAGCTTTCAAATTGTTAGGCCCGAAGGCAAGTCAAAGTATTACAAAAATTTCTCCGCTCGCAGGCGGGCTTCAAAAGAGGATCGAGCTGGGACGAACGACATTCCCCTAGTCGTCGAGCTCCTCGGGCTGCACGATCTTACTGTTCTCGACATAGTGTTCGGGCTTGATCAGTTTTTCATCAAAGTTGATGCTCAAATCTGCGTTCAGCGCCCTTTTTGCCAAGAGCGTTATAGAAGCGCCGATCGCGCAAAGATTCGAGCGCGTGCTCGGCTATCGTCCGAATTTGAGCATTCAGCTCGGCCTTCTCGGTTCCCCACTCGGCCTTCTCCTTCTCCAGGACTTCTAGGTCGGTCTTCAGATTTGCAACCTGCCCGACAAGCTTTGTTCCTCTTGGAAAGTTTGGCCCGATCGTCCTCGGCCCGCTGCAGAGCATCTTTCTTGGACTTGGCCAGTTTGTCATACCTTTGTTGCGCCTCCGTCAAGGCTTTGTCCTTCTCAGCCCGAGCTCCTGCAAAAAGAGATAGTCATGATCGGTTAGTCGGTCGAAAGTGAGCAAGAGGACGACGGGCTAGAAAAATAAAATACCTTCAGCCTCGTCCACCAGGTCTTGCATAATCTTGTCCATTCCCATGCAGAGGGAGGCACAGACCGCCATGGGCTTCTTTTTGAACCGCTCAAACTCGACCTGCCCAAGACCACCGAGCGAAAGAATAGGAATATCATCCTTAGCAAGGTCCAAGTCCCGGCTATCAAATTTAGGCCGCTTGGCAGAACGATCATCAGCAAGAGGGGTTGACCGAGCAACCGGTTTCTTCCCTTGAGATTTCGGAGTTTGGGGCACCTTTGACGGGCCGTCCAAGTCGACGACCTTACGTGGGGGCGGCTTGGAGGCGCTGCCCTTCATTGGATTGAACGGCATCGATCACGCCCACGATTTCTACGGCCATTCTTTCGCAGAAACAACAAATTAAGAGTTAGAAGAGAATATTGACAACAAAATATAAAGGCAAAGTTGAAGCAAACCAATCTCGGCCTCGAGCCCGGCCATCGAGCAAGACGGGGGCGGCAAGGTATGTCGCCCTTAGGAGTGCAGGGGCAGCATGCCCGCCAAAGCTTTAATCATCTCCAAAGATTCCAAGTCGGCCTCGCCCAAATCTTTGGCGAATAGATGTAATCGCCGCCTCCTCTGAAGAAGTGAGCTTCATTCCACATAATTGGGAAGTAAGGGGAACCGAGCATCCCGTCCGGTTGGACCTCAGAAATGGCCTTACCGGCCTCCTTGGTGGGAACGATCCAAAAGTAGTGGCCTCTCTAGGCCGCACCCAACGACTCTTGATAAGCTTTGAAATACCGGTGCTGAGTTTTCTGCATCTTGAAAGAGACCTGCTCCCTCTTCTCCTTGTTCGCTTTCTCCCGAGAGCGCCTTAGCTCAAAGAGGGCAAAGAATAGCATGATCGACACCGGCCGACCAAGTTTGGTTAGCAGGACTTCGAAAGTTTTCAAGAACGCCCAAGCATTGGGATGGAGTTGAGAGGGGGCGACCCCGATATGACGCAGAACGTCACGTTGGAACTCGGTGAAAGGTGGGATGATGTTCATCCTCTCGAGCACGATCCGATACATCGTGAACTTAAGATTGCGGGAATAAGTTGCAATGTCTTCTCCATCTTTCATGCCTCTCACCCTCCAGCCCGGTGATTCATTGAGGCAGCACTCAAGGTCGGGCAAGGCGAGGTGGCCAACCGTAAGTATACTCCTGTGTGAGCGAAGAGTTTCTGACACCCAAGACACCACTCCCTCGTTGGTTTCTTCAGCTCGGTCACCTTCGGCTCCCGCCATCTCCTCGTCCGCGACTTGGACGGCACTTAGCACTTCGTCATCATCTACAATCACCACCTCTACCTCCTCCTCTCCTTCCGCTCGAGATACGGCATTCTCCGGTGGGGGAGGGTTGCATGGCCGATCAGCAGAATGGGCGGACTTAGAGCCGGAACTCTTCAAGCTGGCCGATCCTTGGCTAGAAGATTTGGAGCTCGAGCTTGTACTACTCGGCCGCCGCTCGAAGAACCAGAATTTTTGTCGACCGAAGACGACTTAGACTTCTCCTCCGGGGAGGCAGCCTCGGACGACTTAGACATATGGACAGCAAGAGATTGGGACGGCCCTCCGGGAATACGAGCGGTCTGTTTCGTTCGCGGCATATACCAGCACCTGCGATAAGGGGATCGAGTCAGGTCGATCGAGCAGAGTACTCGTGAGAGGGGGCGACTTGGCCGTCCTCAGACCTGACACCCCCTATCACGAGGCGTAGAAGAGCGCGAAGTGCGTTCAAAGAAAAACTAAGTTTAAAGAGTAAACGGAGAGATCGATCCATACCTTAACAGATGTGATGAATCGGTCACAACAGCAAAAACGAGCAATTCGCAAGTAGCAACGGATGCAGGTCGGCGGCAGATAACTCGGTCGCTGGCAGAGCAAATCGCGAAAGTGTGAGGAATAGTCTTCACTAAAGGGGTATTTATAGTGCAGATCCACGGCGCGAAGGGGACCGGGAGGCGAAGCGTCGCAACGTTTCACCTTCTCATGACCAATAGTTGCCTCAGACAACCTCGGAAACGCCAAACGTCATGTCTTAAATGTCAGTGAAGACCAACCGTCGCACAAGACGGCCGATGGTCAGCGGCGGTCGAAACCGCGTTCAAATCAAGAAAGCGCACGCGGCGCGTCTGTCTCGCCAAAACGACACCCACGGGCAGCAATTCAAGCCTCACCGCTCTTAAGCGACCTAGGAAGCGGGGCAACTATTCACGGGTGTATCAAGCAATTACAAGGATCGCCAGCGGCTAGAAGTGGGCACCAACCAACAACTAAACCGCCCAAACACGCGCGCTTGGACCGCAATTTCGGGACCGCCGAAATCTTCGAAAGCGGTCGGACCTCTACAAAGATATATATGCCATTCGCACATGGCATCGTGCACGTTCTCTTACCTTGTGTTATCTCGCCCGGCGACCTCTCACTAGATCGTCGGAGTGTCTTCGCAGGTACCACCCGAGGTGCTAAGCGTGAAGCCAGGACCGGTCCTCTCATTCATTCAACGACCGGCCCAGTCAGCAGGACAACAATAACTTCAACTCTTCATTGGTCAAGGTACGATCAATTTGGATCTCTTTTAGCAAGATCTAGAATTCGAATGCAGCTTTGGGAATGCAGTAGCGTTAAAACAATTGAGGAAGAGTATTTCCGTCTATTATTATCCCAATTTTAAAAAAGTTCCACTCTTGCTGTTCTTTTTTGTGGCTATTATTTTTGTTTAATTGATACGTACATTTTGTAATTGTGTTTAAAAGGAGCATTTAATAAGAATTTACGTACCCCTCTATGTAACATACTTACTTATTTCACATGGAATAAAATTGTTAGTAATTTGATCGTTTTTTATATTTAAATTAGTAAGATACAATTACTTTCAATGAATTATAACAAAGAGGCTGATCAAAGTCGTCATTTACTCTCTATACATGGTGAAACCAGTGGAAAGCAAATAACTTGTAATAAAAGTTAGCTATTAAATTGTGATATTGTCTCTATGTAGTCTCAACTGTCATTTTTTTTTGGTGACTGGGCGAGCCGACGAAGACATAAGCCCCGAACCCTGCAGTATCCCAACGTGGACAACGAAGGACTAATCTGCAGTCGGGCTGTCATCGACAACCCTGGCCAACGGAAATTTGCTCCAACCGGGAATCGAACTGGGGAGCATACCCAGCCGACCCCCAGCGGGACTCAATGGGGGACAAACCCACCATAAAATGGTCACCGATATAACATTTTTTTTTAGATAAGCAAGACATTCATTGAAACCGAGCACAAAATGTGCCCACCAGTTACAATGGTAAGGGGAGGGCCTCCTCAAAACCTCCCAGGGCCAAAACCCCCTTGGGAAAAAGACCCTGGAAGGAAAAAGAGTACCTCACACAAAACAGACTGTGCAACAATGGGAACAATATCCTAACCCATTGCTTCTCCCCTTCCTACTAAAAGCACAACGTTATTCTTTAAACATACATGTAATTACAACATAGCTAAACACCCTCTCTGTTTCTCCCCCTAAAGAACTCCAGCCAAGTCATAGGAAGTGAAATTACAATGTTGCTAGTACACTTAGCGGACTATTATACCAATCCACCCAACCCGCCCTACTATTCTTCCCGTTCCTCGCCTTGAACCAGCACCATGCTGTGTCTTTGATACCGAAGAGAAGTGCTGGTAGTGACAACACCTCTCCCTTAAAAACTGTTTCTATTCCTTGTCATCCATATATTCCAAATCACCGCTAGCCATACAAGATGCTTAACCCTTTTTTGCCTCTTTCCCTTTACCATCCTTCCAAATTCCATAAAATGCGAGATCACCTCATCCTTTTCATAGTAATTTCCCCCCAACCAAGAAAAAACCAACTGCCACAAATTCTTTATGATGTTACAATTCAGAAAAAGATGTTGTGCCGTTTCCTCCTCCAAAAAACAGAATACACAGCTCGTTTCAAGTTGTGGTTGAATAACTCCTCTTCTTGCCAAGGTCTCCCGTGTAGCAATCCTGTTATGTAACACACGCCATGCAAAGATACTTACTTTTGATGGCACGTCATTCCTCCATAGTTTTTTACACGCGTTCACCAAAGTGTCCGGAAAAGTCCCACCGGTACCTGCAAAAATATTCACAAACCAATCATAGCAACGTTTCACAGTAAATCCCTTAAACGAGTCAAGCAGCCAGCACCACTCATCGCGTTTGTCGCGCCAGACAGCTTGCGCCGATCGCAAAGAATACCGTGAGGTAGTCTTGCATCTGCATGCGGATGCTGATCGGCAGCAGCACTGCATTCTTTGTGCCATTTGTCTGCGCAGAATTTGTCTGCATCGCATCGCCTTGCTGCGTGGCCCAGTTAAGCTCCCATCGCCATTCGTTATTCGACCACGAGCCCACGTCTTCAACTACGGCTTCTTGTGCACCACATTTGTCATATACCAATGGAAATAACGTCGCAAACGGCTCCGTTCCCAACCAACTATCAGTCCAAAATTTTACTAAATTCCCTCTCCCCAATTTCAGTTTACACAAACCTTCGAACCAACCTTCCTCCAAGTTGCTACCCTCCCCTAGCACACACATATCCCTCCACCAAATTGAAGTTTTCCCCCAATTTCTTATATACTCCGTTGCTCTCGGCCATCTTCCATTTAATCCATATCTTTCCGTTATTAGCTTTCGCCATAATTGATCGTCTTCCTCCACCAACACCCTCCATCTCCATTGTTGGTGGCTGATCCACGAAGACAGAATTAATGCGGCATAAAATAAAAACTTATATATTTCAAGTACTCTATGACCAAACACTTTTTTTCAATAAATGAATATTATTGATGATGGATGTATATTTAACTAGTATATATTCCAAGTATTTGAGTATCAACCTTTTTTTTCAATAGATGAATGTTATTGATGATAGACCTCTAGCTATAGCATCAAAGTAGGCGAGTTGTCTCCACGCTCTATGAAGGTTCAAACAAGGGAAAAATAAACTCTTCTAGGTATCAAAACACCTATCCCAGGAACACAAGAGACAAGGCAGCCAGAAAAAATGAAGACTAATAACATGAATGCGCTGAAAATTAATGTATTTTGTAATTTCACAAATACCACATCCCACAATGTATTAACCAGCAGTGGCGAAATATAAGCAGTAACTTTTTATATGTAAAATAAACTTTGTCTGTGTGGTCCAACCCAATGGGAGGGCAATGAGTACAGTGTATTGTTTTTAGAAGAGTGGGTGTAAAAATGGGGAAATCACTACAAGAAAATCGCTGATTTGCCACGGACATTTCCGTCGCAAATGCACAAATTTCCGTGGCAAAATAACATTTGCCACGGACAAAAATTGGTGGCAAAAACGCTCGTCGCAAATCGTTTACCACGGAATTTCCGTGGCAAATTTTTCCGTCGCAAATCCGTGGCAAATTTTCGTCGCAAATCCGTGGCAAACCCGTCGCAAATTTTTAAAAAAAAAATTAAAAAAAATGGAGCAGTAGTTTCCTACTACTCCAACTTCTTCACAAATTGGGTTATTTACAAAAAAAAAAAAGATAACCCTGAGAAAAACCAAAGCTCTATACATGATAATAATGCACAAAAATAGCTAGAGATTATTTACACAAAACCCACTAGTAGATAATACAAACACAAGAAATATATACATAACAAAAACTATATATTGCTTTGTTCTCAATATTCTTCATAATACCCTTGTTTGTCATCAACTAGATCCTCCCAGCAATTTCAACTATTTTTTACGAAAATAAGAGAACTTCTGATAGATACAACAGTCTATCTTTTGATGGGAGGGAATAAATTGACCAATTCCCACCTAGAATTACTAATTTATTGTTGGTATAAAAATTGGTCCTGCAGGAGTGGGCAAAGTTGCTCTGATAAAGAATGAGGATACCATGTATATTGTGAAGAACAGACCGCAAATTCACCTTCATAGCTTTCAACTGTTCTCCTTTTGGCTTCTCTGCAAATTCACGCCCCTCTTCATCAATCTTCATCAGACCAAAAAAAAATCTAGTTCAAATATATTCAACGAGAATTATTCTGATTCAACAGTTACAAAAAAAAATCATGCTGTAATTTTCTACTGAGAAAAGTTTTCTAAGAGTAGAAATCCAAGGCAGCTCCATCATTTGTAGGGGAACAAACAAAGCGTAAAAAAATTCTACTTTTAATTCCCAGTAGAAGATTATGATGCATAAAATCATGTATCTCACTCAATGTGATCATACAATTCAAAATATGACGTATCAAGTTATCATAGAAATCAATGGAGACAATCAATCCAAAATTAGAGACAGATGACAGACGGCAACAAAACCAAAAGCTTGCCCGAACTTTGAATGCTCACATCACAACATGCAAGTAGATGAACTCTCAAATTAGATTCAAGGCTATGTATAAATAAATGTTAAGCAAGAAATATGATCAACACATTACCAATGGTCTACAAAAATTGAAGAGCAAATCACAAAAATGAGAATACTTACTAATATCCATCTCTCGAGGCCACAAACTTTTCTTGCCCAAGCATTGTCCCAACAATAGAAGCGAATCTTACCACAGTTAGTGTAAAAATCCAACGGGTGCACTTCCACACCAATAGTTCTTTGTTCCCCACAAAATCAAAAAAATTAATTTACTTAATCATCAATCCAAATCCCTAATTTATTATAAAAGAATCTTACGTTCATATTTCTTCTCAAATTCACAATAATATGCCTTTTCACGAATATCAAAGCAAATCACAACATCAAAAGGCTGCTATAAAGCATATCTTTGCTAACCAAAAATTACCATTTCTGCTTTGGATATAAGGTGAAATGTTCATTCTTAGTTTTAGTGAAATAGGAAAGTGCATTTATGATTATTCTTTCCACATATCTGCAAACTCATCAGGCTCCAGAGGATTAGACATCTCATGCATTTTCCTCCTTGTCTTTGCTTTGACCTTCTTTGTAAACTTTCCAGACTTCTTCTTTTTCTGCAAAGCTCGAATCTACGACAATTGACAATAAAAAGGCCGAAAACAAAATCAATAGTGATAGTTATTTACAATGAGAAAACTAGAGAAATGTTTATATGGATTAGGAGTATTCATTGGTTAGTACCGATTTGGTGACACATAGAATGGGTTCTCATATAAAGTTGGGCCGCAAAAAAAGCGCGTGAATATCTTAATTGGGTTCATGCGAACCGCGGACCAACCTAAAAAGTTGTTTGCACACAAAGATTAAAAGAGTTTTAGGAATTGACACATCAAAATATAAATCCATAAGCCAATTTTTGCGGACCTCAATCGGTGTCATTTTATCAAGGCCTCCTCGAGGTAATTTGTCTCGACTCATTGTGAGGAACAGAGATCCGCATTAGAATAAAGAGACAAATAAGTTAGATTCTTCATCTCAATTTCACGAGTAGAATGGATTTTAAACTTCAAACAAATGCAAATCTCATGTTCAAGCCAATTATTTAGATGTTGTGCAAATATGCAAGCACAAACCCGATAATTTCGGAACCATATGTGGTCGTCAACTATTGAGAAAACAAAAACGTGGTCATGGAAAGGCTTGGCCTTTCTATGGTTCTTTGGTGTTTCAAATATCCGAATGAAGGAAAGAAAGAGTGTGTTAGCAATAATCAAAATTGTGTATACTTCTATTACTTAGAATAATTGTCAATCATACTAGCAATTCATGCAACAAAATATACTATTGAAATAACCTTCTGATTTTCTCTAGTATTAGAAGAGTAACCAACCATTACCTGTAATAAAGAACTCCTTCAACAAACTTCGGTGTGCATCTTTTTGAAATTCAAGAAAATGTCAAAAGAGGCGGGAACCTTTTAGGTGATTTCCTGTTAGCTTCAATTCCTCCATTGTGTGCACTGGAAAGTAGCGAGGGAGGATAAAAGAGAAACTAGTAAAATGGCCTAAAAAGTTGCGGGGACAAGAAATACGGATCGCAGAATAATATAAAATCATAGCAAGGAAATCAGTTTTTCAAGTAATCTTAAGATAATGATCAGATGAGAATATTACCAAAGACCGACTAAAAATTTTCTGAGATGGACCATTGGGGCATTTTGCCATCCAAAAATAAAGATCTTTTTGCCTTCCTGCACTGAAATCCATATATAGAGAAGGTGAAGATATGACAGTTATCAACTTTGAAATACCAACACAGACACATACATCGAACACGTCAGTTATCAATGACTAATTCAAGACTAAGAGGTGGAGTGCAAACTCGAGTTTAAGTGCGTGCATGTAAAAGCCAATTTGGTAGGGGAAAGGGGAAAGGATGAAAAAATATACAAGAATCGATTTTGAATCAACCACAAAAAAAAAGAGATCGTATGAGTTGAAAGCAATCAACACCAAAATTAGTAACCAACAAAATAATTCTTACACCATAAAATTTTCAAACTCAACAACATAAAAAACATAATGCATAGTTGGCACTTGGCACTGCAAAAGCACGTGGCATTTAAACAAATACCTCAAAGAATAAGCAGGAGTTTTATTAGTGTCTAAAGGCATAAAACTTCAAAAATCAAAATAAATCTTTGTTTGTCTATTGATGTTACCATGGCATCTCGCAACTGGTGCTTGTGCCTTCTAAGAAAAACTTATCGAACTTTCTTTGATAGATACCCTCATTTCACAAATATATGAAAATAAACATCTAGATAATTCCAAGAAGTAGCAGCTTATTCCCCACCTAATCTGCAGAAAATTCCAAGTCTTCATCGGGACAAATCAAACATCCAGATAATCACTAAAACCCAAGGTTCATCAATGGTCAAGAATTCAACAAGGCAAAAATAGATTTAAGTACTTAACTCAAACACCAAGAAAAGAGAACAAAATAAATCCAAGTAATAGTCAGAACAAGGCAAAAATACAACCCAGAGGACATATTCCAAGATAGAACAACTATGAAATCAAAGTTTACTCAGTACCTTCAAATGTGCTTCAACTTTGTCTGTTTCTCTCTCAACGAATTGGAAGGAAAACCCAACAACCAGCGAATCCAACTTTCTGGTTTTCTAAACTCCATGACAATCTAAACCAGAAATCAAGATTAAATTCAAAAGCAGCAAAATCAAAAGCATAAAGAGAAGGTTAGGGTTTTCAGTAAATCAAAAATTAGGGTTTTAATTAGAATAAAAGCATAATAGAATAGAATAGAAGAACAATACTTACGATAAATGATGAAAAATAAGAAGAATGCTTGCATTCTGAGTTGGTTCGCACAATGGGTTCTGGGGGTTTGCGTCGGGTAGCAAAAGGGAGTGGAAGTGAGGAGGAGGAGAAGGAACGGTGGTGGCCGACGACGCGAGAGGGAGGATTGGTGGTGGCCGGCGACGCGAGAGGGAGGAGGGCCATGGTGAAGGAAGTTCAGAGAGGGAGAGGGCGCGAGCAAGAAGGAAATGGAAAGAAATAGAAAGAAGAAATAGAAACGCGTATTTGGGGTTGAGCGAAGGTCATTTGCCACGGGCTTGCCACGGCTAGTTCGTCGCAAATTTGCGACCGTTTTCTAAGTCCGTGGCAAACTCTAGCGAGAAACTTCGCGCCTCTTGCTTTTTATACATTGCCGTCGCAAGTTCGTGGGAAACGACAGACGAATAATATCCGTCGCAAGTCCGTGGCAAACTACCGACGGAATAAAGTCTGTGGCAAATGTTGGTGGCTAAATCAGACTTTTCTCCAATTGGGGCCTAGCCGAAACCATTCCACTTTCATAACTTCGCGCTTGGATGTGGTATTGAAGAGCTAGACCTCCGTGGAGTTTTAGGGATACATGGGTGGTGTTCACCCCTAGTGGAGAAGCTAAAGGTTCTCACGGGTGACATTAAAAAGTAAAGAGGTGTTTGGAGTGCAGTAGATTTAGGATCGAGTTCCTAGTTGAGAAATTAAGGCATGACAGATCTTAAAAGCGAGGCAAGTGGGTCTCTCGATCGAGGAGACCACATGCCAATAAAACAAATTTGGCCAAATGTGGAAACTTCTTAAAAGTTAGGAGCATACAAGATTCATGTGCTCTAGATCTCGTTGGTTAAAGGAGGGTGATGCAAATTTTGCCTATTTCCATGCTTGTGTGAAGACACGTGGGAGGAGGAATTTTGTCTCTACCCTACAAGTGGATGAGGGTTGGGTTGAAGGGGTTGTGGCAGTTAGGAGTGATGTGATTAGATATTTCACCAATCATTACGCTAGAGAGAGTCGTGAGACCGACCTCTCCTTGATGGTGTAGTTTTCTCACGGGTCTCCTATGCCCAAAATGAAGGATTGATTCCTATTATTGATGTTGAAAGTGAGGATGTCATTAGTGCTTCTGATGGGAATAAGAGCCCTCGACCAGGTGAATTTCGTTTTCTTATTTGTGAAACCATACCGCAACTCACCGAAAGGTGAAGTTGGGACCTTTTGAGAGAGTTCAATGCAAACACCAGGCTTCCAAAGGGTTTCACGTCATACTTCCTTACTATGGTTTCTAAGGTTGACTGTTTGATGTCACTGGGTGACTTTAGACTAATTTACCTTTTGGGTTGCCTCTTTAAGATAGTATCCAAGGTATTGGTGGCTCGTCTAGGTGGGGTCATGGATTATCTTATGGCGTGTAGCCAAACTGCATTTATCCAAGGGAGACAACTAGTCGATGGGGTGGTGGTGATAAATTAGGTAATTGACTAAGCAAAGAAAGTGGAGAAATAGTGCACGATCTTTAAAGTGGATTGGGGGTTCTTAGACTATATATTGGGGAAATTTGGATTCTCGATGAAATGTAGAGACTGGATTATAACCTGTGACTTCTCGGGGATCTTCTTAGTGTTAGTAAATGACTCCCCAACGAAGGAAATTAATATTCATTGTGGTCTCAAACAAGGGGACCCTCTTGGTCCTTTCCTCTTTCTTTATTGTTTCAGGGGATTGGTTATCTAGTTAGGTCTGCAATGGAAAATGATAGGTTTGTTGGTTTCAAGTAGGGAAACCCTCGGATGGAGATCTCTCTTCTCCAGTATGTGGATTAGAGACCTCTTTGGTTGGGGAGGCAACTATTGGAAACCCGTGGACTATGAAGGCAGTTCTGAGGCACTTTGAAATGGTATCGAGTCTGAAAGTAAATGTTCGGGACTCATTGGTAGAACTTGTTGCGGGTTTCCTTCACTATAGGATAGGTGAACTCCCTTTCAAGTACCTAGGCTTACCAGTAGGTGCTACCCACAGGCGGGTTCCCACTTGGCAGCCAATGATAGAATACAACAACGTGTTAAGAGGTGGGGGATTATGTTTATGATGTTTGGAGGTCAGATTGTACTGATTAACTCTATCCTAAACCGCATACCGCTCTTGTACCTATATTTTATGAAAATGCAATCTAATGTGTGGAAGGAGTTGGTTTGGATCAATAGGGACTTCATGTGGGGTGGATCCAACTCCGGGAAGAGAATCATATGGGTGAAATGGTTAGATGTTTGTAAGTGGAAAGAGGATGGGGGTTGGGGGTCCAAGATCTCCGCCTTTATAATTCTTGTCTTCTGGGTAAGTGGCGATGGTGGCTCCTTTTGCGGGTCGACTCACTAGTGATTTTAGACAACTGCGCCAAGTATGGGAATGAAGCCATCAATAACCCCCATCTGAGTTTGGCTAGACACCCTTACTCTTCCTCACGTTATATTTGAAGGGTGGGAGTGAGACCTCACTCAATCTCCGACTAGTTCCCAGATGGGTAAGTGGGTTAAAGTTTCCCCTCTAAAGGTTGTCTTTCCGAGGCTCTTCACAATTTCACACCAAAAGGAATTCTCTGTACAAGAGATGAGGTCGTTGGAGGGTAGGGTCTGGGACTGAGCACTATCTTGGAGGAGAGCCTTTTTTGTTTGGGACGAAGAGCTCCTAAGGGAGCTAATGTCACATCTAGCTCCAGTGTCCCTCTCCCTTTCTGAGGATAGGTGGTACTGGGAGGCCTCCTGCGACGATGTCTTCTCTATGAAGTCAGCATATGAGATGATTTTAAATAGTATCCACGATTTGGTTGCTAGGGACCTTGTAGCGCTTTTTTCTTTAGATAATCAATGGAAGAGTCGAGCGCTTCTTAAGGTTATTTCTTTTGCATGACGTACCTAAGTTGTTTCTGACCTGGCGGCTACTGGTTGTGCACTCTATGGAGAATCTTTTGAGTCGGAGCTTCATCTATTTCTGAGGTTTGAGTTTGTAGTGATATTGTTGTAATTAGTGCTTAGTTGGCTAGGGTTGGTGGTGGTTCTCCTTCTTGATCTCCATACTCTATTTTCTATCCTCTATGTTGAGTTGCATCTGAGAAAAGATAGAAAGTAGCTAGGCATTATCTGACATTCAGTTCTCTGGGTTATTTGGGAGACTAGGAATTGGGTGATTTTTCTAATAAAATGAATATGTTTAAACAAAAATACTGTTGTAAATTTAAAAAGTAGGACTCGTGCTTTTCATGATTATAATTATTAAACTAACTACATTTCTAAAAGATAAGAAAGGTTCATGTCTTGTTATCCTAATGATATTTTATCTACGTTTAATCAAGAAAAATCACAGTCAATTGGAGAGTTATATCGATTGATTCACGACAATAAAGTAAAGGAAAAAATAACATAACAAGGTGAAGAAATATAAGACATCCCCATTGACTTCCATCACCCGACTTGTAACAACGATATGTGAACTACTCATATCTACTAACGAAACAAAATAACATAACAAGTTAAAAATAAAAATAAAGGAACAAATATGAGATAGGCATTATATACGGTACCTGCTTGACTAGATTAACGTTGCAATCAATCTATCACCTCATAGCATTATAACAATCATTTCAATCACCCCACATATTAAACTAAGGCCTATATGTGAATGAGATAGATAAATAATGAAATGTCGATTTTGTGTTTACAATCCAATGAGGTTGGTGAACGTTTTGTGAGGTCTCCATTATTGTTTTCACTATGTACAGGGAGTGAATGACTTCGATCAAACTCATTGTCAATATTCATTGAAAATTTTATTTTCATCAGTTTGAATAAATATAAGAAAGATAAAATATCTAAAAAAATTATTCCAAGGACAGTAAATTTGAATGTTACAAAGAGTTGTACTATATTCCTATACAATACTACTTTCCAATAGAAACTAGCTACGACTATATCCATAACAATAGCCGCAAATGTAAACAACGATGGTGGAGTTTTCTTTGATGGATATCATTGAAAAATAATGTCACAATACGTTGTTCTCCCAGTCCATATGCTTGCACCAATTCCTTGAACCTTTGCTCGATGCATTTCCTGAAGTATACTATTGTTAATATCTCTATTGCATTAATTTTACTAGCCGCCTTATTTATATCTTCCATCAGCTTCCTACAAAAGCTTGATCTGCTAAAATTGCCTCTTCAATTGCCGTTTGAATTTGAGAGGGATCACAGTAACTCAATTCGGATTGCCCCTTAAACCTAAATCGAAAAAACATGCAGTGAATCTAGGTACATGTGAGATACCATGTGAATGTTCAACCCCATTTAAACTCATTGAACCCATAGAAGAAACATGTGACCCGGAATCAGCATTCTTGTTGTGGCTTCCTCTCTTGTGAGATACTTTTGGTTGAGAGGAATAAAAACGGGGAGCAAAACGACGACGTTGGGATTGATGTAAAGGTAGTTAATTATGGTGGAACTTTTAAGTTAATAGGGTTTTTGGATATTGGAGAGTGAGTTGAATGAAAGTACCTTCTGCCATGGCCACCTGATTTACTGAACACAATAATAACAGGTTTTCCATAGATTTCTTTTCCATTCAACTATTTCAAAGTCATTCCTGCGTCTTTTATGTCAAAGAATTCGACGAATCTTTGGTTCTTTTTCCATGGGGTGTCCCTCACTTCCTTCATGGGACCTACGATTAAACAAAAAAACCACCAAAAGAAATAAAAAAACAAATAGAGAGGGAGAGAGAAGATAAATATAAGTTAGGACTCATATTAATTCTACAAATAGTAAAAAAATATATGTTAGCATCCATATTAATTATATAATTATAGTTATTAATTAAGTAAATTACCTTTTTGAAAAAAGAAGATAAATTCATGTCTTCTTTTAAAAATTCTAATTTATCGATGTTTAATCAAGCAAATCACAGCCGTTTTGAGATTTATGTTCACCACTATTAGGACGAACAAAAGAGCAAAGCCAAGTAGAGAAGGTGAAAAGATATATGTATGACATCATTAGTGTCGGCTCCCATCTAACTAAGCTTGTCGTAATAATATGTAGTGGACTACGATTAGTTGTCTTGCTCATTGATCTAATAATGAAGACAAAATAGCACAAGTTAAAACAAGAAAAAAAAGGGAAAAATATATGAGCTATAAGTTATATGTAGTACCTGTTTGCCAATAGTGAAGGCACAATTGATGTAGCGATCTACAACACCATAATAATTAATTCAATCATACATATATTGGTTTGCATGTGTATTTGCACTAGGAGAAGAGGATACTTTCATATAGGTTTGGAGAAGTGAAATTTAATCTAGCTGGTGATGTCAAAATGACTAATGCAAATATATATTTATAGGAAATTTCATCGTAATCCCACAATAAAAGGGGAACACATACTCCCTCTCTAAGAAAATAGTCTATATGTATCTGTTCTAAATCCTTGACCACATACATAGACTTTTTAACTTATATTTTACAAATGAGGGAGTAAGTGGTAGTGGATATATTTATTTACAAAAATGTAAAATAAGTAATATTTAGTAAAAATTTAGTAATTGACATCGTTTGTATATGTAAATAAGCAGGCAAAAATAGCAAACAATGATTGATATGTTTATTTACCCCAAAAGATAAGAACATAATGATTTCCTAAATTTAATTATTTACCAGAAAAAATTATAATTTTTTTGTTATTGTTTTCAATTAGATAAGAATATAATTAATGAAATTTCGGTAATAGTTATATAGAAAAGTAAATGTATACAAAAAAAGAAATCAATAACGTATATAACAAATTAAATGAATATATAAATTTACTTTGTTTAAACTAATATAAACTTATACAAGGAAAAATAATTAATGATAAATAATTATTAAAAAAAGCCTAAAATTTATAATATCTAAGCATAGAGAGTATATTCTAAAATCATTAAAAAAATTTGTTTGACTAAAACATATAAAAGTTTTAATTACTATTTAATTTTCGTACATTACTTTTAAGCCAAGTTCAATCTAAAAAATAATTACATCTTAAAAATTTGTATTTTTAGTGTGCTATATATAGTTCCCTTATACTCCCTGGATTAATTCCATACAGATTTATTATAGCGAACTTAATTTCTTAAACTTTGAACTACAACTTTTTTTTTACTTTTCTGAAAATGGCAGAAATTAAAATATAAGTAAAAAGGTTAAGGGAGAATTTTTAACATAAAAATGGTTAAAATTAATGACTTGTCTCTATTCACACTTGGTGTGATAAGAATAAACATTTATGGGAAGGCTATTATAGGAAAAAAATATTGTTGAAAAAATGGATTTAACATCAAGAATTAACATCAGTTAAAAACTATTTGATATTAAAAATAACAAAGTGCATTTTTGCAATTTACGCATTACTTTTAACATCAGTTCTTTATTTAACCGATATAGAAAACCTCGCTAGTGCATAAAATATGCTCTAAAGTAAGATTATTAACATCAGCTAAAATAGAATTAATGCCAAAACTGACGCGGTGGCAATTTTGCAATTAGCAATTCATTTTAACATCAGTAGTATTTTGATCGAGGATCTTACCTGCAGTCCTTGAAATGGTTTTTCAAATTAATGCATTTTCATGAACTTTATTTCTCAGAAGTTTTGTCTTTGTGCCTTTGAATTCTCAAACATCCAAAGTTATTAAAACTCATTTGTGTGAGTGTGTGTCCACTGAGATTCATTCAGTTCCAAGACCAAGTAAAAAATTTCTCCTAGCCTTTGAAAAATTTAGATCACGTTTGGTCAAAACAAAAGGACTTTCAAAACATAGACTAGACTCACAATATCCTCAAGATTTGGGGGGCTCTAAGCACAACAAAGTGCTTTGATTTAGTATTTTAAAACTGTTGAGTCAATGCACTATTCTTATTTTTGGTGTTTATCTTGATGCGGAAGCATTGAGTGCAGGTGCATCATTTTTTCAAGTGCGGATGTACTAGGTGTTTGTGCGGCAACAGACCGAGACTACTTTTGAGAATTTTTGTAGCATACACTTTGTCCCTCCTCACCGACCTCCTCATGCATATTTTTTCTTTTCTTTGGTTTGTTTTTCTTGATTTCTTTTTATTTTCTTTTCTTTTTGAATTTTTTTATTTTTCAAACCAATTGCACTTATGGAGCAGACTCGGTTTATATGTTTTGAGGCAAGTGTAGCTTTTTACAACACTTGAAACACTTTTTGTAGTACTTTTGACAACCTATGGCATTGACTACTCTAAGTTTCTCATACTTTGCCTTAGTTTTCATGGAAACTCCCCCAAACTTAATTCTTTATGCTCTTCTATATTTTTAGTAAAACTTTGTTTTTGACCTTAACTCTTTAAAAATCCCTCTTGCATCGAGATAATTTTTCAAATAGCAATTTCAAAAATCAGCTTTCTGTGTGTTGAAGTGATAATAACAATGGTTATTTTGGAAAAACAAAGTTCTTTTTCTTTTTCTTTCTTTCCTCATTGAAAATTAGTTCATGAACACAACATTTTCCTAAGTTTTAAAACATAAAGAATTCAAGTTGATCATGCTTCAAAGTCAATGAAATCTTTGCTTTAAAACAAGTTTGATGTAGTCAACTTACTGTTTTTGAAAATTAGACTTATTTTGCAAACAGTTTAACTTACTTCAAAAGAAGCTTTGTTAAGTACATCAACAAACATATTAAAACTACTCACATAACTACAAATAACTTGTACTAAAAACAAACATTAAACATTTAACACATATTACAAACACTTAAAACACACATTAGTACTAGCACATGCAAAGCATAAAGTTCTCCTCCCAACTTAAGAGTGGGCAGTGTCCTCACTGCTCTTTAATTGGAGTTCAAAATAGAAGTTATTCAGCGAAAAAGGGGAGGGGGTTTCATACATGTGGGATAACTGTAGTAATTTAAACAAAGTACTTTGAAACAAAATAGATAAACATAAACAACATTTAGATTGAGGTTTTTATATCACTCATAAATTCTCTTGTTTCACTCATAAATGCTTTCATTAGATATTCCAATGAGTTTTCCATTTCTGGTGTAGATGGTCTTTGGACATGTTGAGAAGGGAATCCTGGTGGAGTAGATGGTGCAGCTGCCTTTGGTGCAGCAGCATTGTTACTCCCCCACCAGAACTCTGGGTGATTGTTCCAATCTAGATTGTAGGTGTTTGGGTAAGAGTTCCTATTTTAGTTGTACCCTGCATAGTTAATAGAAATAGGGTTATTGGGGCATTCTTCATACAAGTGACCTCCCCCACAATATATACAACTAACTGTTGCTAGAGGTGCTTGTTCTATGGTTGTTGTAGTTGTGTCAGTTAATGCAGTTGCACTAGGTCCAAGTACACTGGTAGAAGTGAAGCTTTTTATCATGTTTGCTAGAGAGACTACTTGAGCAGATAGGGCTGATACTTCAATATATAATCTCATGTATCCCTGATGTTTTCTTTTGGGCACTCACCCTCTCAGTAGGCCAACTAGAGCTATTGGATGCAATTCTTTCAATCAAGTCACAAGCTTCATTATATGATATATTCAATAATACCCCACCAGATGAGGCATCAAGCATGAGTCTAGTTTGTGGTTCCAAACCATTATAAAATGTTTCCATTTGAATAATAACAGAAATTCCATGATAAGGACATTTTCTCAAATTCTTTCCATCTTTCCCATGCTTCAAACAGTGACACAAATTCTTTTTGTTTAAAAGAAGTGATATCATTTCTCATCCTGGCAATTTTGATAGGTGGAGAATATTTTGCTAAAAATTTTTGAGCCATCTCATTCCAAGTAGTGATAGAGTTAGGCTCTAGAGAGTTCAACCAAGCCTTAGCTCTATCCTTCAAGGAATATGGAAATAATTTCAATCTAAAAGCATAAATCACTAACACTAGGAATGATAAAATTGCTACACACTTCTAAAAATTGTTTTAAGTGCAAATAAGGGTCCTCAAGAGGAGAACCACTAAATTGGCCTATTGTTTGAAGCATTTGGAATATAATAGGTTTGAATTCAAAATGTGTTGCAGAGATTTTAGGCCTAGCTATGCAAGGTTGTATGGTTTGAGGATCAAACATAGTATAATTTCTCATTGGCCTATCTCTATCATTAAACATACCTGTTGCTCCCATGTTGATGAATTGTTGTCTGTAATTATTTTTTGAATTATGCAATGATCCAGAAAAATCTGTTATAGGTCATCTGCCAGTACCATGTTCAGACATTGTGTATCTGCAACTGCTTCTGTTTCTTTGTTGTCTTTGAATGCTCCTCAACCTTCTAAGTCTCATATCTTAGGGTCTAACTGGACCTGTAAAAAATGCTAAACAAAGTAAAATGCTCACTAATTAACTACTAATCTAAACTATAAAATTAATGACAATCCCCGGCAACGACGCCAAAAACTTGGTGCGCTTGATATACACACAAATGTGCAAGTATGCACAATCGTATCAAGTAATAAAGTGAAAGTAGAGTATATTTCCCACAGGAATTGGATTAATTTACAAATTTAGAATCAATAGTTTACTAGTGAAAAGTAACCACTATCCTACTCACAAATAGGTGGTGTTGATAAACAAACAGAATGTAAATAAGCAATAAAAAGATGTAAGAAATCAGTGGAGAATGATAGTTGAGATGTCTTCACCAAATAAGTCACTTTTAAGAGTTTTGTGTTTTTATGTGGTGTAGGTGCACTGGATGCAGTTGCATCAGTACGTGCTTTTCAGTCACTTTCTTTAAAGTTTCATTACAAGCTCTCTAAAGATAGAAGTTGTCAATTCCTTTCTTGCCTTCTTACAATTTTTGTCTAAGATACTAAATAAGTTCACTCTTGTATTTGCATCCTCCTAAGGACTATGCTATCCTATGTCTAGGTTTTAGCTTGTAATTAACAAAGTTTCCTTTATCAAACACGTATCTCTATTAGTTCTTGAGTTCTAATCATAAACCATGTCTGTATTTATGATTTGCATTCACTTTTAGTTGGCCAATTCTAAAGATGAATATGAAAGAGTTATCAAACAAGAACTAAAATGCAAACATCACATATGAACACAATAACTTAGATGATTTTCCAAATGAGAAGTGAGGGTCCTTTTATAGCCTTTGATCCCCGGCAATGGCGCCATTTTCTTGGAGACAAAGTTAACTAAGATGAGTTAACTAGGGTTACTTTTCAGACGTTCCCATAAAGCAAGTTGGTCTTCACACTCAATCACATGG
The DNA here is from genome assembly GCA_020916435.1 of Oxytropis ochrocephala. Taxonomy (NCBI): domain Eukaryota; kingdom Viridiplantae; phylum Streptophyta; class Magnoliopsida; order Fabales; family Fabaceae; genus Oxytropis; species Oxytropis ochrocephala. The sequence continues at coordinate 52,481,960 of CM037090.1, read as the reverse complement.
GGAGGTCCAATTATGGATGGCCAAGTGTCCCATGAAAAAGTGGTCTTCTATTGTGGGCTATGGTAGGCGCCTCTTTTTGCAAGTGGGCATGTGTCTCTATGTGATCCATGACTAAGCATGATGTCATAGAGGTGATAAAGCTTTGGTGAAATTTGAGGTGCTTCCAATGTCGCTCAATTTTTCTTCGTCCAGGAAGTGCAGGAGCATCAAGTGTAGGTACACTATGTTAATCTGTTACAGGTACACCAGGTGCTGATTCTAGTGCTAGTGCACTTACTGCAGCTGCACTGAACAAACACATCAAACATACCAATATACATGCAAAATGCTATGTTATGAATCTCATTCATCTTAAATCACAAATGTTGTTATTATATTCACACTACTATATTTAACACATATTATACTTGAAAGTAATTAATTATCTAAGTTTAAATGTATGAATAACTCTATATAAAATAGAGTTATCACCTACGTGGTCATCTTCTTCCCAAATCTCATCTTATTTTTTAGCTTCTTCCTCTGCGCCATTCCAAAATCAATGTGACTCATATCTTGAGACTGAGACGACCAACAATTCTCCTATTACTCGTACGAAAATCAATGTTATTTTCCATTTTCCATCGTTAATTCCTCCCATATATCCTTGGAATTCTTCTTTACTCTTCTGTTTCGTTTGAAGTTAAACCTTCACATTGAGAAACCTTCAATGAGAATCCAACTACCACTTCTTCTTCGATTCACTTTTGAGAATAAAAATCTACAAATAAATTCAACCTACCATTAATTGAACACAAATTTTACACAATCAAATGAAATAGTAATATCTTGAGCATGGTATAAAATTACTATAGAGAAGAAAACATACCACAATTAATTTTGGGAAGAGAGTGTTTCCTTTCTCTTTCCCATTTCTAGATTTGTATAGTCTCCTTTAAGGTTTGAGCGGTGATCACTTCAAAAGAAAATCACACAAATTTTTTTAGATAAATAACGAATTCATTTATGGGAGCACAAGGGTGCCCAACCCATACAACGAATCTTAGTAGAACAGGGGAAGGGGAGGGCCTCCTCTCAAAACCTCCCCGAGCCAAAACCCATTGGGAAAAAGACTCGTGAGTGGAAAAAGAGTACCCGCGCAAAAGAGTGCACAAATGATGGCTAGCCCACTACTTCTCCCCGCCTAAGACAAACATGCCATAATCGTTTAATTACAACAAAGAAAAACAGCCCATGGGACAATTGAACCAATCCGACTACGATACCCTACAATTCCTCCCTCTTCTTGATTTGAACCAACACCAAGCCGAATCTTTGACTCCCGCAGTGATAGCAGAAGTGGATATCACCTCGCCCTTGAAAATAACCTTATTTCGGGCCAGCCATATATTCCAAATAACCGCCATCCATACCAAATGCTTGACGCCCCTTTGTTTCTTCCCTTTCACCCTCTTTCCAAACTCCGTAAAGTGAGCAATTATATCTTCCGTATCACTCAACGGATATCCCAGCCAAGCCTATATATTATACCAGATTGTTTTTGCCACACCGCACGACAAGAATAAGTGCTCAATCGATTCCTCCTCGCAAGAGCATAAGGCGCATGTAAGATCATTTGTGGAACGGATAATTCCTCTCCTATGTAGCGCATCATTCGTAGCAATTCGCTTCAAGAGCACCCTCCACGCAAAAATTAAAACTTTAGATGGGACGTCATTCTTCCACACCCGTTTACACGCTTCTGCAGTCACGGATTGGACTGCACTGCTGTTGTCCCCTACTGCTAAATTATGCAGCAACTCATAACATCGTCGAACAGAAAAACCAGCCAACACGTCCGGAGCCCATACCCACCTATCGTTCGCGCAGTCAGCGAAACCGGCGCCAATAGCTGCTGTAAATCCAGAACTAGCTGCTGCAGCAGGCTGTTTTCCTGCACAAGTACATCGGTCCTCAACCAAGACCATTTCCAGCCGAGTTCTGTCCATTGGCCGAAGTCCTGCACCAGCAGATTTTTTACGCTGCAACTGTCAAACACAGTCGGAAACATATCAGCCAAGGCATCCCTTCCTAACCAAGCATCTTTCCAAAACCTCACCTTATCTCCTTTACCCAATCTAATTTTAACCAAGTCTCTGAACCATCCTTCATGCAAGTTTAAATCATTTCCGAGTAGGCACAAGTCCCTCCACCATAAAGACTTTTTCTCCCATCCTCTTCTACTCTCATGTAATTCGGACCATCTTCCTTTAATATCATATTTTCCCACCAAGACTTTCTTCCATATAGCATTCCCTTCCTCAACCAAAATTCTCCATCGCCATTTGGTTAGTAGCGCAACATTAAATATTTCCAAATTCTTTACGCCCAGCCCACCTTTCTCTTTTGGTAAACATATATATAGTTTCCCATTTTACCCAAGCCAGTTTCTTGCTTTCCCCATCACCTCCCCAAAGGAACCTTCTTTGCAACTTAGTAATTTCCTCAATAACCTTCTTTGGTGCCTTGTAAAAAGAGAATAAATACAAAGGGAGTGATGCAATCACCGAATTAATAAGCGTGACCCGGCCCCCTATCGATAGTTGTCTACTCTTCCAACTATTTAACCTTGCTTTGATCTTATCTATAATAGGTTGCCATGTGCTCACTCTCCTTGGATTAGCCCCGACCGGTACCCCTAAAAACTTGAAGGAATGGGAACCCACCTTACACGCTAGAAATTGAGAAATACCTTCCAAGATTCTATCTTCAATGATTATGCCAATAACACTACTTTTTGCGAAGTTAACCTTTAGCCCCGAGACCAATTCAAAACTTCTAAGGATAGCCTTCCAACACCAAATGCTCCTCTCCCCCCATCGCAAAAAAGAATTGTATCATCGGCGAATTGCATGATTTCGACAGAGAGAGTATTAGTAACTTGGAAGCCATTGAGATTATTTGATTCCACCCCCTTTCTTATCAACCCCGCCAAACCTTCCGCCGCAATCAAAAACAAGAACGGAGCAAGCGGATCCCCTTGCTTCAATCCTTTTTGTGCAACAAATTCTTCCGTTGTCCTACCGTTCACCAACACCGAGATTGAGTTTGATGAAATACACGTTCGCATCCAACTTCTCCACCTTTCATCAAACCCAATTCTACGCATCATCTAGTCCAAGTAGGCCCAGTTGACCGAGTCATACGCTTTTTCGAAATCCGCTTTCATAATGACACACTTTTGTTTCTTTCTCTTGGCCATGTCTAAAATCTCATTTACGACTACAACCCCATCAAGGATGTTTCTCCCGGCAAGAAACGCGCTCTGACACTCCGATATTACTCCTTTCAGCACCCTTTTGAGCCTACCCGCTAACACCTTCGCTAGCATTTTGTATAGACAGCCAATAAGAGAGATGGGTATGTACTCCCCCAATCCTTGTGGATTAGACGACTTTGGAATAAGTGCTATGAAGGACGCACTTACTTCCTTCGGAAGCTTTGCAAATCTATGAAACTCTTCGAAAAATCTCATAACCTCCCCCCCAATATTATCCCAGCATGCTTTGATAAAGTTGAAATTGAAGTCGTCCGGCCTTGGACTTTTGTTGCCATCACATTCCTAAACCGCCTCTTTGACCTCTTCCATAGAAAACGGGGCCAGCAAAAGCTCATTGGCTGACCCATCAATTTGATTAAATGACACCCCGTCGAGTGTAGGCCTATTGAAATTTTCCTCCTTGAACTTGTCGGCAAAGTGGCTTCTAACCTCCCTTTTAACCCCTACCACATCTTCCACCCATACTCCATTCACCTGAAGCTTCATCAATTGAGTTCTTCTCCAATTACCTTTCATGCAAGTGTGAAAAAAGCGACTATTTGAGTCCCCTTCCGATAGCCATTTAACTCTTGAGTCCCCTTCCGATAGCCATTTAACTCTTGCCTTTTGCGCGAGCATACTTTCTTTGGCATGAAGTTCCTTCCAAAACTCTTCGCTCAATCGGTTCCTTAAGTTATCATCAACTCATTCCCCTTCAGTAGCCATCCTCTCCACCTCATTCAATTCCCGAATTATATTCTCAATCTTGAGATCTTTAATACCAAACACTTCCCGATTCCACACCTTTAACTTTTCTTTTAGCATTTTCAATTTTTCTTTCACCACTTAACGACGCTCTTCCCTTTACATGGAAAGAATTCCAACAACTTTGAACAAACTCCTTGAAACCCTCATGTTCTAACCAACAATTGTTGAATCTAAATGGTTTAGGTCCCCAATTAAGTTCCGAGGTAACTAGCCACACCGGGCAATGGTCGGAGATCTCCCTGTTACCTACCCACTGTGCACTAACGTTCCACCTTGAGATTAATCCTTCATTCAATAAAATTCTATCAATTCTACTCGCCCTTCCCTCCGCCCCAAAATAGGTGAATTTCTTTCCCAACACAAGCACATCAATTAGTTCCATATCTTCTATGAATGAGACAAATTCTCTTGCCTCAACATTGTTGAAACTTGAAGAGGCAAAGTTTGAACATGTCCTACATGTATCTCTGTAGCCTGCGGTGGAACTGTATTGTTTGCAGTTTGAGCCCGAGATTGAGCTCGGGTAGGGGGACGTCCTCTCGGAGCCATGAGCTAAGTAGGATTGTAAGTTGAATGCGGATATGGATTAGTCTGGAACCAAGTGATTATGCTCCCACTGTGGTCGCCATTGTTTTGTACCGGACCTCGGTATATGCCTAGATCAGAAGTACGAGTGGTATTGCTTTGAGAGAGTTGAATGTGGAATTCAGATGATTGAATATGGAGTTTTGATTGTCCGAGGTAGCTTGATCCACGCGCCGGGTGGGGTGTACCTGTAAACATTCTGATACTTAAGTTAGCAAGGGAATTTGAGAGGTGTGTATGGAATGAGAACATACCTGGAATTGGAGTGTTGCACCTCTATTTATAGAAAAAAGGGCCGCACTTGGAGCGTCGGATGCGGGCGCTTAAATCCTGATCGTTGGATACGGGCGGTGGATGAAGGAGCGTGCTATGGGCTGTTTCAAGTACAGATTTGGGCCAGACCCAATTCTTGTGGGGTTTTGGCCCAGTCCGGAACATCTTCTATTCTCTCTTTTCTTGGTTTGGGTTTGTGAGGAAGCGAGGAAACTAAAGATTACACTCTTATAGAAGGCCATCCATGAATTGAGAAAGCAAATAATGAGAGAGAGCTAGTCGTAGTAACTTGAAGAAGTTGAGCATGGTGGGGGAAATTCAGCACACACCACCCTATTTATCGAGGGATGGGGTGGTTTCAATTGGCATTGGAAGGAGTGTGAGGAGAGAAAATAGGTTTTGCTTTGATCAATACTCAAGGTATGTTTGCGTCAAAAAAATACTCAAGGTATGTAAGGTAACGTGGTGTATGTGACACACCTTGTGTTGTCATCACCCATTCCTTAATTCGCTTCATCTGGGCTATGCCTATATATATTGCTTAATATGTTTATTAGGTCTCCTACAAAATGAATAATTTTAATTTTTGGCAACACTCCAATTCAGGTATGCCTATATAGAAAAAGGGCCGCACTTGGAGCGTCGGATGCGGGCGCTTACAAAATGAATAATTTTGCCAATAATTTTGCCTATATCTACAAGGTTATTCATCTGGGCTATGCCTATATACACAAGGTTTTTCGTCCCTACAAAATGAATAATTTTAATTTTTAGAATGACTATTTAATAAAAGAACTTTTTGCAAGGACCAAAATGAATAATTTAAAATTTTACAAGGGTTAATTTAAAAGTAAACTTTTTGCCGGGACGTATTTAAAAAAAAAGTTATTTTGCAGGAACTATTTTAAAAAAATATATTTTGCAAGGACTAATTTAAAAAACAACTATATTTGCAGGGACGAAAAACATATTTAAACCTATTTATTAAGATATAAATATAATTTCATCTTGGTTAAATTAGCACACATTCATTAATCAAAAAATGTCGTGCTAACAGTCATTGACAGTATCTTATATTTCTTCACCTTATCTAGTTTCTTGCTCTATTGTCGTGCTTACGGTCCACAAAAATATCTCCAAACGACTGTGATTTCTCTTCATTAAATATTGGTAAAACAACAATTTGAAAATAAAGAAACGATTCATTCTTTTTTTTAATGGAGACAAATTTAATCAAAAATTCAATTCAACTAGGATACAATATTTTACAAATTAAATATACATTTATTTTTCTAGGTATCTACACTTGTTCCTACTCCAACTAAGTGACGCGAACAATGGATTCCTTGTTATTCAACTTAATCTAGTGTTTTAGTTAACTTTGATCACATGTTTTTAGAGGATGTATTGTTAAACAAAGAAAGAGCCATGCGCCTCCTAAAGTTATTTCCTTTACATGGAGTGTCATCCTTAATAGGCTCCCAACTCGAGATAACCTATTCCGTAGGCAAGTGATTTCTGACTCGGCCGATATTAGTTGTGCTAGCTCTTTTTGGAGAACCGTTAGAGTCGGTGATTCATCTGTTTTTGAAATGTGATTTTGCAGCGAGGTTGTGTTACTCAGTATTTAGGTGATTGGTGTTGATGGTGGTATTGCCACCTGATCTACCTACTTTTCTCTATCCTTTTTCTGGGGGTCGATCCCATAAAAGTTAGAAAATAGGTAATAATGATCTAGCACTGAGTCCTTTGGGTGATTGGGAGACTAAAAAAGGGGTGATTTTTTCTAATAAGATTCTGGACCCTACGGAGATCTTATTTTTGACCAAGCTTTACTCGTGGAGTTGGGAGCGAGGATTGTTTTTTATGTAGGATTTTTGCGATATTCTTGCTTGTCACCACCTCACTTCCTTTGTACAAAGGTCTTTGTGTTCCTAAAAACACACCATATATATAATATACTATTTTTTTCCGTTTCAAAAAAACAATAGTTAAAAATTTCTTGTAGTTGTATGTTTGTGATGTTGAAAAATGTTATTTGATGAATATATCTTTTATGTTTTTTTCATAATGTTTGATCAATATATTAAATATATGTTAATTTTTGATAAAAATAATTAAACTATTTAGCATTTTTTTTCTATGTACTTTTTAAATCATAATTAAAATTTGCAATAAATTATAATTTATAATGGTGATAAAATAAATAAATTTAATGAAAAATTCAATTTTGATTTAGTAATTTCTTTTAGTGAAAGACAAAACCGTAGGTAGAAATTAAAATTTGATCTCCATATGAAGAATATAGTGACGGCTAAAAACTGAAGGTAAATGTATTTGGACGTAGGGAGAACATTTACCCACAGACAAAAAAGTGTGGTAGATGTCTTACATTCTCTACGGAAAAAGTGGTCGTGGGGAAAGGTCAAAGCTACTTTTCCCCACGAATATTTTACATATATTGAAGGTTTTTGTCTGTGGGCAAAAGTCATTTTTTTTATAGTGCATGAATCTTTCTTATTTTTTAGAAATGTAATTTATTTGATATTTATTCTTATTATTTTAACTAACACTTATTTTTAATATGCTAGGTTTACCCAAATGACATTGTTTTGCAAGTGTATGACAATTCTTTATGTTTTAATATTTTTTAACTCTGTGTATAATATATTTTATGATGTAACTATTAATCCAACTTTTAATTATTGTAGGAGATGGGAGAAAATGTCAAGCATGTACAGGGAAATGCAAAACCAAACACAAGATGAAAGTGTCACTAGTGCAGAAAAGGGATTTAAAGTCACGCAAATTGGCTTTTTAAAGTCACGCGCCAGCGTGACTTATATTAAGGCGACTTCGTATGTCAGGAGCTTTAAAGTCAAGCGAAAGCGCGACTTCATATGTTTTTTTTAAAGTCGGACCAACATTGCACGACATTAATTCATCGATAATCGTTATATGGAATGACTTTTAAAGTCAAGCCAAAGTGTGACTTTAAAGTTATTCTTAAGTCGAATTTTTTTCCCTTGACTTTAAATGTGTTTACCTTTATAAAGTCAGGGTTGTACCACTTTGACTTCAAAGTTTTTTTTTGCCTACTGGTCATTCCCTGGATATGGATATATATATATATATATATATATATATATATATATATATATATATATATATATATATATATATATATATATATATATATATATATATATATTTGGCTCCACTAGGTATCAAATTCATTAAACTAGCAACAAACATTCTATATAGAATTACAAAATTACTATATTTTGCTCCAAAAATTTATCACTACCAATTCAACATTCATTTCACTAATATCTTGTCAAAAGGTATACCATAATACATATGTAGCAAAATCCATAAGAAAATCAACCATCACCTGAATTTACAGCACAACTATATGCTTCTATTAAGCTCCAAATACCACAAGAAATAGACCTCACCTTCCCACCAAGAGAAACAACCTTTCTATTTTCAACCTTTTTACGTTCTTTCCATGACATATGCGAGTAGCCTAAAAAAACATTGTAATTAGAAACAATTGTATGAAACAACTGCACTATCATATCTGATGGACATACTGGGAAGGCAAACAAACCAAGTAAATCAAGTATGTTCACCATAAGTTATTTATCTCCAATATCCCAAGATTAAAATAACAAAAGGAACATATATATATACTGTTCTTATCATTTAACATCTCACATGCAAAATCATAATGCAGCACATTAGGAAAAAAACTGTATTCTAAGTGCATTAATAACAGAAGGCAAAGTCAATAAGATACAGACAAAACTCAAGGAAAAATAAACTCAATGGAAGAAGAGAAATTACTGAAATTTTCAACATCTTTCATAATCTTCCTTATGTCCATATCGTGTTCCGAGTATCGTGAGGTTCTCTTGGAGGTCCATGTCGTCGACTTGTTTCTTCTTGTACATTTTTCCCATCACTGCTTGGAAAACTGAAAGAAAGAAAATAAGAAAGGGTTTAAGGAGGGAAAGCCACAATTAGTACAACAAAATATGAAACTACAAACACAAAATCAGAAAGCAAACACTTGTAAATGTTGGGGTCTCTTCATTTAAGCATATTAGTAAATTATAATCATCAAATCTAAATAGAAATATGCAAGTATATACAGAAATATAGATACTAATATAAATAGATCCATGTGATAGTAAAAACACGAATCAACTAATAGATAAAAGACAACTATCAACACTATATCAAGGCAATCGTTAGAGCTAGAGCAAGAGGTAGAGTTAAACAACACAAATTCAAGAAAGTCAGAAATCTTTCAAAGAACTCACATTGATGATGTGATTGACATAGGATGAAAAATTAATACACGCCACACTGAAAAACGAATAGCAACTCAAACACTATGTTGGAGGTGTGTGAGTGGCTTCACAGGTTTATCCTTCCAACAACCACCATTGTTCTCCAAGCATTCATTTGTCTCCACATCTGCCAAAAAAACATTTGCGCTCAAAAAAATCAGGTTTGAAAGTAAAAAGTAAGCAACAATTGTATTCCCCGAATACCAAACAAAAGTAGACATATACCGCTGCTCAAACAAACAGTTGGTTCAGTAGTTTCTTCAAAAGCAAGAGATAAAGTTAGCAAACATTTGAGAACTTGAGATTTTAAATACATATATACTCCTCTTCTCTTAAGTCTTAGTGTCTGCAAAAATAGCCTTACAACCACCTAGCTGTCAAAAAGTACTATGATCCTTTTAAGAAAAAAACACTATAATTGTTTTGAAGTGTCAAGTAAAGTAAAAGCTAGGACAAAGTAGTTTCACCTAGCTGATTTTGATAAGCCACAACAACCACGGTGCTTGTGTCATAATATAAAGGGGAGTACATATAAAGTTACACTATCCCACATGTATAAGTAAGCATCTGTTTAGTTTTAATGAGTATTATTACTTAAGCTAAAGTATCTTTCATGTACTATGGGAAATGCAGATTCTATCAAATTGGAAATATTGGGAAATGGGTAGGGTCTTCTCTAATCCTCCTATTAAATGATTGAAGACAAAACTACCATATTAGAGATATTACTTCACTAAGGTAAATATGGAAAAAGTATGGAAACTATATCACAATCATGAACTGTCAACGAGGAGGGGCATCTGAAATTGAGAATCAACTTACGTGAAATGCAAGAAGGAAAAATAATAATTAGTACATTTACATAATAGGTACTTGTAAACATCATTGTCTATCCAGATGTACATCAGAAACCAAAAACAATTCTTCGAAGCTGAAATCAAATACCTCAGATAAGTCTTCCAAAAGAAAAGTTTGTTAAGAAGAAAGTTGCTACCTCAAAAAAGCTCCCTGCAAACTCAAAGATGAAATTGGTCACAACTGTGACAAAATCTGAGATTAAATCTAAAACATCACCATCATCTTCGAAAACAACAAGAACAAACAAAGACAACTACTACAAAAGTGAGACAGAAGAAAGTATTTAACCATAATACTTGCTATAACTGTACAATCTATTGGTCAATCAGAATGGAATTACTATAAACCTAACTATGCCAGAGTCAACGACTCAAGCATTTTCTGTGACTTGGAAAACTCAACGATCAGTTATCAAAGCCGGGTTATCATTCTCTGAGAAAGCAGCAAGATTGTTATGTGCAGGAACAATAGCTGTCTGACAGACTGAGCCATTACCTTCATCAACCTGGTCATCGCATGCAAATCAAAAATGAGTGTAAATGATGCATATATCTTTTATACCAGTTAATAGATTATGAATGAAAGAATACCTGCTCAGCCGGTGCAAGAGAGTGTTCATGATGTCTCTTAGAAAGGTCTCTCAGAGCACCCTGTAGAATATAATATACCATTGTCAAAAAGTAGGACTACTGGTAATTCAGCAGTCAACATCAAAGAATTTGCAGATTCACAGTTGAGCAAATTTGGATTAATGCAACAGATAATATACCCCACTAAAGTATTATGGTTAAATCTGAAAGCACATTGACATAATGTTCAATTGTCCACCTCTTCCTCTCCTCTCTCTAAATTTCAATTAGGTTTCTATTTATTTAACCATAATACTTGCAAATTGTGATAAAAAAATTTTCCAGCAAATCATCTATTATAGAACCTAGTGAGTGACACATATTCATGATACTAGAAGTCATCTTACCAGAATGTAATATATGTAAATGTAAACAAGTCATTTATAAGCATGAAATATAAGATTGGCATTGTTACGTTGGATTTGAAAAGGCCAATTTAAATACCTTGGAAGCATTCCCCACTAGTTCACTCTGAAGCTCTATAACTTTCTTCTCAGTACTATATGTCCCTTTCTGGACAGAACAATATGCAATTGGCGTGTAAAGAACATAAAATGGTAGAAGAAAGTAATCAAACTACAAGTTTTAAGCCTACCCTGAAATCCTTATGAGCAGCAACGTTTCCACAAAATAAAAATGAGAATCCTAATATGCATGGTAATGCTAAATGTAACCAAATCCATGAAAAAGAACAATTTAGAAGTTTTGAGCTTTAACAAAAGCAAGGATCTTTATGAGACAAAAACACAAGCAGTTGGTGGACGATTAATAATAACAACAGTGAGAGTGATCATCGAATTTTCCTTACTACTATGAACACAACAGAGACAATCTTAAAGCACGAGTTACCTTCAAATCGGGCTTCCTGACATCGGAAGCATAAAAGAAGCGGAACTTGAACTTGTGAATGCGATATGGCTAGTCACAGGTGGTTCTCACGGAAACTACATGAAAGGAACAATGAAAACATAAATCAGAATTTAGAATCCTTAATGAACGAAAATGAGTTGAATTTGAGGAAGAGAATACTGTCGATGTTGTGAAGTCACCCTTAAGCTATTTTTCTCAACCACGAACTTCGCCATCGACGATGGTGTAAACGACAGTAACAGAAACCCTAGAATTAAACCCAACGAGGACCTACGAAGCAGAGAGAAAGAGGGCTTGCCTGGAAAGAGAGGAGAGATCGAGCGCAAGATGATGAAGGTTGTAGAGAGCGCAAGATGTGAACTGAGAGCACGAGAGAGACGATGAGGTTCTGTGAATCGTTTCAACACTGAGAGCGCGAGAGAGACGATGAGCGCGTTCAACCTGAGAGTATTACGTTTTGATGTGTTTTATGTTTTTATTTTTTTATTTTTAATTGTGAAATACTTTTGAAGTCAAGCAATATTACGGTTTGTCTTAAAATGTTAAAATTTTCCACTTTTGAAGTCACGCATATTTTACGCTTGACTTAAACACCGCGCGCCAAAAAAAGTTTTCGAGTTTATTACAAGTTTGCCACCGCGTCCTTATATCAAGGCAGGCATCTGAGCGCGTGACTTTAAATGTCTATTTTTTTCCTTATTTTGCACTAGTGTGTGTGAAACGGGGATGGATGAGATTCGATGAGATGGTTTTATGTAGTTATAAATATGTTTGTAATTGTGGCTCATCTTATACATCAACCAAAAATTCTACTATTGCAACTCAAGAGCGTTTGGATGAGATGATTTGAATCTCTTTTAGCCAAGATCTAGAATTCGAATGCAGTTTTGGGAATGCAGTAACGTTAAAACAATTGGGAAGAGTATTTCCGTCTATTATTATCCCAATTTTAAAAAAGTTCCACTCTTGCTGTTCTTTTTTGTGGGTATTGTTTTTGTTTAATTGATACGTACATTTTGTAATTGTGTTGAAAAGGAGCATTTAATAAGAATTTACGTACCCCTCTATGGAACATACTTACTTATTTCACATGGAATAAAATTGTTAGTAATTTGATCGTTTTTTATATTTAAATTAGTAAGATACAATTACTTTCAATGAATTATAACAAAGAGGCTGATCAAAGTCGTCATTTACTCTCTATACATGGTGAAACCAGTGGAAAGCAAATAACTTGTTGTAATAAAAGTTAGCTATTAAATTGTGATATTGTCTCTATGTAGTCTCAACTGTCATAATCACTTAATTCAGTGATTTGTTTCAAAGCATAAAATGGTCACCGATATAACATTGTTGGTGGCTGATCCACGAAGACAGAATTAATGCGGCATAAAATAAAAACTTATATATTTCAAGTACTCTATGACGTAAACACTTTTTTTCAATAAATGAATATTATTGATGATGGATGTATATTTAATTAGTACTAGTATGTATCACCCGTGCCAGTACGGGTATACATCTCATTGTAACTTAAATTTTTTAGTTTTTTTTAGGAGAAAAAATAGACAATTTGATATTTTAATGTGTTATCTGACGTAAAAAATTGTTTGTACATAACGATAAATAAACCTATTATGAATTATATTATAATATATAGATATGCATATGTGTGTATATATATATATATATATATATATATATATATATATATATATATATATATATATATATATATATATATATATATATATATATATAATTAACAATGAAGGGGTGGTATAGGGTTAGGTTCATCGTGAGAAGGATTGTGAAACTAAGATAAGAAAAGAAGTAAAAAAATCGACTTTTAGATTTATCTTTAGCGTCAACTTTGACTGCATGAAAGTTGTTTTGTCAAATAGACTATGTTCTTGGAGAATTAATTTGAATTATAATGGAGTATGTTTTTTATATACTAATTGAATTATTGTAAAATGGAGTATGTTATTGGAGAATTAATTTTTTGTGAGGCATGTGTTTTCTTATTGGAAATCATTTGGACATATATTTTAAGAATTTTTTTCTGTCAAGTTAATCTTTGTAAAATCATATTAGCAATTTGATTAAAGTAAAAGTTTTAATAAATTCCAATTTATAAATTCAAAAATCAATGAAGTCTTTTACTAATAAAAAATATTGGGATTTTAAAATTTGTTAAAGAATTGGGTAGTGATCGACTGACCCTCTTCAGGAATCAAGCACCAAATGTTTCGGTGACTTGTAATTGACCATTCACTCTATTATTTAGTATAGCTTGAGCCTACTCTTATTCTAAAAACTATCTGCAGCAAAGATTGTATTAGGCTGCAAAAATACGATCAAATTTTTTGAATGAAGTTATGTTGTACAGGAACTCAACTTATCATCACAAAACCAATTATATAAAAGGTGAAGCCAAGGCAACAAAAAATGATGTTGGTCCAGCAAATGTGAAATTTTTTCCTCTATTTTCCCCTTTTGCTAACAGATACAAATATAGTCCCTTAGTTAAAAAATATCTACTTTATGATTTTATCTATAAATATAGTCCCTTATTGCACGGGTTTCATACTTTAAAAATGCCAAAAAAATTATTTTTAATCTTATTTTTGATTTTATAGTCTAAGATAGACACTTAAACATAAGTTTTAAAAATATATTACGATTTAACTTATTAAAAGTAACAAATAATTTAAAAGGATCAGTGTTTCCTTGATGGTATTTTTAAAATTAAATGTTTTTTACGTACGCAACTGCTAAGTTGAATAATATTTAACATTACATTAAGTATAATATATTTAGTAAGTTCTGAAAGATAGCATAATTATTTCAGTTGGTTAAACACACTTCTTCAAGTAGCAAGGTGGGGGGTTCGAACCTCACTGCTATCATTTTCTGATTGGTCCTATATGGACGCTCACGCGGACAACTCATGATTTAGTATAGTTATTGGAGAATTAATTTGTTGTGAGAACATGTGTTTTCTTATTGGAAATCATTTGGACAATATATTTTAAGAATTTTTTTTCTGCCAAGTTAATCTTTGTAAAATCATATTAGCAATATGATTAAAGCAAAAGTTTTAATAAGTATTTAACCCGTCATAACTTCAGCAATGTGAGCCAGCACTATAAATTTTTTGTTAAAAAGTGTGAAAACAAAATATTTGAGAGATATGATGATTCATTAACTACTAAATAAACATAAGGTTGGTGATGAAATTGCTGTGGACAAACGTAATGAAAAATGAAGATGTACATTTCGTTCTTGTTGATGAAGATCGAATAGTGTTAAGTTTCCCCTAAAAAATAAAAACTCGTCGAATTCTTGTGTGTTTACATCCATTTTGATCTAGAAATTATTCAAAAAACAAAATAAAATCGAAATGAAATTATGTGTATGTGAAATATGACGATGGATGTAGAATGGATTTTCCCACAAGAGTATGACAATATATATAGTAAAACTCATGTTTAAAATGGTGGGAAACCAAAGTGTTTGAAATTTGAATTTGACAATTCAATTGAATTCAAAATAATTTGAAGTCTAAAGAATTTTGATTTTGAAATCTCATTTATTTAAACCACATTGATTAACATATTTAATTTGGTCAAATCGGTTTTGAAACTTTTATGTAGTTATGGAACACAAATTAAATAGAGGAATATTCATTGGCATATAAGAATTCTAATTTCGGTTAAAGGGGTATTTAATTTTGAGTCTGAAAGTTGATCTTTTATTTACTGCCATGAAACATTATTTTATTTTATGATGTAGATCTTTTTTAATTTCGGTAGAGGGAAAATTTTAACAAATTCGAAATCCCAAATTCAAGCAAGAGAGCCAAGCGTTCCAATGTGATTTTCAATATTATTATTATTTTTATTATTATTATTATTATAAATAACAAAAAATAATTAAATATCATAATAAATTACATTTAATGAGAAATGAAAATCGAATCGCCAATTGAATGGTGGTTAATTGGATTGATTATATTGTCTCCTATTTAAAATTTAATATAATGATTTAGAATTTAATATATTTCTATTTCAATAATTATAATTTAGTAAAATTTTGAATATTGGTTAAAGCTAATGAAATTTGTTTAATTAACATAAACAAAAAATAAAAATGAAATTATAAGCGATATTGAAATTGTAATTTAAATTGAAATTGATATTTAAATTAAAATTGAAAGCGCATTTTATATTGAAATTAAAATTTAATTCTAAAATTAAAATCAAAATTAAAGCGCATTTTGTCTTATTAGCATGTAGCAAGTAGCACGGGTAGTCTTTCGTTGGAAGATAATTGATTCTAAAATTTTGATTCTAAAGTTAAAATCAAAATTAAAGCGCATTCAAGCTCTTTCGTTAATGGAGGCATTTTGTGTTAAAAGATAATTGATATCCGTCTTTGTCCATTTGTTAAAAAAATACTCATATGATTGGAAATTTTGGTGATTATTAGCATTTGATTGGCTGTGTATACACACATATACAGTACTTTAAATCAGATTTTAAGCAAAAATCCTCCAAATTTGAAATATCATTCTTTATTATTGATTAAATGTGCCTTTGGTAGATTAAAATGAGGCAGCGTGACAATGTAGATCTGAACCGTCCAAGTATTGTACAGCTGGCGTGCCACATATTTTCGGTGAGATGTGTGTGGCATTTTTTAATTGGTCCTATGTGGCTGCTTATGTGTAAAACTCCTGAATTAATATAGTTATGATATATTCCAAGTATTTGAGTATCAACCTTTTTTTTCAATAGATGAATGTTATTGATGATAGACCTCTAGCTATAGCATCAAAGTAGGCGAGTTGTCTCCACGCTCTATGAAGGTTCAAACAAGGAAAAAATAAACTCTTCTATAGGTATCAAAACACCTATCCCAGGAACACAAGAGACAAGGCAGCCAGAAAAAATGAAGACTAATAACATGAATGCGCTGAAAATTAAT
Source organism: Oxytropis ochrocephala (assembly GCA_020916435.1). Lineage (NCBI taxonomy): Eukaryota > Viridiplantae > Streptophyta > Magnoliopsida > Fabales > Fabaceae > Oxytropis > Oxytropis ochrocephala. The sequence continues at coordinate 52,465,329 of CM037090.1, read as the reverse complement.
GTATTTTGTAATTTCAGAAATACCACATCCCACAATGTATTAACCAGCAGTGGCGAAATATAAGCAGTAACTTTTTATATGTAAAATAAACTTTGTCTGTGTGGTCCAACCCAATGGGAGGGCAATGAGTCTGATGTATTTTAAATCGCAAATTAAGTGGCAAATTTTCGTCGCAAATCCGTCGCAAATTTTTTAAAAAAAAATTAAAAAAAATGATGCAGTAGTTTCCTACTACTCCAACTTCTTCACAAATTGAGTTATTTACAAAAAAAAAAAAAAGATAACCCTGAGAAAAACCAAAGCTCTATACATGATAATAATGCACAAAAATAGCTAGAGATTATTTACACAAAACCCACTAGTAGATAATACAAACACAAGAAATATATACATAACAAAAACTATATATTGCTTTGTTCTCAATATTCTTCATAATACCCTTGTTTGTCATCAACTAGATCCTCCCAGCAATTTCAACTATTTTTTACAAAAATAAGAGAACTTCTGATAGATACAACAGTCTATTTTTTGATGGGAGGGAATAAATTGACCAATTCCCACCTAGAATTACTAATTTATTGTTGGTATAAAAATTGGTGCAAGAGTGGGCAAAGTTGCTCGATAAAGAATGAGGATACCATGTATATTGTGAAGAAATGGACCGCAAATTCACCTTCATAGCTTTCAACCTGTTTCTCCTTTTGGCTTCTCTCGCAAATTCACGCCCCTCTTCATCAATCTTCATCGGACCAAAAAAATTCTAGTTCAAATATATTCAACGAGAATTATTCGATTCAATGATTACAAAAAAATCATGTCAGTAATCAAATATAAGTTAAGAAGAGTAGTTAACTCGTAAAAGAAGCTAAAATACAAAAATGTGGAAATAATTTTCTCATCGAGAAAAGTTTTCTAAGAGTAGAAATCCAAGGCAGCTCCATCATTTGTAGGGGAACAAACAAAGCGTAAAAAAATTCTACTTTTAATTCCCAGTAGAAGATTATGATGCATAAAATCATGTATCTCAGCTCAATGTGATCATACAATTCAAAATATGACGTATCAAGTTATCATAGAAATCAATGGAGACAATCAATCCAAAATTAGAGACAGATGACAGACGGCAACAAAACCAAAAGCCACTACAAGAAAATCGGTGATTTGCCACGGACAATCCCGTGGCAAATGCACAAATTTTCGTCGCAAATTTGAATTTGCCACGGATTTGCGACGGACAAATAATGGTGGCAAAAACGCTCGTCGCAAACGCTTTGCCACGGTACCAAATGTTGGTGGCAATACAGGCTTATTCTTGTAGTGAGTTTGCCCGAACTTTGAATGCTCACATCACAACATGCAAGTAGATGAACTCTCAAATTAGATTCAAGGCTATGTATAAATAAATGTTAAGCAAGAAATATGATCAACACATTACCAATGGTCTACAAAAATTGAAGAGCAAATCACAAAAAATGAGAATACTTACTAATATCCATCTCTGAGGCCACCAAACTTTTCTTGACCAGCATTGTCCCAGCAATAGAAGAGAATCTTACCACAGTTAGTGTAAAAATCCAACGGGTGCACTTCCACACCAATAGTTGCTGTTCCCCACAAAATCAAAAAAATTAATTTACTTAATCATCAATCCAAATCCCTAATTTATTATAAAAGAATCTTACGTTCATATTTCTTCTCAAATTCACCAGTAATATGCCTTTTCACGAATATCAAAGCAATTCACAACATCAAAAGCTGCTATAAAGCATATGTCGCTAACCAAAAATTACCATTTCTGCTTTGGATATAAGGTGAAATGTTCATTCTTAGTTTTAGTGAAATAGGAAAGTGCATTTATGATTATTCTTTCCACATATCCTGCAAACTCATCAAAGCTCCGGAGGATTAGACATCTCATGCATTTTCCTCCTTGTCTTTGCTTTGACCTTCTTTGCAAACTTTCCGGACTTCTTCTTTTTTTCGCAAAGCTCGAATCTACGACAATTGACAATAAAAAGGCGAAAACAAAATCAATAATGATAGTTATTTACAACGAGAAAACTAGAGAAATGTTTATATGGATTAGGAGTATTCATTGGTTAGTACCGATTTGGTGACACATAGAATGGGTTCTCATATAAAGTTGGGCCGCCAAAGCGCCAAATGAATATCTTAATTGGGTTCATGCAGAACCATGCAGACCAACCTAAAAAGTTGTTTGCACACAAAGATTAAAAGAGTTTTAGGAATTGACACATCAAAATATAAATCCATAAGCCAATTTTTGCAGACTCAATCGGTGTCATTTTATCAAGGCCTCCTCGAGGTAATTTGTATCGACTCATTGTGAGGAGCAGAGATCTCGCATTAGAATAAAGAGACAAATAAGTTAGATTCTTCATCTCAATTTCACGAGTAGAATGGATTTTAAACTTCAAACAAATGCAAATCTCATGTTCAAGCCAATTATTTAGATGTTGTGCAAATATGCAAGCACAAACACGATAATTTCGGAACCATATGTGGTCGTCAACTATTGAGAAAACAAAAACGTGGTCATGGAAAGGCTTGGCCTTTCTATGGTTCTTTGGTGTTTCAAATATCCGAATGAAGGAAAGAAAGAGTGTGTTAGCAATAATCAAAATTGTGTATACTTCTATTACTTAGAATAATTGTCAATCATACTAGCAATTCATGCAACAAAATATACTATTGAAATAACCTTTACAGATTTTCTCTAGTATTAGAAGAGTAACCAACCATTACATGTAATAAAGAACTCCTTCAATAGCTTCCAGTGTGCATCTTTTGAAATTCAAGAAAATGTCAAAAAGAGTAGGAACCTTTTAGGTGATTTCTGTTAGCTTCAATTCCTCCATTGTGTGCTTTGGAAAGTAGCGAGGAGGATAAAAGAGAAACTAGTAAAATGGCCTAAAAAGTTGCGGGGACAAGAAATACGGATCATGAGAATAATATAAAATCATAGCAAGGAAATCAGTTTTTCAAGTAATCTTAAGATAATGATCGGATGAGAATATTATTACAAGCCTTCGACTAAAATTTTTACAGATGGACCATTGGGGCATTTTGCCATCCAAAAATAAAGATCTTTTGCCTTCCCGTGACCGAAATCCATATATAGAGAAGGTGAAGATATGACAGTTATCAACTTTGAAATACCAACACAGACACAGACATCGAACACGTCAGTTATCAATGACTAATTCAAGACTAAGAGGTGGAGTGCAAACTCGAGTTTAAGTGCGTGCATGTAAAAGCCAATTTGGTAGGGGAAAGGGGAAAGGATGAAAAAATATACAAGAATCAGATTTTGAATCAACCACAAAAAAGAAGAGATCGTATGAGTTTGAAAGCAATCAACACCAACATTAGTAACCAACAAAATAATTCTTACACCATAAAATTTTCAAACTCAACAACATAAAAAACATAATGCATAGTTGGCACTTGGCACTTCAAAAGCACATGGCATTTAAACAAATACCTCAAAGAATAAGCAGGAGTTTTATTAGTGTCTAAAGGCATAAAACTTCAAAAATCAAAATAAATCTTTGTTTGTCTATTGATGTTACCATGGCATCTGCAATCTGGTGCTTCAGGCCTTCTAAGAAAAACTTATCAGAACTTTCTTTGATAGATACCCTCATTTCACAAATATATGAAAATAAACATCCAGATAATTCCAAGAAGTAGCAGCTTATTCCCCACCTAATCTGCAGAAAATTCCAAGCCTTCATCGGGACAAATCAAACATCCAGATAATCACTAAAACCCAAGGTTCATCAATGGTCAAGAATTCAACAAGGCAAAAATAGATTTAAGTACTTAACTCAAACACCAAGAAAAGAGAACAAAATAAATCCAAGTAATAGTCAGAACAAGGCAAAAATACAACCTAGAGGACATATTCCAAGATAGAACAACTATGAAATCAAAGTTTACTCAGTACCTTCAAATGTGCTTCAACTTTGTTTGTTTCTCTCTCAACGAATTGGAAGGAAAACCCAACAACCAGCGAATCCAACTTTCTGGTTTTCTAAACTCCATGACAATCTAAACCAGAAATCAAGATTAAATTCAAAAGCAAAGAAAATCAAAAGCATAAAAAGAGAAGGTTAGGGTTTTGATGGAAATCAAAAATTAGGGTTTTAATTAGAATAAAAGCATAATAGAATAGAATAGAAGAACAATACTTACGATAGATGATGAAAAATAAGAAGAATGCTTGCATTGCATTCGAGTTGGTTCGCACAATGGGTTACGGGGGTTTTCGTCGGGTAGCAAAAGGGAGTGGAAGTGAGGAGGGGAGAAGGAAGGCGGTGGTGGCGGCGACGCGAGAGGAGGATTGGTGGTGGTGGCGACGCGAGAGAGGAGGAGGGCCATGGTGAAGGAAGTTCGAGAGAGGAGAGGAGCGAGCAAGAAGGAAATGGAAAGAAATAGAAAGAAGAAATAGAAACGCGTATTTGGGGTTGAGCGAAGGTCATTTGCCACGGGCATGCCACGGCTAGTCCGTCGCAAATTTGCGACCGTTTTCTAAGTCCGTGGCAAACTCCAGCAAGAAACTTCGCGCCTCTTGCTTTTTATACATTGCCGTCGCAAGTCCGTGGCAAACGACAGACGAATTAATATTCGTCGCAAGTCCGTGGCAAACTACCGACGGAATAAAGTCTGTGGCAAATGTTGGTGGCTAAATCAGACTTTTCTCCAATTGGGGCCTAGCCGAAACCATTCCACTTTCATAACTTCTGCCTTGGATGTGGTATTGAAGAGCTAGACCTCTGTGGAGTTTTAGGGATACATGGGTGGTGTTCACCCTAGTGGAGAAGCTAAAGGTTCTCAAGGGTGACATTAAAAAGTGGAATAAAGAGGTGTTTGGGTCTGTAGATTTAAGGATCGAGTTCCTAGTTGAGAAATTAAGGCGACAGATCTTAAAACGGAAGCAGTTGGTCTCTCAGTCGAGGAGACCACATGCCAATAAAACAAATTTGGTCAAATGTGGAAACTTCTTAAAAGTAAGGAGCATACAGTATTCATGTGCTCTAGATCTCGTTGGTTAAAGGAGGGTGATGCAAATTTTGCCTATTTCCATGCTTGTGTGAAGACACGTGGGAGGAGGAATTTTGTCTATACCCTACAAGTGGATGAGGGTTGGGTTGAAGGGGTTGTGGCAGTTAGGAGTGATGTGATTAGATATTTCACCAATCATTACGCTAGAGAGTCGTGAGACCGACCTCTCCTTGATGGTGTAGTTTTCTCACGGGTCTCCTATGCCCAAAATGAAGGATTGATTCCTATTATTGATGTTGAAAGTGAGGATGTCATTAGTGCTTCTGATGGGAATAAGAGCCCTCGACCAGGTGAATTTCGTTTTCTTATTTGTGAAACCATACTGGCAACTACTGAAAGGTGAAGTTGGGACCTTTTTCAGAGAGTTCAATGCAAACACCAGGCTTCCAAAGGGTTTCACGTCATACTTCCTTACTATGGTTTCTAAGGTTGACTGTTTGATGTCACTGGGTGACTTTAGACTAATTTACCTTTTGGGTTGCCTCTTTAAGATAGTATCCAAGGTATTGGTGGCTCGTCTAGGTGGGGTCATGGATTATCTTATGGCGTGTAGCCAAACTGCATTTATCCAAGGGAGACAACTAGTCGATGGGGTGGTGGTGATAAATTAGGTAATTGACTAAGCAAAGAAAGTGGAGAAATAGTGCACGATCTTTAAAGTGGATTGGGGGTTCTTAGACTATATATTGGGGAAATTTGGATTCTCGATGAAATGTAGAGACTGGATTATAACCTGTGACTTCTCGGGGATCTTCTTAGTGTTAGTAAATGACTCCCCAACGAAGGAAATTAATATTCATTGTGGTCTCAAACAAGGGGACCCTCTTGGTCCCTTCCTCTTTCTTTATTGTTTCAGGGGATTGGTTATCTAGTTAGGTGCGCAATGGAAAATGATAGGTTTGTTGGTTTCAAGTAGAAACCCTCTGATGGAGATCTCTCTTCTCCCAAGTATGTGGATTAGACCCTAACTGGTTGGGAGGCAACTATTGGAAACCTGTGGACTATGAAGGCAGTTCTGAGGCACTTTGAAATGGTATCGAGTCTGAAAGTAAATGTTCGGGACTCATTGGTAGAACTTGTTGCGGGTTTCCTTCACTATAGGATAGGTGAACTCCCTTTCAAGTACCTAGGCTTACCGAGGGTGCTACCCACAAAGGTTCCCACTTGGCGACCAATGATAGAATACAACAACGTGTTAAGAGGTGGGGATTAGGTTTATGATGTTTGGAGGTCGATTGTCTTGATTAACTCTATCCTAAACCGCATACCGCTATTGTACCTATATTTTATGAAAATGCAATCTAATGTGTGGAAGGAGCTGGTTTGGATCAATAGGGACTTCATGTGGGGTGGATCCAACTCCGGGAAGAGAATCATATGGGTGAAATGGTTAGATGTTTGTAAGTGGAAAGAGGATGGGGGTTGGGGGTCCAAGATCTCCGCCTTTATAATTCTTGTCTTCTGGGTAAGTGGCGATGGTGGTTCCTTTTGCGGGTCGACTCACTAGTGATTTTAGACAACTGCGCCAAGTATGGGAATGAAGCCATCAATAACCCCCATCTGAGTTTGGCTAGACACCCTTACTCTTCCTCACGTTATATTTGAAGGGTGGGAGTGAGACCTGACTCAATCTCCGACTAGTTCCCAGATGGGTAAGTGGGTTAAAGTTTCCCCTCTAAAGGTTGTCTTTCCGAGGCTCTTCACGATTTCACACCAAAAGGAATTCTTTGTACAAGAGATGAGGTCGTTGGAGGGTAGGGTCTGGGACTGAGCACTATCTTGGAGGAGAGCCTTTTTTGTTTGGGACGAAGAGCTCCTAAGGGAGCTAATGTCACATCTAGCTCCAGTGTCCCTCTCCCTTTCTGAGGATAGGTGGTACTGGGAGGCCTCTTGCGACGATGTCTTCTCTATGAAGTCAGCATATGAGATGATTTTAAATAGTATCCACGATTTGGTTGCTAGGGACCTTGTAGCGCTTTTTTCTTTAGATAATCAATGGAAGAGTCGAGCGCTTCTTAAGGTTATTTTTTTGCATGACGTACCTAAGTTGTTTCGACACAGCGCTCATCGGTTGTGCACTCTATGGAGAATCTTTTGAGTCGGAGCTTCATCTGTTTCTGAGGTTTGAGTTTGTAGTGATATTGTTGTAATTAGTGCTTAGTTGGCTAGGGTTGGTGGTGGTGCTCCTTCTTGATCTCCATACTCTATTTTCTATCCTCTATGTTGGGTTGCATCTGAGAAAAGATAGAAAGGAGCTAGGCATTATCTGGCATTCAGTTCTCTAGGTTATTTGGGAGACTAGGATTGGGTGATTTTTCTAATAAAATGAATATGTTTAAACAAAAATACTGTTGTAAATTTAAAGTAGGACTCGTGCTTTTCATGATTATAATTATTAAACTAACTACATTTCTAAAAGATAAGAAAGGTTCATGTCTTGTTATCCTAATGATATTTTATCTACGTTTAATCAAGAAAAATCACAGTCGATTGGAGAGTTATATCGATTGATTCACGACAATAAAGTAAAGGAAAAAATAACATAACAAGGTGAAGAAATATAAGACATCCCCATTGACTTCCATCTGACCCGACTTATCTACTAACGAAACAAAATAACATAACAAGTTAAAAAATAAAAATAAAGGAACAAATATGAGATAGGCATTATATACGGTACCTGCTTGACTAGATTAACGTTGCAATCAATCTATCACCTCATAGCATTATAACAATCATTTCAATCACCCCACATATTAAACTAAGGCCTATATGTGAATGAGATAGATAAATAATGAAATGGCAATTTTGTATTTACAATCCAATGAGGTTGGTGAACGTTTTGTGAGGTCTCCATTATTGTTTTCACTATGTACAGGGAGTGAATGACTTCGATCAAACTCATTGTCAATATTCATTGAAAATTTTATTTTCATCAGTTTGAATAAATATAAGAAAGATAAAATATCTAAAAAAATTATTCCAAGGACAGTAAATTTGAATGTTACAAAGAGTTGTACTATATTCCTATACAATACTACTTTCCAATAGAAACTAGCTACAACTATATCCATAACAATAGCCGCAAATGTAAACAACGATGGTGGAGTTTTCTTTGATGGATATCATTGAAAAATAATGTCACAATACGTTGTTCTCCCAGTCCATATGCTTGCACCAATTCCTTGAACCTTTGCTCGATGCATTTCCTGAAGTATACTATTGTTAATATCTCTATTGCATTAATTTTACTAGCCGCCTTATTTATATCTTCCATCAGCTTCCTACAAAAGCTTGATCTGCTAAAATTGCCTCTTCAATTGCCGTTTGAATTTGAGAGGGATCACAGTAACTCAATTCGGATTGCCCCTTAAACCTAAATCGAAAAAACATGCAGTGAATCTAGGTACATGTGAGATACCATGTGAATGTTCAACCCCATTTAAACTCATTGAACCCATAGAAGAAACATGTGACCCGGAATCAGCATTCTTGTTGTGGCTTCCTCTCTTGTGAGATACTTTTGGTTGAGAGGAATAAAAACGGGGAGCAAAACGACGACGTTGGGATTGATGTAAAGGTAGTTAATTATGGTGGAACTTTTAAGTTAATAGGGTTTTTGGATATTGGAGAGTGAGTTGAATGAAAGTACCTTCTGCCATGGCCACCTGATTTACTGAACACAATAATAACGGAGTTTTCCATATAGTTTCTTTTCCATTCAACTATTTCAAAGTCATTCCTGCGTCTTTTATGTCAAAGAATTGACGAATCTTTGGTTCTTTTTCCATGGGGTGTCCTCACTTCCTTCATGGGACCTACGATTAAACAAAAAACCACCAAAAGAAATAAAAAAACAAATAGAGAGGGAGAGAGAAGATAAATATAAGTTAGGACTCATATTAATTCTACAAATAGTAAAAAAATATATGTTAGCATCCATATTAATTATATAATTATAGTTATTAATTAAGTAAATTACCTTTTTGAAAAAAGAAGATAAATTCATGTCTTCTTTTCAAAATTCTAATTTATCGATGTTTAATCAAGCAAATCACAGTCGTTTTGAGATTTATGTTCACCACTATTAGGACGAACAAAACAGCAAAGCCAAGTAGAGAAGGTGAAGAGATATATGTATGACATCATTAGTGTCGGCTCCCATCTAACTAAGCTTGTCGTAATAATACGTAGTGGACTACGATTAGTTGTCTTGCTCATTGATCTAATAATGAAGACAAAATAGCACAAGTTAAAACAAGGAAAAAAAAAAAAGGGAAAAATATATGAGCTATAAGTTATATGTAGTACCTGTTTGCCAATAGTGAAGGCACAATTGATGTAGCAATCTACAGCACCATAATAATTAATTCAATCATACATATATTGGTTTGCATGCGTATGCATATATATGTGAGGGAATGATAAATAATGGACACCAATTTTATATTTTTCTACAAACATGTATTTGCACTAGGAGAAGAGGATACTTTCATAGGTTTGGAGAAGTGAAATTTATTCTTGCTGGTGATGTCAAAATGACTAACGCAACTATATATTTATAGGAAATTTCAGTGTAATCCCACTATAAAAGGGGAACACATACTCCCTCTCTAAGAAAATAGTCTATATGTATCTGCTCTAAATCCTAGACCACATACATAGACTTTTTAACTTATATTTTGCAAATGAGAGAGTAAGTGTTAGTGGATATATTTATTTAGAAAAATGTAAAATAAGTAATATTTATTAAAAATTTAGTAGTTGACATCGTATGTATATGTAAATAAGAGAGCAAAAATAGCAAACAATAATTGATGTGTTTATTTACCCCATAAGATAAGAACATAACGATTTCCTAAATTTAATTATTTACCAGAAAAATTTATACTTTTTTTGTTATTGTTTTCAATTAGATAATAATATAATTATTGAAATTTCGCTTATACTCCCTCCGTTCCTTATTACTTGTCGCTTTAGGGGAAAAAATTTGTTTCTATTTACTTGTCATTTTCAAAGTCCAATGCAACATTTATTGTTGTTTTATCAATAATGCCCTTAAGTATTTATTGTAGAGAGACAAATAGAAGAAATGAGATAATAAATGATTAAGGGTATTATGGGTAAAAGAGAATTAATTTTATCAAATGTAACAAAATTTATTGAGCTCATTGGTATGTGTAAAATGCCAAAAAGCGACAAGTATATAGGAACGGAGGGAGTAGTTATTATATAGAAAAGTAAATGTATAAAAAAAACCCAATAACGTATATAACAAATTTAAATAAATATATAAATTTACTTTTTTAAAATTAATATAAACTTATAAAGGGAAAAATAATTAACGATATATATTTATTAAAAAAAGTCTAAAATTTATAATATCTAAGCATGGAGAATATATTCTAAAATCAATAAAGATTTTTTGTTTGACAAAAACATATAAAAGTCGTAATTACTATTTTAATTTAAATATTTAATTTTTGTACATTTGTTTTAAGCCAAGTTCAATCTTCAAAAAATTACTTCCTAAAAATTGTATTTTTAGTGTGCTATATAATTCCCTTACACTCCCTGGATTAATTTCGTACAGATTTATTATGGCGTACGTAATTTCTTAAACTTTGAACTACAACTTTTTTTTTTACTTTTCTGAAAATGGGAGAAATTAAAATATAAGTAAAAAGATTAAGGGGGAATTTTTAACATAAAATTATTCACATAAAAATGGTTAAAATTAATGACTTGTCTCTATTCACACTTTCTTTTAATATTTATATACCCTATTTATAAAGTGTGGTTTGATAAGATTAAACATTTATGGGAAAGCTATTATAGGAAAAAAATTGTTAGTAAGAATGGATAGTATTGAAAGATTGTGTCCAATTCGGTAGTTGAAAAACCGGATTTAACATCAAGAATTAACATCAGTGAAAAACTAATTGATATTGCAATTTATGCATTACTTTTAACATCAGTTATTTATTTACCGATATAGAAAACCTCGCTAGTGCATAAAATATGTTCTGAAGTAAGATTTTTAACATCGGCTAAAATCGAATTGTGAATGAGATAGATAAATAATGAAATGTCGATTTTGTATTTACAATCGGATGAGGTTGGTGAAAGTTGTGAGGTCTTCAATATTGGTTTTACTATGTACAGGGAGTGAATGACTTCGATCAACCTCATTGTCAATATTTGTTGAAAATTTTATTTTCATCAATTTGAATACATATAACAAAGATAAAATTTCTAAAAAATTTATTCCATGGACAGTAAATTTGTATGTTACATAGAGTTGTACTATATTCCTATACAGTACTACTTTCCAATAGAAACTAGCTACAACTATATCCATAACAATAGCCGCAAATGTAAACAACGTTGGTGGAGTTTTCTTTGATGGATATCGAATGAGAAATAATGTCACAATACATTGTTCTCCCAGTCCATATGCTTGCACCAATTCCTTGAACCTTTGGTCCATGCATTTCCTGTAGTGTACTTTTGTTAATATCTCTGCTGCATCAACTTTACTAGCCGCCTTATTTATATCTTCCATCAGCTTCCTACAAATCCTTGATCTGCTGAAAATGTGTCTTCAATTGCCATTTGAATTTGAGAGGGATCACAGTAACTCAATTCGGACTGCCCCTTAAACCTAAATCGAAAAAACATGCGGCAAATCCTAGGTACATGTGACATACCTTGTGAATGTTCAACCCCATTTAAACTCATTGAAATCATAGAAGAAACTTGTGACCCGGAATTAGCATTCTTGTTGTGGCTTCCTCTCTTGTGAGATACTTTTAGTTGAGAAGAATGAAAACGGGGAGCAAAACGACGACGTTGGGAATTATATTGGAGAGTGAGTTGAATGAAAGTACCTTCTTCCATGACCACCTGATTTACTGAACTCAGTAACAACTAGTTTTCCATGAATTTCTTTTCCATTCAACTATTTCAAAGCCATTCCTGCATCTCTAATGTCAAAGAATTCGACGAATCTTTGGTTCTTTTTACTTGGGGTGTCCATAACTTCCTTTTTGGGACCTACGATTAAACAAACAAACCACCAAAAGAAATTAGAAAAACAAATAGAGAGGGAGAGAGAAGATAAATATAAGTTAGGATCATATTAATTCTATAATTATAGTTATAAAATAAGTACATTACCTTTTTGAAAAAAGAAGATAAATTCAAGTCTTCTTTTCAAAGTTCTAATTTATCGATGTTTAATCAAGCAAATCACAGCCGTTTAGAGATTTATGTTGACCACTATTAGTACGAACAAAAGAGCAAAGCCAAGTAGAGAAGTATATGTATGACATCATTAGTGTTAGCTTCCATCTGACTAAGCTTGTCGTAATATGTAGTGGACTACGATTAGTTGTCTTGCTCATGGATCTAATAATGAAGAAAAAATAGCACAAGTTAAAACAAGAGAGGAAAAAAATAGGGAAATATATATGAGTAAATAAGTTATATGTAGTACCTGTTTGCCTATAGTGAAGGCACAATTGATGTAGCAATCTACAGCACCATAATAATTAATTCAATCATACATATATTGGTTTGCATGCGTATGCATATATATGTGAGGGAATGATAAATAATGGACACCAATTTTATATTTTTCTACAAACATGTATTTGCACTAGGAGAAGAGGATACTTTCATAGGTTTGGAGAAGTGAAATTTATTCTTGCTGGTGATGTCAAAATGACTAACGCAAATATATATATTTATAGGAAATTTCATCGTAATCCCACTATAAAAGGAGAACACATACTCCCTCTCTAAGAAAATAGTCTATATGTATCTGTTCTAAATCCTAGACCACATACATAGACTTTTTAACTTATATTTTACAAATGAGGGAGTAAGTGTTAGTGGATATATTTATTTACAAAAATGTAAAATAAGTAATATTTAGTAAAAATTTATTGACATCGTATGTATATGTAAATAAGCGGGCAAAAATAGCAAACAATGATTGATATGTTTATTTACCCCAAAAGATAAGAACATAATGATTTCCTAAATTTAATTATTTACCAGAAAAATTTATAATTTTTTTGTTATTGTTTTCAATAAGATAAGAATATAATTAATGAAATTTCGTTAAAAGTTATATAGAAAGTAAATGTATACAAAAAAAAGAAATCAATAACGTATATAACAAATTTAAATGAATATATAAATTTACTTTGTTAAACTAATATAAACTTATAAAAGGAAAAATAATTAATGATAAAAAATTATTAAAAAAAGCCTAAAATTAATATCTAAGCATAGAGAGTATATTCTAAAATCATTAAAAAAAATTTGTTTGACTAAAACATATAAAAGTTTTAATTACTATTTAATTTTCGTACATTACTTTTAAGCCAAGTTCAATCTAAAAAAGAATTACATCTTAAAAATTTGTATTTTTAGTGTGCTATATATAGTTCCCTTACACTCCCTGGATTAATTCCATACAGATTTATTATAGCGTACGTAATTTCTTAAACTTTGAACTACAACTTTTTTTTTTACTTTTCTGAAAATGGGAGAAATTAAAATATAAGTAAAAAGGTTAAGAGAGAATTTTTAACATAAAAATGGTTAAAATTAATGACTTGTCTCTATTCACACTTTCTTTTAATATTTATATACCCTATTTATAAAGTGTGGTGTGATAAGAATAAACATTTATGGAAAGGCTATTATAGGAAAAAAAATATTGTTGAAAAAACGGATTTAACATCAAGAATTAACATCAGTTAAAAACTATTTGATATTAAAAATAACAAAGTGCATTTTTGCAATTTACGCGTTACTTTTAACATCAGTTATTTATTTAACCGATATAGAAAACCTCGCTAGTGAATAAAATATGCTCTAAAGTAAGATTTTTAACATCAGCTAAAATAGAATTAATGCCAAAACTGACGCGGTGGCAATTTTGCAATTAGCAATTCATTTTAACATCAGTAGTATTTTGATCGAGGATCTTACCTGCAGTCCTTGAAATGGTTTTTCAAATTAATGCATTTTCATGAACTTTATTTCTCAGAAATTGTCTTTGTGCCTTTGAATTCCCAAACATCCAAAGTTATTAAAACTCATTTGTGTGAGTGTACGTGTCCATTGAGATTCAATCAGTTCCAAGACCAAGTAAAAAGTTTCTCCTAGCCTTTGAAAAATTTAGATCACGTTTGGTCAAAACAAAAGGACTTTCAAAACATAGACTAGACTCACAATATCCTCAAGATTTGGGGGCTCTAAGCACAACAAAGTGCTTTGATTTAGTATTTTAAAACTGTTGAGTCAATGCACTATTCCTATTTTCGGTGTTTTCTTGATGCAGAAGCATTGAGTGCAGGTGCATCATTTTTCCGAAGTGTAGATGTACTAGGTGTTGGCGGTGCAGCTGCACTGAAACTACTTTTGAGAATTTTTGTAGCATACACTGCCCTCCTCACTAACCTCCTCATGCATATTTTTACTTTTCTTTGATTTGTTTTTCTTGATTTCTTTTTATTTTCTTTTCTTTTTGAAATTTTCTTTTTATTTTTCAAACCAATTGCACTTATGGAACAGACTCAGTTTATATGATTCAGGCAAGTGTAGCTTTTTACAACACTTGAAACACTTTTTGTAGTACTTTTTGTCAACCTATGGCATTGACTACTCTAAGTTTCTCATACTTTGCCTTAGTATTCATGGAAACTCCCCCAAACTTAATTCTTTATGCTCTTCTGTATAACTTTGTTTTTGACCTTAACTCTTTAAAAATCCCTCTTGCATCAGATAATTTTTCAAATAACAATTTCAAAAATCAGCTTTGCTGTGTTGAAGTGATAATAACAATGGTTATTTTGGAAAAACAAAGTTCTTTTTCTTTTTCTTTCTTTCCTCATTGAAAATTAGTTCATGAACACACATTTTCCTAAGTTTTAAAACACAAAGAATTCAAGTTGACCATGCTTCAAAGTCAATGAAATCTTTGCTTTAAAACAAGTTTGATGTAGTCATCAACTTACTGTTTTTGAAAATTAGACTTATTTTGCAAACAGTTTAACTTACTTCAAAAGAAGCTTTGTTAAGTACATCAACAAACATATTAAAACTACTCACATAACTACAAATTGTACTAAAAACAAACATTAAACATTTAACACATATAACAAACACATAAAACACACATTAGTACAAGCACATGCATAGCATAAAGTTCTCCCCCCCAACTTAAGAGTGAGCAGTGTCTTCACTGTTCTTTAATTGGAGTTCAAAATAAAAGTTATTCAGCAAAAAAGGGGAGGGGGTTTCATACATGTGGGATAACTGTAGTAATTTAAACAAAGTACTTTGAAACAAAATAGATAAACATAAACAACATTTAGATTTTACTCTTTCTTTTGGCCTCCCTTCAGTCTAGTGCTGGATCTTACTGCTACATGCTTCACTTTTCTTTCTTAACCTTTTTGGGCTCCTTAGGTTTGGATGCACCTACACCAGTTGCATCAGGTGGTGGATCGATGCAGTTGCATCAGGTGTACCTGCATCAACTTGCTCTGCAACATTCTTCTAAGCATTTAAATTTTAACCCAAGTGTGTTGTGGAGTTTGATGCTGGAGCACTGAAATTTTGATAGTGCAGGTGTAGGAAGTGCAGCTGCACTGGGAAATCTCTTAACATGTTTTCATACAAAACACTTCAAAGCACAAATTAAAACTAACATAATTAATACTTCAAAATCATGGGTAGCCTTCCACAAGCGCTTGAATTTAGAGTCTTCAGTCTGACTAAGTCTTGTGGCAGATATCAGCTACTAATGCAGCTGCACAAGGTGCTACTGCATCAAAATTCTGCATAATTGACAACATTTGCACAAGACCATTCATTCACATATACAAAAGTAAAAACAAAAAAACACAAAACACAATTAGTCCTAAAAATCTGGGTTGCCTCCCAGTAGCGCTTAATTTATAGTCTTTAGCTAGACTAAGCTTCATGTTAGAGTTTTGGTAATTCTGTGGTGAATTTGTCTCTCTCTACATGTGCTCCATAATACTGCTTCACCCTATTGCCTTTTACTTTGAGTGTACAACTAGTGGCTTCATCAAACAATTCCACTACCCCATTAGGATACACTCTTACCAGTTGAAAAGGTCCTGACTGCTTAGAATTGAGCTTTTCAAGGAGTAATTTAAGCTTTGAGTTTGACAAAAGAACTTGTCTCCCTTTAACTTGTGGTTCTAGTTGAGGTGTTTGGTGGATGGTTTCTGGTTTGTGGATCTTAGCAGTGCCTTGAGTGAATTTGGTGGCTTTAAGTGGTGGCACAAAAGCAGTATTAAATGCAGCAGCATTGGATGTTGGAGCATTAGTTGATTTTTTTTCTTTTTCAATTTTTTTATTTTTGTCTTTTTCTTCCTTTCCCTCACCTTCTGTATCATAATTCTCATTCAAATCTTTTCCACTTCTCAAATATATAGCATTGACATGCTCTTTCCCAGGGGTTTGTGAAGTTAAGGCTTCTGTGTTGGATTGTAATGATCCATTTGGTCTTTGGTAAAGAGTAGTGGCTAATTGTCCAACCTGATTCTCTAAGTTTCTGATGGCAGCACCATGTGTTTGGATTGAGGTTTTTATATCACTCATAAATTCTCTTGTTTCACTCATAAATGCTTTCATTAGATATTCCAATGAGTTTTCCATTTCTGGTGTAGATGGTCTTTGAACATGTTGAGAAGGGAATCCTGGTGGATTAGATGGTGCAGCAGCATTGTTACTCCCCCACCAGAACTCTGGGTGATTGTTCCAATCTAGATTGTAGGTGTTTGGGTAAGAGTTGCTATTTTGGTTGTACCCTGCATAGTTAATAGAAATAGGGTTGTTGGGAAATTCTTCATACAAGTGACCTCCCCCACAATATACACAACTAACTATTGTTGGAGGTGCTTGTTCTATGGTTGCTGCAGTTGTGTCTGTTAATGCAGCTGCACTAGGTGCAAGTACACTGGTAGAAGTGAAGCTTTTTATCATGTTTGCTAGAGAGACTACTTGAGCAGATAGGGTTGATACTTCACTAATCTCATGTACCCCTGATGTTTTCTTTTGGGCACTCACCCTCTCAGTAGGCCAACTAGAGCTATTGGATGCAATTCTTTCAATCAAGTCACAAGCTTCATTATATGATATATTCAATAATACCCCACCAGATGAGGCATCAAGTATGAGTTTGGTTTGTGGTTCCAAACCATTATAAAATGTTTCCATTTGAATAATAACAGGAATTCCATGATAAGGACATTTTCTCAAATTCTTTCCATCTTTCCCATGCTTCAAACAGTTACACAAATTCTTTTTGTTTAAAAGAAGTGATGTCATTTCTCATCCTGGCATTTTTGATAGGTGGAAAATATTTTGCTAAAAAATTTTGAGCCATCTCATTCCAAGTAGTGATAGAGTTAGGCTCTAGAGAGTTCAACCAAGCCTTAGCTCTATCCTTCAAGGAATATGGAAATAATTTCAATCTAAAAGCATCGTCACTAACACCAGGAATGATAAAATTACTACACACTTCTAAAAATTGTTTAAGTGAAAATAAGGGTCCTCAAGATGAGAACCACTAAATTGGCCTATTGTTTGAAGAATTTGGAATATAATAGGTTTGAATTCAAAATGTGTTGCAGAGATTTTAGGCCTAGCTATGCAAGGTTGCATGGTTTGAGGATCAAACATAGTATAATTTCTCATTGGCCTATCTCTATCATTAAACATACCTGTTGCTCGCATGTTGATTGTAGCGACCGAAAAATCCGGGAAAGGATTCTTCGAAAGGTTCTTAGGAAGCCACCACCAAATTTTAGTTTAAGGGCAAATTCGGAAAATCCCTTTAGGTTTAGGACAAAGCCGGTTTAGGGTTCGGGAGTCGTTATGTGTGGGGAAGGTATTAGCACCCCACAACATCCATTGTCTAATTGATTAGGATTTATTTAATAATTACCCTTTTATTTATAAGAAAAAGACTTATTTTAAATTTTGGTTTTTAGTGCTTGACAAGAGTTGAGTCTTGCTCCTACGTACCTCCAGATGCAATGGAGGAATCAAAACTACGTAGTTCTTCCTGAAAAGGTTTGTTGGTTGGTGTTTTTTAGTGTGTAGGGGTCCTAGGATTCCTTGAACTGCATACCATCGATTCCCAGGAACGACTAACTAGATTGTACAACCGACTTAGTCCCCTACTTTTTGAAAATGATTTTTGAATTTTTGAAAAGAGTTGTGAGATGGGTTGATTTTAGAATAGGTATTCTAGAACTCTGAACTGCATCTGACCTCATTAGTTCTAGAACGACTGACTAACCGGTTGTACAAATTGACTTAGCCGTTTATTTATGAAAAAATAATTTATTTATATTTTATTAAGTTTTTTGTAGGATTCTTGAATCAGATGACTCATTGGTCCTAAAATAATGACTAACCCGATTGTACAACCGACTTAGCCGTTTATTTAATTTAGAGGAAAAAATATTTATTATTTGAGTTGGAAAGGATTTAAGAAAAAATCCTCCACCGATTCACATCATCTTAAGCCAATAATGAAATTCATATTCAATGAAATATTTGTGAGATCGATCCATATTACTACTTTAATAGCATTAAATATGCATGACCATTATAGGCAACAATATCCGATTCAATCATGAACATTAATTAATACAGTAAAGAGATATGATCCTGATATTATAATTTAATTATGGTCATAAAAAATCAATATTTGAATCCATAATAGGCATCATGTACAACAATAATATTATATATACATGTAATCAAGCAAAAACAAGAAAAAATCAATTGAAACCAAATATCTCGTTATACAGATTATGAACTTTAACGCTATCCTTGCAATACGCTTTCAGTATACTTTCTCAATAGATTGTTCACGTGACACAAGTATATATTAGAAAAAACATTCTTTTCACCTATTCACAACGCATGATACTGATGTTGGAAAATATGTGAAACAAAAAAAAATAACACACCAAAAGGCAAATACATGATAAAGGTTCGCATCATCAAAATAAATCCCAATAAATCAACATAGAAGACTGCTATCATATCACTTGTAGTATTTAATCTATCTACAAGACATGTTTGAACATACTATAGCGGAAAACAAAAGAGATACAAACATGCTTTTATATAATCAAGAACAAAACCATGATCCTGACAACCTTAGAATCTACGACATGTTGACATATCAAGGATTAGATAAATACCTGGATCCATAGCAAAGAAGCGGATAACGGATCCTTACAGGAAAAGGAGTGAGTGAAGCGAGCAACAGCTACAGCCGTCTTTGATCTGCTGCTTTTGTTATCGCTGTTGTTGATAACTGCTAATCCTTGTATTTCAGTGGATAAGGATTCTGACTGTGAACCCTAATCCTTTTGAGGTGGTTTTTTGCGCGTGTTCTCCTCTTACGTGATTGTGGTAGTCCGCTTATTTATATTAGAAGATTAGGTTTTGCAATTAATTCTTGATTTGCCCTGATTTGGTTTTATTTTCATATCTGGATTTGAGTCTTGGGGACCAAGACTAGGGTTTGGGAGAGCATGAAGATCCAAGCCCAACTGTTAACTGGACTAAAGCTCTTTTTTGTATTTATTTATTTATTTTCGGATTCCTTTTTTTGTTTATTTTGTATTACTATGTTTTTGTATTTTGGACCCTTTTTTGGACTTTTAGACACTTATACATTATAATAAAACTAAATTACATTTTTTCACATTTTTGGACTAAATATTATCTAAATAAATTAAATAAACAAATTAATAAAAAATATGTTGGGCCAAATACCAAAGCGAAATCGGGCCCGACTAAACAAATGCGCTAGAACGAGGCCCAAATAGAAGAAATAGGCCCGTTAGGCAATAGATACTAAAAATCAAATTGGAATCACGTTCGTAGGCCCAAACCATAATGATATGCCCAATTGCGAGAAAAACGACTCATGTAAGCCCAATTAGATTCAACTAGGCCCAAATACCGAGTTCAAACTGAAGAATGCGCGAAAAGATCGATCATTCGCGCGCATGCCGAGTTTAAACAACGATGTTTCGGTTTAGTTGACGGGATAATTGAAATTGGCTCAAATTAGAAGAATGAGATGTTATTCTAAAAAATCTTGTAATTTCGTGACCTCAAAACGTGAATTAAACTACTAAAGCGATAAAAAAGAGAACGGACAAAATTGGGGTATAACATTGATGAATTGTTGTCTGTAATTATTTTCTGAATTATGCAATGATCCAGGTCCTCTGCCAGTACCATGTTCAGACATTGTGTATATGCAACTGCTTCTGTTTCTTTGTTGTCTTTGAATGCTCCTCAACATTCTAAGTCTCATATCTTAGGGTCTAACTGGACCCGTAAAAAAAATGCTAAACAAAGTAAAATGCTCACTAATTAACTACTAATCTAAACTATAAAATTAATGACAATCCCCGTAAACGGCGCCAAAAACTTGGTGCGCTTGATATACACACAAATGTGAAAGTATGCACAATCGTATCAAGTAATAAAGTGAAAGTAGAGTATCATTCCCATAGGAATTGGATTAATTTACAAATTTAGAATCAATAGTTTACTAGTGAAAAGTAACCACTATCCTACTCACAAATAGGTGGTGTTGAAATAAACGAACAAAATGTAAATAAGCAATAAAAAGATGTAAGAAATCAGTGGAGAATGATAGTTGAGATGCCTTCACCAAATAAGTAACTTTTAAGAGTTTTGTGTTTTTATGTGGTGTAGGTGCACTGGATGCAGCTGCATCAGTATGTGCTTTTTAGTCACTTTCTTTAGAGTTTCATTACAAGCTCTTTAAACATTGTCTTGAAGTAAATATAGAAGTTGTCAATTCCTTTCTTTCCTTCTTACAATTCTTGTCTAAGATACTAAATAAGTTCACTCTTGTATTTGCATCATCCTAAGGACTATGCTATCCTATGTCTAGGTTTTAGCATGTAATTAACAAAGTTTCCTTTATCAAACATGTATCCCTATTAGTTCTTGAGTTCTAATCATAAACCATGTTTGTATTTATGATTTGCATTCACTTTTAGTTGGCCAATTCTAAAGATGAATATGAAAGAGTTATCAAACAATAACTAAAATGCAAACATCACATATGAACACAATAACTTAGATGATTTTCCAAGTGAGAAGTGAGGGTCCTTTTATAGCCTTTGATCCCCAGCAACGGCGCCATTTTCCTGGAGACAAAGTTAACTAAGATGGTTAACTAGGGTTACTTTTCAGACGTTCCCATAAAGCAAGTTGGTCTTCACACTCAATCACATGGGGAGGTCCAATTATGGATGGCCAAGTGTTCCATGAAAAAGTGGTCTTCTATTGTGGGCTATGGAAGTCGCCTCCTTTTGCAAGTGGGCATGTGTCTCCATGTGATCCATGACTAAGCATGATGTCATAGAGGTGATCAAGCTTTGGTGAAATTTGAGGTGCTTCCAATGTCGCTCAATTTTTCTTCGTCCAGGAAGTGCAGGAGCATCAAGTGTAGGTACACTGTGTTAATCTGTTACAGGTACACCAGGTGTTGATTCTGGTGCTGGTGCACTTACTGCAGCTGCATGGAACAAACACATCGAACATACCAATATACATGCAAAATGCTAAGTTATGAATCTCATTCATCTTAAATCACAAATGTTGTTATTTTATTCATACTACTATATTTAACACATATTATACTTGAAAGTAAGCAATTATCTAAGTTTAAATGTATGAATAACTCTATATAAAATAGAGTTATCACCTACATGGTCATCTTCTTCCCAAATCTCATCTTATTCTTCTTCTCATGAACCCTAAAATTTATTTTTTTAGATCCTGTAACATCTTCTTCCTCTGCACCATTCCAAAATCAATATGACTCATATCTTGAGACTGAGACGACCAACAATTCTCCTATTACTCGTACAAAAATCAATGTTATTTTCCATTTTCTTAATTCCTCCTGTATATCCTTGGAATTCTTCTTTACTCTTCCTGTCGTTGTTCCTGTTTCGTTTGAAGTTAAACCTTCACATTGAGAAACTTCAACAGAATCCAACTACCACTTCTTCTTCGATCCACTTTTGAGAATAAAAAATTACAAATAAATTCAACCCTACCATTAATTGAACACAAATTTTACACAATCAAATGAAATAGTAATAACTTGAGCATGGTATAAAATTACTATAGAGAAGAAAACATACCACAATTAATTTTGGGAAGAGGTGTTTCCTTTCTCTTTCCCATTTCTAGATTTGTATAGTCTCCTTTAAGGTTTGAGCAGTGATCACTTCAAAAGCAAATCACCTGAAAATTTATGAAGTGTTGCGCTGCTGGAGAATGAAAGGACAACTTCGTCAGAACTTGATAACTTAAACAACCCATGATTCATTTTTTCCTCAAATTTCTAACAAAATAAGTAAAATTCATATATTTGCTTCAAGATGACAATTTACCTATACTTAATCAAAGGAATCACAATCGTTTGGAGATTTATGTCGTTGTTAACACAACAATACAGAAAAGCAAACAATATATGGTGCATGACTTCCATCTGACCCAACTTGTAACTGTTATATGTGAACTGGACTTTGTGGTCTCGCTCATAGATCTAGTACTCCAAGAGACAAAATAGCATAACAAGTTAAAAAAATAAAAATAAAGGAAAAAATATGGGATTGCATTATTTAGAGTACCTATTTGACTCAAATGAAGTCGTAGTTGATGGACCTATCTATATCGTCATAATAATCATCTCATTCATACACATAAATATGAAGTAAAGATAATATATTAATGGGTTGTTTTAAAAAGATATTTGGTTGTACAATCTAGCGTTCAAACACAATCAAATATTGTGTGGTTGGTGAGAGCGCTCGTTTAAACATGCAATATTCCACTTTTTCCGTTTTCTTTTCCTACGTTTGATCATTTGTATTAAGCACAAAAATTACTATCCGGATATAGGGGATGATATGAGGTTAAAGTTTAAAACTTTTTTCATAAATGTAAAGTATGTAATGGTTGTTATAAAATTTAATAATTGATATTACGTGTAACACCCTAGTATTTCTAAACAATAGAAATACCAAAACATACATTTCAGCTTACATCAGAGTATAAAATTTTCATGCTTAGGTATACATCATTGCGGGAATAGCGGAAACGATTACACAACTTAAATATTGATTCAAGTCATATTATTGATTACAGAGACAACACAGGAATCATAAACAAAGATAAAAGAACTACTCTTCAATCTTCTTCTCAAGCATGTCACCTAACCATGCCTTTAAGCTTTCCTCGTTCCCTGTTACTCAGTAAAAACAACAATAATGATAGGGTGAGATAACAGTGAGTTCTACCGTGACCCCTAACATACTCTCGGTCCAATTTTAAAACCGTTACAATCATAGTTTAATTTATAAACCACTTGCCCATTTAATTGTAGCCCATTTGCCGACTGTCAACAATTACTAATCCTGGCATTTTAATGTGCTAATCAACTAACTTTAGCTAATCAACTAACCGTTACAATCATATCTTTCTTAATTTAATTTATAAAATACAAGCCTCTTTTATTTATCGAAACACTGACTGCACAACAATTGCTAATCCCAGTGAAACGTGCAACAAAAATTAGCATAACATCGGCTGCCAACAATTTCTTACTCTCGATGAACCCCCGCTAGTGTTTTCCCTAACAGTATACTTGGGCCTAGGTTAGGGGCTCATGACTTCCACGCCTAGTATGCTAATTAATAGGGTCGTCACCCCGACTCGATATAATTTAGATATCGTACCCGCATTGGGCCGTCTCCTATATTCGATATAATTTATATATCGAAACATAATTCAGTCTATGATAAGTTATAATAACATATTATCATAAGTATGAACTCATGAAATCAGTCCAATCAACATTTGGTTCTCACATGTACTCTAGGTTTTACGGTTTTTCGAAAGATTTATAACTTTAACCGTTTAATTCAAAACAGCTTTGAACATGCATCAAAACAATGAAAATGTCAATCCATGATCATCATAATTGGTTGGGAAGAGGATTAGAGGAAGTTTGGATTCGAAAGGAGCATCGAAACGAAGAATCTTGGGAATAAACTTCGCTCGTTTGTGTTTCATTTCGCTCACCGTTCGTATCCAAACTGTGTTCCAATCCAATTCCAACCTGCAAATAGAAAATATAATACCTAATTCCAGTCCAAACTACATCAATCACAAGAAATTACATCAAGTGATTCATTTCGAGATTTGTAATGACACAAACCGACATTTCAACACACAACATGAGTGCAGAGTTTCCTATAGCAGAGCACCTACTTCGACAAATTATTTAAAATAGCAAACGACAACGAATTTCAACAAACGGCCACTCATTGGAAAGCTCTTTGAGTCTAGTATCTACACGGGGTTTTAATTTTTCAAAATAAGCATCCAGTTGGTACAGTTTTTCAAAATACTACATTGAGGTACCGAAATTAGACAGAACTTATTGGTCAACTTGCAACCCAATCATCCCATCCATACACATAAATATGAAGTAGAGATAAACTATGAAAAGACTTATTCGTAATCTCTTACAAATCGAAGTTAGCAATGGGAGAGGAAGATATTCTCACAGGTATTGAGAAGTGAGCTTTACCCTTGCCAGTGGTATCAAAGTGACTAATGCAACCTCATATTTATAGGGATTTAAGGAAAGCCCACTATGAAAAGAGAAAATATAATCCCTCTTATAAATTAAATAGAAAAAAACGTCGATGTATCTAGTTAAAAATTTATACCAAATTCATACACTATTTTGCATATATTATACTTCAAGTTAGGAACATATTAATGGGTTGTTTTAAAAAGATATTTGGTTGTATATTCTAGCGTTCAAACACAATCAAATATTGTGTCGTTGGTGAGAGCGCTCATTTAAACTTGCAATATTCCACTTTTTCTGTTATCTTTTCCTACGTTTGATCGTTTGTATTAAGCACAAAAATTACTATCCGGATATAGGGGATGATATCAGATTAAAGTTTAAAACTTTTTTCGTAAAAATGTAAAGTAAGTAATGGTTGTGTAGCGACCGAAAAATCCGGGAAAGGATTCTTCAAAAGGTTCATAGGAAGCCGCCACCAAATTTTAGTTTAAGGGCAAATTCGGAAAATCCCTTTAGTTTTAAGATAAGGCTGAGTTTAGGGTTCGGGAGTCGTTATGCGTGGGGAAGGTATTAGCACCCCACGACATCCTTGGTCTAATTAATTACGGTTTATTAATATTTACCCTTTTATTTATAAAGAAATAGACTTAATTAAATTTTTAATTTTTAGTGCTGGACAAGAGTTGACTCTTGCTCCTACGTACCTCCAGATGCAATGGAGGAATCAAAGCTACGTAGTTCTTCCTGAAAAAGGTTTGTTGGTTGGTGTTTTTTAGTGTTGGGGTCCTAGGACTCCTTGAACTGCATGACTCATCGATTCCTAGACGCCAAGCTAACCCGATTGTACAACCGACTTAGTCCCCTACTTTTTGAAAGTATTTTTTTTGAGGTTTTTTTGAAAGAAGTTTGTTTGATGTGAGGTGAGTTGGTTTTAGAATAGGTATTCTAGAACTCTTGAACTGTACAGCTCATTAGTTCTAGAACGCTGACTAACCCGGTTGTACAACCGACTTAGTCCCCTATTTTTGGGAAAAATGATTTATTTATATTTTTATGAGTTTTTAGGATTACTGAACTGTACAGCTCATTGGTCCTAGGATGATGACTAACCCGGTTGTACAACCGACTTAGTCTTTTATTTGATTTTAGAAGAACATATTTATTTGTTTGTGAATTTTTGGTAAAAGAAATTGTTTGTTAAAAAGAATTAAGAAAAAACGAGAAAGGGGTTAAATAGTAAAATGGGGGTCTGATTAGCTGCAGGGGATTGTGTAATTAAAGCTGGGTGCAAAAGCATAGCCCAGTTCACATTAGAGGTCCAGATCTTGAGACTGGGCTTGAGTAGAAAGGTGTTGTGTGTGCATTAATTGGTAGGGTGTGAGTAGGAATCTAAGTATTAAAGAAAAATCATTATAATAAAAGCAATTAAAAATTGAATAAAAGCAAAAGGGATCGAGAATATTAAATGAGGCATTATTACCTCAATAACTTGATTCAATTTTGTTTCCTCCATTCCGTCTCTTCCTCACCTTTCTTTGTTGGCATTGATTTTACTCTCCTAATTTTTAGTTTCTAAAACAACCTCCATTTAATCCTAATTTCTAACTAACACTATTTACCAATTTTTCAGAACAAAAAACTAACACTAATTTTTCAGAACATAACACTAATTTCTAAAACAATACAATCTCAGTTTAATCCTAATTTCTATCTAACACTAATTACGAATTTTTAGAACATATCAGCATGAATCTACTGCTTCCATAAAAACTAAATACTAATGGATCTGTGATTTTGATATATGTAGAGACTATTTTGAACATAAAACTAATACTAATACGACAAGCATGGGTCTGTTACAAACTTAACTACAAAGCTTAATTAGTAATTTAGTCCTAAAACGAAACCTTAATCCTATTTCAATGAAAATTAATACATATTAAACACATACTTTATATTCTCAAATTTTAATAGTATGGAACCAACCTAATATCCTGCATCTGTTGTTAGAACTCCTATTTGTTACCGATTATGACTGCTACTGCTTTTTGAGATCTGCTACTTTTGTTGTTGATGACTGATTCTCCTTCTTTTTTACTTAGAAATTCGAATGTGTGTTTCAGTGGATTAGGATTCTAATGTTGAACCCTAATCCTTTTTAGGTGATTTTGCAGTGTTCTTGTCTGTGTCCCCCTTTTTGACTGAGGCAGACTGCCTATTTATATTAGAGAATTAGGTTTTAGCAATTAATGTTTGATTTACCCTGATTTGGTTTATTTTTCAGATGCTTGGAGAGAAAGATTAGGGTTTTGGGAGAGCCTGAAGATCCAAGCCCAACTGTTATTTGGGCTAGATCTGTGTTTATTTTGTATTTTTTTTATTATTTTCGGATTTATATATTTTCATGTATTTTGTATTGCTATTTTTGCAATTTGGACCCCTTTTTGGACTTTTAGACACTTATATATTGTAAATAAAACTAAATAGAATTTTTTAGACATTTTTGGACTATATATATGCTCAAAATAAATTAACTGCACAAAATAAGAAAAAGGAGTCGGGCCAAATACAAAGACAAGAACGGGTCAGACTAGACAAATACGCTAAAACGAGACCCAAATAGAAGAAATGGGTTTGTTAACTAACAACACTAAAATTAACTCGGAATCGCATTCTTAGGCCTGAATTTGAAGAGATAAGCCAAATTTTTGAGAAAAATGACTTTTGGTAGACCTGCCTATGTACGACTAAACCCAAATACGGAGATTAAATTGAAGAACGGACGAAAAGATCGATCATTCGCGAGCATGCCTAATTTAAACAACGGTATTTCGATTTAGTTGAACGGGGTGATTGAAATTGGTTCGGGTTAGTAACCGAGACGCTATACTAATAATTCTCGTAATCATGCGACTCCAAAACACGACCCTAATAAAAATAAACGACTAAAACAAGAAAAAGAAGACGGACAAAATTGGGGTATAACAGCTGCCCCTCTTTATTAGTATTTTACTAGAAAGTGATGAGTTCTCGAACTTTCGTAGTAAAAATAGGAATAAAGATAAGATAGACGCTAATTTTGTCCGTTTAAGGGGGAAGTGGAAGGTTTGAGAGATAAGAGGGAGTGGTTAATACTTGGCGCATTAACCGGGAGTTGAATGAAGGGTCAACAAGGACTGGAAGGAGCACTAAGGCTACGAAGGACCACTCGAGTGCTGAGAAGGAGCACTAAGGCTCTGAAGGACCATTCAGGGTCTAGAAGGCTGCCTAAGCCTTAATTGAAGGACCATCGTGGTCTGACGGAGCGCAACTAGCTACGGTACTAGTTAAACGGTCTGAGGGGGGTTTTATATTCGAGCGGCCATGATGGGTCAAGATCAGGTCTAGAACTGATATGTTGACCATGAAGGACATCCACTGTGTCTTAGGCTGACACAACTAGTCTGAAGGACCACTCGGGGTCTGCGAAGGTCCGTCGGGCTCGACTCCGACGTTGCGACCTGGGCCACTTAGGGCACTGCTCTGAAGGACCACTTGGGGTCTATAGGGATCAACCTGGTGATCCGTGATATGATATAAGATCAACGCTTAAAGCGCTGCTATTAGAGGAACAAAATATAGGGATTGACACTTATCGTGTTTATCCGAGCACACCTAACAAATGCATCTTCCCGAGGAGGGAAAAGCTTTCTTCATTTGGCAATGCAATTAATGGTGCACGCGTACGTGCAATGATTGGTATCTGGTGGAATGATTTTTTTTCTTTTTTGTTTTTTGCTTTTTGCTTGTTACGTAATAAATGCATGAAATGCAAATGTGAAAATGATGCAAATGAAATGATTGAATGCAAATGCTATGGTTCATGGTGCGATGATATGAAATGAAGTAGAAACATTTTTTTGTGATGATGAGATGTGAGGCTTTGGATACGAGAGGCGGAGATGAATATTGATCATTCTTTGGAAAAATTAGTTTTGATTCAAACTTCGGCAATCTCAAGGTTGTTATCTACAGACACTGACATGAAAAGGTACTTGACTGTATTTGCAAACTCGTTCATTTTCTCTTCCATTATGATGCCCCATGATGACCGAAGTTTATGTCCACAAAGTTACCTAAGTGGATTTTTAGCATCATATGATCAACTTTGTTTTCTCTCTCTGAAGCATTGTTTTGTGAAGATGTATAGTAGTGCGGATATAGATGAATGAGTCAGTTAACTTGGGGTTCTAAAGACCTAGGGTGTGGACATTTGTGGCACATGAAGGGGTGAATGACTGGCTGGTCTTTGTCAAGGTCATGAAAGGTAGGTTTTCCCAAGCCAAGAAATGCAGGACTGCCACAATTTAGATTTGATGACGGTGAGTGAATAACTTGCCCCTGTCTAGTGGTGACAAGCTAGGGGTGTAGAAGATGATGAATTGGGAAGGCATTGGCTTTGGAATGAAAGGTGGCAAGTAGGAGATGTTGTCTCAACCCATAGAGTTTGATGTTTCCCTAATTATGGTAAGGACAAGATTGCCCCGACTAGAGTAGAAACATTTAGGATAGTGAGTTGAGAAATTGCCCCGGTATGGTTTTTTGGCTGTGAATATGGCAAGGGGATGAGATGGGTGTAGGGTGAATTTTCCCATTTGAAGGTGAAGTGAAGAGCGACAGGATTACCCCACTTGGAATGGTATTTCGAATGGTTGGTGTAGCGACCGAAAAATCCGGGAATGGATTCTTCGAAGTTCGAAAGGAAGCCGCCACCAAATTTTAGTTTAAGGGCAAATTCGGAAAATCCCTTTTAGTTTTAGGATAAGGCAAGTTTAAAGGTTCGGGAGTCGTTATGCGTGGGGAAGGTATTAGCACCCCACGACATCCTTCGTCTAATTATTTATGGTTTATTAATATTTACCCTTTTTATTTATAGTGAAAAAGACTTAATTATTTTTAATTTTTAGTGCTTGACAAGAGTGGACTCTTGCTCCTACGTACCTCCGGATGCAATGGAGGAATCAAAGCTACGTAGTTCTTCCTGAAAAAGGTTTGTTGGTTGGTGTTTTTTAGTGTAGGGGTCCTATGACTCCTTGAACTGCATCTGACTCATCGATTCCTAGGGGCCGACTAACCCGATTGTACAACCGACTTAGTCCCCTACTTTTTGAAAGTATTTTTGAGGTTTTTTGAAAGAAGTTTGTTTGATGTGAGGTGAGTTGGTTTTATAATAGGTATTCTAGAACTCACAAGCTGTAAGCTCATTAGTTCTAAGACTGACTAACCCGGTTGTACAACCGACTTAGTCCCCTATTTTTAGGAAAAGTGATTTATTTATTTACTTATAAGTTTTTAGGATTCTTGAATATGCATGTGACTCATTGGTCCTAGGATGATGACTAACCGGTTGTACAACCGACTTAGTCTTTTATTTGATTTTTGAAGAAATAAACTAATTTGTGCATAAAAAAAGACAAAAACTGATAATTAATAAAGACTAGTCTAAAAAAATAAATAAATAACTATATACATAAATAAATATGAATAGATATATAAATAAACAATAAATAAATAAATAAATAAATAAATTATATTATAAATAAATGATAAATAAATACGTACATAAAAATAAACAAAATAAATACAAAACTAACCTAGACTCGACGAGTGCCGAACCGAACCGAAGCGAGTAACCGCTTTATTTTGACTCCAAGACCGCCAGAACCGCTTTGAGAATCGGAAAGCCGACTCAAAACGTCCAAATGATCAAAGACGGACTTTTAGTGAAATGGGCTGCTCTCGCTTTGACCCAAAAGATCACTTAACCCGCCAATGATCTCCTCTTTTTGACTTGGACAAACACTTCTTTTATAATCCAAACTCCACACTATCCTTTTCATGTTTATCCGATGTGGGACTATTTTAGTAGCTCAACCACAACTTTGGCATCACTGGACAAATATTGAACCATTATCCTTATTTTTGTCAATTCTTTACATCAATGAGCAACGAATTCTTTAACGTCAATTCTTTACCATGCTTGCAAGCAATCAATTCTTTTGAAAATAAATGCATATGCTCAATTCTTTTGAAAATAAATGCATATGCTCCTTCATATAGCTTCTAAAACAACTTGATTGGAGATAACAACTAGCGACTTCATTTGCTTTATCGAGATTTAATTTTATCCTATTGCATCTTGAAGCTTCGAAAGATGATCAAGCTTGGAGAGAAGATGGTCAGCATACACTATCTTTACTTTCTCAATTGAGCCCTTCAACTCACGCAAACCCATGGCCCATTTCATCAACCAACTGATTCCGGTGTTGGTTCAATGCAATTAAGTCATCATAAGATTTTTGTCTTCCTTTTAAGTCTTTAACTTTTTCTTCAAGCTCTTGTAAAACTAGCTCTTTGAGGTGTATTTGTTGATCAAGTGCTGATGCAGAGTTGTAAGACGCTCCATCGATGGTGTTGTTGTTGGGAGAAGGGTTTGTTGCGTTTACCCATTGTGAGTAGGAAAATAACGGTTAGCCTTTTTATATTTTTGGTATTTTTAGCTTATCAATTTTGTATTTTCT
The DNA here is from genome assembly GCA_020916435.1 of Oxytropis ochrocephala. Lineage (NCBI taxonomy): Eukaryota > Viridiplantae > Streptophyta > Magnoliopsida > Fabales > Fabaceae > Oxytropis > Oxytropis ochrocephala. The sequence goes on along the minus strand of CM037090.1, from coordinate 52,433,940 downwards.
CGACACTTTGGAGTCTTGGACATTCCTAAATTATTATAAAAATAAATTTGATTTTTGACTTTTTGGACTGCATTTTGCTAAAATAAATTAAATAAGATGAGTAGAACCGAGAAAAGAAGACGGACAAAATTGGGGTATAACAAGTTTTGCCCTCTTTATTTATATTTTACTAGAAAATGTGAAGTGTATTCAAATTTTCGTAGTGAAAATAGAAATAAAGATAGAATAGACGTCAATTTTGTCCGTTTAAGAGGAAGCGAAGGGTTTGAGAATGGAGGAGGAACGATTAACACTTGGCGCGTAACCGAGAACAAAATGAAGGATCGCCGGGATCCAAGGAGCACTAAGGCTCTAAAGGGCCACTTGGGGCCTTAAAGGAGCACTAAGGCTCTGAAGGACCACTCGGGGTCTAGAAGGCTGCCTAGGCCTTAATAGAGGACCATCGTGGTCTGAAGGAGCGCTACTAGCTACGGTACTTGTAAAACGGTCTGAGGGGCCTTTATATTCGAGCGGCCAGGGGTCAAGATCAGATCCGGAACTGATATGTTGACCAATAGAGGACGTCCACTCTGTCTTAGGCTGACACAACTAGTCTGAAGGACCACGCGGGGTCTGCGAAGGTCCGTCGGACTCGACTCCGACGTTGCGACCTGGGCCACTTAGGGCACTGCTCTAAAGGACCACTTGGGGTCTGAGGGATCAACCTGGTGATCTGTGATATGATATGAGATCAACGCTCAGAGCTTTGATCTTAGAGGAACAAAATATAGGTATCGACACTTGAAGTCGATTTAGAAGCAATACATCATGTAATGGATATACAACGCTAATAATTTATACATGCACATGCGACAGGTGATTTTTGGTGGGGTGATGGATGAAATAGGTGATTCCTTTCTCTTTTTGTTTTTTGCTTTTTGCTTTTTTTTTTTGCTTGCTTTTTTTATTTATTTATTTATCTGATGGATGCATGAAGTATGAATGTTAATATGATGCAAATGAAATGTTTGAATGCAAATGCTATGGTGCATGGTGTGATGACATGAAATGACTGATTGAGTGTAGAAACACTTTTTTGTGATGCTGATATGTGAGACTTTGGATGCGAGAGGCGGAAATGAATATTGATAATTCTTTGGAAAGATTAGATTTGATTCAAACTTCGGCAATCTCAAGGTTGTTATTTACAGACATTGATGTGAACAAGTACTTGCAAGCTCGCTTCTTTTTCTCTTCCCTTATGATGCCCCATGATGACCGAAATTTAGGTCCACAAAGTTAACTAAGTGGATTTTTAGTATCACATTATCAACTTGTGTTCTATCTCTCTGAAGCATTGTTAAGAAAACATGTATAGTAGTGCAAACATAGATGAATGAGTCAGTTAACTTGGTTCAAGGGTATGGACGAATGCGACGCATGAAAGGATGAATGACTGGTCTTCGTCAATGTCATAAAAGGTAGGTTTTTCCAAGCCAAGAAATACGAGATTGCCCCAATTTAGATTTGATGATTGTGAGTGAATAACTTGCCCCTGTCTAGTGCTAACAAGCTAGAGGTGTAGAAAATGATGAATGGGGAATGCATTGGCTTTGGAATGAAAGGTGGACAACAATAGATATTGTCTCAACCCATAGAGTTTGGTGTTGCCCCATTTATGGTAAGGACAGGATTGCCTCGACTAGAGTAGCAACATATAGGGTAATGAGTTGAGAAATTGCCCCGGTATGGTTTTGTTGATGTGGATATAACAAGGGGATGAGATGGGTGTATGGTGAATGTCCCCATTTGTAGGTGGAGTGAAGGGTGACAGGGTTGCCCCACTTGATAACGGGAATTCAGACGGTTGTTTTGGTGAGGTTGTGGAAAGTGACGGAGTTAGGGTAATGGGTTTTTGGAGTTTGTCTGATATGACTGGGTAGACTGAGTGTGGTATGGATGCTAGACACATTTGCCCAAGCTTGCGTGGAGCACATGGTGAAAGGGATGCCCCAATTTAAGCCTTTTGGTTGTCTTTAGAACGTCTCTCAGGCTATGATAGTCCTGAGTTTATTATGATGAAAATTGCACTTGGTGATCACTAAACCTTGCCTTTATATCAATGGAACTTGAATGAACCTTTGGAGTGCAAGCCCTTTGATTTTTTTTTCTTTATTTGAGTTTTTTTTTTGAGATACATTTTTTTTGAGCAAACATATTGTAAATAAATAAACTTATTTGTCCTAAGATTAAAACTTTGAGAAAACGAGAGCAATCAGTCATTGATCAGAATGGATTTTTGGAGGTGTATGTGGCTGATGGTTAATGGTTTATGAAGGAAGGGATAATTGGGCTCGAAGAAGTGTTTGATGATTGATAGAACAAATGATTTTTATTTGGTGATGTAACTTGGCTAACGGGTAATGATTTATGAAGGAAATGGTTATTAGGCTCAAATGAGTGTTTTGAGGTTTTATTGAGACGAAGAATTGATGTGTGTCTCATGGTAGAATGGACTGTTTAGGATTGTCACTTGGCCAAGGGTTTGTGGAGGGTAGGATATTGAGGCCAAAGGAAGTATTTGAGAGTTGATTTCCGACAAGGATATCTTAGTGTTTAATGGCACAAGTATCGGCTCACAATTTCTACTACTTTTGCTTCTTTTTTGTAATTTTCTTTTCAATCCTCTCTTTTTTCACTTTTTTTGTGATTTTTCTTTCTCTTTCTTTTGAGTGAGTGAGCGGATAAAAGTGATACACTATCTTTGATGTAGAATTGATCCTTGTCTCTAGGTGATTGCAAGGTTTTGGATTTTTGGCTTAAGGTGGGTAGCACAAGTTTTTTTTGAGGGTTTGGGGAAGATGGTCAAACTTCATTTCAAATCATGATTGCTCGTTTTCTCAAAAATTAACTTAAGGACGATAATTTATTTACTTTTATATATTTGCTCTTTTTTCTTTATTTCTTTTTTTTTATGCCCTAATTTTTGCTTAGGCCGCTCTTACGAGTTTTCAACCTAACGGGCCTTTTTGAATTTTTTTGTAAAGGACTTGCACCAAGGGAATACAATGTTGACAAGGTATTTCAGAGATCACAAACTTGCCCCAGTATGGAGGGCCTAAAGTGTTATTTCATTAGTGAGAACAAACCAAAAAGTCGACTAGGTAGGGGAGTATGTACTTTAGGGTGGTCGGGGTGGGATTAGACTTGGACGGGGGGTGATGATAAGGTACAGACATTAACTGACTCAAACAAGAATGAGGACACATGTTACACACCAGTTACTATACAAATGCTTCGTAGAGAGTTAACATTAGTTAAAGCATGAAAGAAATATTTGACAAACCATTTCAGTCATTCATCATGGGATGCAACACTTTGTTAGAAAAAATGTGAACGAGCTGCTAATTTAAAAATTGAGTGCCTTGAAACACCTTGAGCTTGCGACTAAGTAAGACTAAACTTTTCCAAAGAAGAGTAATTTATTTCACAAGAACGTCTCATCTCTCATCATAGTTTTTCTCTAAAATTTATACTGTTCTTTTTTTTAATGCATGATGTGAGTATGCAATGAATGAATGTGCATGATATGCGAATGGATGTATGTGAGATGCGAATGTAATGATAATGTACGTGCATGAAATGATTATATATGATTTTATTTATAGCGCCGGAGAATTATAAGTTTTACGTTTGGAGAGTAAAGTACAAAGTTTGACTTTGACTTTAGCATGCATGGCTTCTCTCCAAAATAAAGCTTTTAATTCTCAGACGGTCCTAAAAATACATGCGACATGGGATTTTTTTTTATTGCAAAGAAAAGGAAAAAAGCATGAGGCATAATTTCTAAAAGCTTGTGGATATAACAATTTTTGTTTTTTTGATTTTTTTTGATTTTTTGATTTTTGGATAAAAGACGGTAAGCACAAATATTTGTTTGAATGCAAGGGTATAAAGCTCCTTTGTGACCCTAGAAAGGTAACTTACGGAGTGAGTCTAAGGTTTCTTTTATAGTGAACCTCACAAGGATGGTTCTAAAGAATCCTACACATGGTCCCTAGAGCCAAGGACCCCAATCAAGAATATTGACCCCAACAATAGGCAAGCTATTAGAAGGGATAGCATCCTTAAAAGGAATCAAACTCTAGGTGAAATTTTCATGACCACCCAATGAGACGTACGTCCCGCAGGCCATCACTACGCAATCTCGTTCTAACTTAGGTTTGCAGTCGAGTCCGGGTAGAGGACTTTTCTCACATGTGTGTGATGTGTAGAGGTGTAGTGTGTGTAGGAGCAGTTCAAAACAAACCCAAAGTTGCAAACAAAGCAAACATTCATACAAAATAAAGTCTTCTATCCTAGGGTTTACACATCAAATAAATAATATAATGTGCAAAGATAAATAAATAAGAGAAGGGTAAAAATTAAATTAAATTAAATAAATCCTATAATTAATTAGACTAGGTTTTGACTCTCTAAAAAGTTAAGTCCCCGGTGAAGTCGCCAGCTGTAGCGACCGAAAAATCCGGGAATGGATTCTTCGAAGTTCGAAAGGAAGCCGCCACCAAATTTTAGTTTAAGGGCAAATTCGGAAAATCCCTTTTAGTTTTAGGATAAGGCAAGTTTAAAGGTTCGAGTCGTTATGCGTGGGGAAGGTATTAGCACCCTACGACATCCTTAAATCTAATTATTTATGGTTTATTAATATTTACCCTTTTTATTTATAGTGAAAAAGACTTAATTATTTTTAATTTTTAGTGCTTGACAAGAGTGGACTCTTGCTCCTACGTACCTCCGGATGCAATGGAGGAATCAAAGCTACGTAGTTCTTCCTGAAAAAGGTTTGTTGGTTGGTGTTTTTTAGTGTAGGGTCCTAGGACTCCTTGAACTGCATGTACTCATCGATTCTAGGGCCGACTAACCCGATTGTACAACCGACTTAGTCCCCTACTTTTTGAAAGTATTTTTGAGGTTTTTTGAAAGAAGTTTGTTTGATGTGAGGTGAGTTGGTTTTAGAATAGGTATTCTAGAACTCCTGAACTGTACAGCTCATTAGTTCTAGAACGCTGACTAACCCGGTTGTACAACCGACTTAGTCCCCTATTTTTAGGAAAAGTGATTTATTTATTTACTTATAAGTTTTTAGGATTACTGAACTGTACAGCTCATTGGTCCTAGGATGATGACTAACCCGGTTGTACAACCGACTTAGTCTTTTATTTGATTTTTGAAGAAATAAACTAATTTGTGCATAAAAAAAGACAAAAACTGATAATTAATAAAGACTAGGCTAAAAAAATAAATAAATAACTATATACATAAATAAATATGAATAGATATATAAATAAACAATAAATAAATAAATAAATTATATTATAAATAAATGATAAATAAATACGTACATAAAAATAAACAAAATAAATACAAAACTAACCTAGACTCGACGAGTGCCGAACCGAACCGAGCAGAACCGCTTTATTTTGACTCCAAGACCGCCAGAACCGCTTTGAGAATCGGAAAGCCGACTCAAAACGTCCAAATGATCAAAGACGGACTTTTAGTGAAATGGGCCGCTCTCGCTTTGACCCAAAAGATCACTTAACCCGCCAATGATCTCCTCTTTTTGACTTGGACAGACACTTCTTTTATAATCCAAACTCCACACTATCCTTTTCATGTTTATCCAATGTGGGACTATTTTAGTAGCTCAACCACAACTTTGGCATCACTGGACAAATATTGAACCATTATCCTTATTTTTGTCAATTCTTTACATCAATGAGCAACGAATTCTTTAACGTCAATTCTTTACCATGCTTGCAAGCAATCAATTCTTTTGAAAATAAATGCATATGCTCCTTCATATAGCTTCTAAAACAACTTGATTGGAGATAACAACTAGCGACTTCATTTGCTTTATCGAGATTTAATTTTATCCTATTGCATCTTGAAGCTTCGAAAGATGATCAAGCTTGGAGAGAAGATGGTCAGCATACACTATCTTTGCTTTCTCAATTGAGCCCTTCAACTCACGCAAACCCATGGCCCATTTCATCAACCAACTGATTCCGGTGTTGGTTCAATGCAATTAAGTCATCATAAGATTTTTGTCTTCCTTTTAAGTCTTTAACTTTTTCTCCAAGCTCTTGTAAAACTAGCTCTTTGAGGTGTATTTGTTGATCAAGCTGCTGATTCTGGAGTTGTAAGACGCCTCCATCAGTGGTGTTGTTGTTGGGAGAAGGGTTTGTTGCGTTTACCCATTGTGAGCCGGCAAATAACGGTTAGCCTTTTTATATTTTTGGTATTTTTTAGCTTATCAATTTTGTATTTTCGGACACTTTGGAGTCTTGGACATTCCTAAATTATTATAAAAATAAATTTGATTTTTTGACTTTTTTGGACTGCATTTTGCTAAAATAAATTAAATAAGATGAGTAGAACCAGAAAAAGAAGACGGACAACATTGGGGTATAACAGTTGGCTTTAGTGAGATTGGGAAAGGTGACGGAGTTAGGGTTATGGGTTTTTGGAGATGGTCAAATGCGGCTGTATAGACTGGGAGTGGAATGGGATGGATACTGGACAAATTTCCCCAAGTTCAAATGGAGTAGATGGTAAAAGGGGTGCCCCACTTTAGGATCTAGGTAACGATCCTAGCATGAACTTTTGGTTATTTTGAGAATGACTCTCAGACTATGATGGTCTTGAGCTTGCTATGATGAAAGCTACACTTGGTGATCAATAGACCTTGTCTTGGTATAATTGTAGCTTGGATGGATCTTATAGTGCAAGTCCTCTGATTTTTCCTTTATTTGAGTTTTTTTTTTTTTTTGAGATACATTTTTTTGAGCAAACATATTGTAAATAAATAAACTTATTTGTCCTAAGATTAAAACTTTGAGAAAACAAAAGCAATCGGTCATTGATCAGAATGGATTTTTGGAGTTGTAATGTGGCTGATGGTTAATGGTTTATGAAGGAAATGGTTATTAGGCTCAAATGAGTGTTTGAGGTTTTATTGAGACAGTAGTTGATGTGCCTCATGGTAGAATGGACCTGTTTAGGATTGTCACTTGGCCAAGGGGTTTGTGGAGGGTAGGATATTGAGGCCAAAGGAAGGGTTTGAGGATTGATGAGACAAATGATTTTTATTCAAAGAGAGGTGTAGTTTGGCTAATGGTTAATGGCTTATGAAAGAAGGGTTTATTAGGCTCAAAGGAGTGTTTGAGGGTCTATGTCTCGTGGTAGAATGGATCGGTTTAGATGGATTAATGAAGGATAGGACATTGGGAAGTGTTTGAGGGTTTATTTCAGACAATGATCTCTTATGCGTTTAATTGTACGAAATATCAGCTCCCTACTTTACTTTTTTGTTTTTTTTTTTGGGATTTTTCAATCCTTTTTTTTACTTCACTCTTTTGTGATTTTTGTTTCTCTTTCTTTTGAGTTGGGTGAGCTGATAAAGGTGATACACAATTTTCGATGTGAGATAGATCTTTGTCTAAGGTGATTGGAAGTTTCTTTGGATTTTGGCTTAAGGTGGGTAGCAAAGGTTTTTTCGATGACATGGGAAGATGGTCAAAGATGGTCAAACTTCATTTCAAATCATGATTGCTCGATTTCTCAAAAATTAACTCAAGGACAATAATTTACTTATTTTATATACTTGCTCTTTTTCTTTATTTCTTTTCATGCTCTAATTTTTGCTTAGGCTACCCTTACGAGTTTTCAACCTAACGAGCTTCTTTTGATTTTATTTTTTGTAAAGGACTTGAACCAAGGGAATACAATGTTGACAAGGTATTTTAGAGATCACAAATTTGCCCCAGTATGGAGGACCTAAGGTGTTATTTCATCAGTGAGAACAAACCAAAAAGTTGACTAGGTAGGGGAGTACGTACTTTAGGGTGGTCGGGGTGGGATTAGACTTGGACGGGGGGTGATGACAAGGTAAGGACATTAACTAACTCAAACAAGAATGAAGACACATGTCACACATAAGTTACTACATGAATGCTTCGTAGAGAGTTAACACGAGTTAAAACATGAAAGAAAATTTTGGCGGACCATTTCGGTCATTCATCATGGGGTGGATAAGATGCAACGCTTTGATGCGAACGTGCTGCTAATTTGAAAATTTGAGTGCCTTGAAACACCTTGAGCTTGCAGCGAAGTATGGCTAAACTTTTTCCAAAAAGAATGTTTTATTTTACAAGAATGTCTCACCTCTCACCACTTTTTTTTTCTTCTAAAATTATGCTAATTTTTTTTTATAATGCATGATGTAACTATGCAAATGAATGTGCATGAAATGCGAATGAATGTATGTGAAATGTGAATGAAATGATAATGTATGTGAATGAAATGATAATATATGATTTTATTTATCGCGTCGGGGAATTATAAGTTTTATGTTTGGAGAGTAAAGTACAAAGTTTAACTTTGACTTTAGCATGCATGGCTTCTCTCCAAAATAAAGCTTTTAATTCTCAGGTCGTCGTAACATAAGATGTTTATTCTTGTTTTTTGTAATGCAAAGAAAAAATGCATGAGGTATGGTTTCTAAGAAACTTGCGGTAAATAACGATTTGAGTTTTTGACTTTTTGATTTTTGGATAAAAGACAGTAAGCACAAATATTTGTTTGAATGCAAGGGTATGAAACTCCTTTGTGACCCTAGAAAGGTAACTTACGGAGTGTGTCTAAGGTTTCTTTTATAGTGAACCTCACAAGGATGGTTTTAAAGAATCCTACACAAGGTTCCTAGAGCCAAGGACCCCAGTCAAGAATACTGACCTCAACAATAGGCAAGCTATTAGAAGGGATAGCATCCTTAAAAGGAACCAAACTCTAGGTGAGATTTTCATAATCACCCAACGAGACGTACGTCCCGCAGGCCATCACTACGCAATCTCGTTCTAACTTAGGTTTGCACTCAAGTCCGGGTAGAGGACTTTTCTCACATGTGTGTGATGTGTAGATGTGAAGTGTGTGTAGGAGCAGTTCAAAACAAACCCAAAGCTGCAAACAAAGCAAACATTCATACAAAATAAAGTCTTCTATCCTAGGGTTTACACATCGAATAAATAATATAATGTGCAAAGATAAATAAATAAGAGAAGGGTAAAAATTAAATTAAATAAATCCTATAATTAATTGGACTAGGTTTTGACTCTCTAAAAAGTTAAGTCCCCAGTGAAGTCGCCAGCTGTAGCGACCGAAAAATCCAGGAAAGGATTCTTCAAAAGGTTCATAGGAAGCCGCCACCAAATTTTAGTTTAAGGGCAAATTCGGAAAATCCCTTTTAGTTTTAAGATAAGGCTGAGTTTAGGGTTCGAGAGTCGTTATGCGTGGGGAAGGTATTAGCACCCCACGACATCCTTGGTCTAATTAATTACGGTTTATTAATATTTACCCTTTTATTTATAAAGAAATGGACTTAATTAAATTTTTAATTTTTAGTGCTTGACAAGAGTTGACTCTTGCTCCTACGTACCTCCGGATGCAATGGAGGAATCAAAGCTACGTAGTTCTTCCTGAAAAAGGTTTGTTGGTTGGTGTTTTTTAGTGTTGGGGTGTTAGGACTCCTTGAACTGTACAGCTCACTGATTCCTAGGACGCTGGCTAACCCGATTGTACAACCGACTTAGAACCCTACTTTTTGAAAGTATTTTTTTTTTGAGGTTTTTTTGAAAGAAGTTTGTTTGATGTGAGGTGAGTTGGTTTTAGAATAGGTATTCTAGAACTCCTGAACTGTACAGCTCATTAGTTCTAGAACGCTGACTAACCCGGTTGTACAACCGACTTAGTCCCCTATTTTTGGGAAAAATGATTTATTTATATTTTTATGAGTTTTTAGGATACTGAACTGTACAGCTCATTGGTCCTAGGATGATGACTAACCCGGTTGTACAACCGACTTAGTCTTTTATTTGATTTTAGAAGAACATATTTATTTGTTTGTGAATTTTTGGTAAAAGAAATTGTTTGTTAAAAAGAATTAAGAAAAAACGAGAAAGGGGTTAAATAGTAAAATGGGGGTGCAGTTAGCTGCAGGGGGATTGTGCAATTATAACTGGGGTGCAAAAAGCATAGCCCAGTTCACATTAGAGGCCCAGTCTTCGAGACGAAGACTGGGCTTGAGTAGAAGGTGTTGTGTGTGCATTAATTGATAGGGTGTGAGTAGGAATCTAAGTATTAAAGAAAAAATCATTATAATAAAAGCAATTAAAAATTGAATAAAAGCAAAATGGATCAGAATATTAAATGAGGCATTATTACCTCAATAACCAGATTCAATTTTGTTTCTTCCATTCCGTCTCTTCCTCACCTTTACTGTTGGCATTGATTTTACTCTCCTAATTTTTAGTTTCTAAAACAACCTCCGTTTAATCCTAATTTCTAACTAACACTATTTACCAATTTTTCGTAACAAAAACTAACACTAATTTTTGAGAACATAACACTAATTTCTAAAACAATACAATCTCGGTTTAATCCTAATTTCTATCTAACACTAATTACTTAATTTTGAACATATCGGCATGAATCTACTGCTTCCATAAAAACTAAATACTAATGGATCTGTGATTTTGATATATGTAGAGACTATTTTGAACATAAAACTAATACTAATACGACAAACATGGATCTCATTACAAACTTAACTACAAAGCTTAATTAGTAATTTAGTCCTTAAACGAAACCTTAATCCTATTTCAATGAAAAATAATACATATTAAACACATACTTTATATTCTCAAATTTTAATAGTATGGAACCAACCTAATATCCTGCATCTGTTGTTAGAACTCCTATTTGTTACCGATTATGACTGCTACTGCTTTTTGAGATCTGCTGCTTTTGTTGTTGATGATTGCTTCTCCTTCTTTTTACTTAGAAATTCGAATGTGTGTTTCAAGTGGATTAGGATTCTAATGTTGAACCCTAATCCTTTTTAGGTGATTTTGCAGTGTTCTTGTCTGTGTCCCCCTTTTTGACTGAGGCGGACTGCCTATTTATATTAGAGAATTAGGTTTTAACAATTAATGTTTGATTTACCCTGATTTGGTTTATTTTTCAGATGCTTGGAGAGAAAGATTAGGGTTTTGGGAGAGCCTGAAGATCCAAGCCCAAATATTATTTGGGCTAGATCTGTGTTTATTTTGTATTTTTTTATTATTTTCGGATTTATATATTTTCATGTATTTTGTATTGCTATTTTTGCAATTTGGACCCCTTTTTGGACTTTTAGACACTTATATATTGTAAATAAAACTAAATAGATTTTTTTTGACATTTTTGGACTATATATATGCTCAAAATAAATTAACTGCACAAAATAAGAAAAAGGAGTCGGGCCAAATACAAAGACAAGAACGGGCCAGACTAGACAAATACGCTAAAACGAGACCCAAATAGAAGAAATGGGTTTGTTAACTAACAACACTAAAATTAACTCGGAATCGCATTCTTAGGCCTGAATTTGAAGAGATAAGCCAAATTTTTGAGAAAAATGACTTTTGGTAGACCTGCCTATGTACGACTAAACCCAAATACGGAGATTAAATTGAAGAACGCGCGAAAAGATTCGATCATTCGCGAGCATGCCTAATTTAAACAACGGTATTTCGATTTAGTTGAACGGGGTGATTGAAATTGGTTCGGGTTAGTAACCGAGACGCTATACTAATAATTCTCATAATCATGCGACTCCAAAACACGACCCTAATAAAAATAAACGACTAAAACAAGAAAAAGAAGACGGAAAAAATTGGGGTATAACAGGTTGTTATAAAAGTTAATAATTGATATTACGCGTGTATATACCTAGTAATAAATTTTAAGATTTAAAATAATAATAATAAGTTATTTTACCCCTAATTATGGTACGAAAAGAAGCAAGACATCATTTTTTATATTTGCCTTTTTTTATTGTTTCAATTATATGAATATACATTATTAGAATTTCCTTAATAGTTAAATGGAAAAAATTACACCAAAAAAAAAAGGAAATCATGAAATATTTACCAAATTTGTAAAATAGATATAAACCTGTAAAAGGAAAAATAATGAACTATAACCATTTATTAAAAACAAGGATTAAATTATAATGTTTAACTATAGAAAGTATATTTTAAGAATATCTAAATATAATTTGTGATTTTTATCAAATATTTTTGTACGTACTTTTTAATTCAATGCTATTGGTAAGAAAATACTTGCTATTTTTTTTTTAATATGTTGTGTTTCCCTTGCACAGACTTTCTTTGGCGGGATGATATCTCAAATAATATAGTGACGGATTTTTTCCTTAGATGAGAGGTCTCCACTATGTTGGATTTAGTTTATTGTTTTCTTGGACTTTGGGTATATTTCCTTAGATTTTGGATTTTTGCAATGTAGTGTTGTTACATATATTCAGATTTTATTTCCTTATAAGTAGAATCACGTAATCGAATTAAGTGATTGTGACAAGAAAGACTATTTACAAAAACATATCACACAATTTAGGAGCTAACTTTTTTATATTGAAACTTATAAATTTCCATTGGTTTCACTCTATATAGTCAGTGAATGACTTAGGTCAACCTTAACTGTAGTAATTATTATGTGAGAGTAACTGTTTTTTATCAAAATTTGAATAAAACAAAGATAAAACAAGAAAAATTAATACATATATTATATTGAACATTAAATTTGTATACGGCGCTCCTTTTCACAACAACAATGTTATATAGACAAAAAAATTTAGATAAAAACCAACTTACAACACCAATTAACCAAATTTTTTAGACTATTAGCCAAGTGATCAATTAACCAAGTTTTTAATCAACGCCTAAAGCGCGAAAAAAAGCAGGTGAAATTTAATTGTCTAAAAAACTTGGTTAATTGGTGTTGTAAGTTGATTTTTGTCTATTTTTGTCTAAATTTTTTTTTTCAGATAACATTTTTGTTTTCCCAACAACTAAGATCATACCTATATCCTATCATTGTATCAACACATAACAAAAAGGAGTAATTAATAATATTCAGACAAAAAATTTAAGACAAATATAGACAAAAACCAATTCACAATACCAATTAACCAAGTTTTTTAGGCTATTAATCAAGTAACCAATTAACCAAGTTTTTAGTTAATAGCTAAATAACTCTGAAAAAGCAGGTTGGTTAATAGTCTAAAAAACTTGGTTAATTGATGTTGTGAATTGGTTTTTGGCTATATTTGTCTCAAAACTTTTGTCCATATAACATTACTCTAACAAACAGCCACAAAATAAACAACAATGTTATATGGACAAAAAAATTTAGACAAAAATAGACAAAAACTAACTTACAACACCTATTAACCAAGTTTTTTAGACTATTAGCCAAGTGATCAATTAACCAAGTTTTTAATCAACGCCTCGAAAACTGTGAAAAAGCAGGTTGGCTAATTGTCTAAAAAAACTTGGTTAATTGGTGTTGTAAGTTGGTTTTTGTCTATTTTTGTCTAAATTTTTTTGTCCAAATTACATTTTTGCAAAACAAAACATTTGTTGTGCAGTTTTTCATTGATGTGTGAAATACAAAGTACATAATGTACTGTCAGAATATATTATTTTTCATTCGCAACTCTGTAGCAATACCAACGTATAAATTAAATAGCATTAGTTAACCTCAAATTTATGGATATGCGCTCTCCTTGATGATATGCATCGGAGGTGAGTATTTCACAACAGGACAAGCTTCAAGATCTTAATTTGTAAGAGAGTTTTGTGTTCCTTGAGTATTAAAACATGTCATTAGTTTTCCTGATAAATTTGAGTTTGCTTTGTTTATAATTATTATATACAATACATTGAATTTCGAGAAAAACTGTACAAAAAGAGTCCTTTAAGTTATTTAATTGTAACGAATTGATATTGTAAGTTGCATAATGTGTACACTGTTATCTCTTTTTCATTTTCTGTGACAGACATGCCTAGTTGGCACCAACTGCAGTGACATGTTAGTAACGAAGATGATGTCATCTTCTTCCCAAATCTCATTATTCTTCTTCTCTTGAACTCTAAAATTTTGTTTTTTAGATCATGTCAGCATCTTCTTTCTCTGCTCCATTCCAAAATCAATGCGACTCATACCTTGAGACTGAGACTACCAACAATTCTCCTATTACTCGTTAGAAAATCAATATTATTTTCCATTTTCCATCGTTAATTCCTCCTGCAGATCCTTAGAATTCTTCTATACTTTTCCTGTTTCGTTTGAAGTTAAACCTTCACATTGAGAAACCTTCAACCAAATCCAACTACCACTTCTTCTTCGGTCCATTTTTTAGAATAAAAAATCTTCAAAAAAATTCAACCCTACCATTAATTGAACACAAATTCTACACAATCAAAGGAAATAGTAATGACTAGACCAAGACATAAAATTACTATATAGGAGAAAACATACCACATTTAATTTTTGGAAGAGGTGTTTCCTTTCTCTTTCCCATTTCAAGATTTGTATAGTCCCCTTTAAGGTTTGAGCGGTGAACACTTCAAAAGCAAACGACCTAAAAATTTATGAAGTGTTCCCGCAGCTGGAGAATGAAGAAAAAAAGTATTTCAGTAAATATATAAACTCAATGAAAGAAACCATGTAATATGTGGAAATGATTACAGGAACTCATAAGGTTAAACTATTTAAGAACAATCAAGAAGAACAAAAAAGTTCAAAATCTTTTAAGATTTTTCTGGGATTGAATGAAGAAAAAAAACCTTAATTCATCTCAAATTTGGTGTTTTTTTATTAAAAGTTAATTAAAAAATATAATTGTGAACTAATAGTCTCTGTGGACTAGACATGTCATCATTGACCCACTCTGTTACGAAAACGTAAGCTCCCTTTGCAATTGATGCCAAATAGTTGGGGTTTCGTCCGAGGTTTTGAGCTCGCCATGGAGCGTATCAGGAGAACCCCCATTGCCCGAGTCTTTTTCTTCTTCTTCGACGTGTTTCGGACGCCGGAGCTGGGCAATAAAAAGACGAGGCAGAATCATGTCGGCCTGCGATGCAACAAGGAGTGATCCTATTTTTGGCCGGTCAATGACTCTAACAAGGGTTATAAGTCGGTCTTTTTCTTTGTTCGAGCCATGAATGTTGTAGTGAAGCAGTCCATTGCTGACTTTGAGGACGAGAAGTTATCAAGGGAGCACTTCCTTTTGTCTTGGACTCGGGAGCATTTTGTCCGAGGTGGAGAGGTCCGAGATACAGAGTTCTATGTTGTGAAGTCGTGGGCCTTGAGGGGAGAATGCGACCTCCTATAAGATGATAAGTAAGTGGGGGTAGCAGTTAGCCAAGAAAGACTTGAAGATTCACTGTGGCTCAATGATCGAAGTTGTGGTCGAGTCTGATGCCAAACTAAAAGACTATTTCGATAGTCGTCGTACTAGCAATTGCTTTTAAACTTGATTTTAATCACCTGATATGTTTGTTTCCGAAGTTTTAATCATCTGTCTGCGTTGTTTGCAGGTAAAATGTCGATTAATCTTGATTATATCTGAATGAGTCTGGGATCGATCTGACCAAGCCCATACCCGACCAAGGTGCTGCCAAGAACATCCCTCGGGGTCGGCTCCCGACGCTGGCGCAGCTGCTCAAGGGAAGACATCATCATCTTCCGAGAAGAAACCTCCTCCGAGGTCAGCTCTTGAGCCGACCTCCAAGGATGGCAAACGGGAAGAACAGCCCCGGATGTATAGCTCGGAGAAGGGGAAAGGGTAGCACCCCCACCTCCTCCCAAAAAAAAACCCAATGACCCAAAGGTTCAAGAGGAGCTCTCTTTGGAGGACGTCTGAGCTTGTGCAAAGATAGCCCGGCTCGGAGAGGAGACGTTCAAAAGGCTCAAAGGGCAGATCTCTAGGAGCTCGTGTGCCTATATTCGAGGTAAAATATCAGAACTTGAAGCCCAATATTATTTTCTTGATGGTGAGTTGATAAATACATCCGCCGAACTAAGAACTTGTCGGTATCACATTGTTGTAGACCTTTCTAAAGAGAACCGAGCATTGAAAGCTAAGTTGGAGAGCTTTGCTTCTGTGGAGAAAGAACTTGCTGAAATAAGTAGCCGAGGTACGGCACAGACAAAGATTGCGAAGCGAGCCCCGGGTCTACAAAAGGAGTTGTCTGGGATGAAGAAGAAGTGGCAGGAAGCTAGGGATGAAGCGAGGGCCAAGAAGAATAAAAATGATGTCGAAGTGGAGTAGGTGAAAAAGGCGAAGACTGGGCTGACAAAGCAGATTGTCAAGGGGACCGTGTCCGGTTTCCAATGCTGTGTGGAGCTGGTGACCGTGATCGACCCTAGTTTCAATTTCAACCTGTTGTCGCTTGAGTACAAGGTTGATGGTGGTCGGATCGTCAAGGCGAGGCTGAGCGTCACTCCCTTGTCTGATGCTGATGTCATCTATGTGCCTCCCACTCAGCTCAGCTCAGCCCAGATCCTGTTGAGGGACAAGACACTCCTGGTGCTAAGGACAAGACTCTTGCTGCCGGAGAGAAGACCACTGTTGCCAACTTTGAGAATGTATATTAATTTGTTTTTTCTTTTTGAACTGTTATTTTGATTGTGGCCTCGGCTTTCTCCAGGGCCACTTTTGGCTTGTATAAACAATTTAGGCACCGTCCTTTTCTAACTTTAATTACTCGTACTTTGCGTGGTTTGATTTCTGTTTTTGCATTGTTTTCGTTGCCTCCATACGTGCTTTTATTGTTTGAGTTTTACTTGTGAGGATGACAAGGTAAATCCGAAATACCTTTTTTTTTAACCGGAATTACCTTTTTTAGAGGTAATTCCGAAATTTTTAATTTTTTTTTTTTAAAGTTTGTATATTAAATTAAGATTTAAACGCGTTTTATTTTTAAAATACGATACGAACGATTTACGATTTAAATAACAATACGTCAAAATATATAAAATGCCCAACATAAAATACGAGTACAAATACAACTATGGGTCCAAAATGTCTAAAAATGACTAAAAATAACGACGTGAAGTAGGTGAACGGGCGACATCTAGGGCATCCCGGGCCAATGCAGCTGCTCTCTACACCCTCTCCTCTAAAGTCTCAGGGACAACGGGTTGCTGATGATATGGCTCCTGATCTGGCTCTGGCTGTGGCTCTGGCACCGGAGTAAGACGCACCCTGGTTACCTGACTGTACCAAGGTAGGTAATCAGGATCGCACTCGTCGTGGTAGGCTGCATCTCTACCACCCCGCCAAAAAGTCTGCGCCCGAATCTGATACATCACCAAACCCCGTATGATCCTGTCCGGAGATGGAGCATTACCCAAAATGGGTGGAGAAGGGATCGTCTGTACATGCCCGAACTGCCAACTCACCCTGTCTGGCATGTAGGGAACCGGGTCATAATCTGGGTGGTCACGGTAGGGCCGCTCATACCGGGGCTAAGGCTGAGGCTTAGGCTCAACCATCTCTATCACTCTGGCGTGGGCTCTCTGGCGCCTCTGACGCTCAGAAGCATGTCCAGCAGCTCTGAGCCTCTGTAGAGTGTCCGGAGAATGAGTAATGCTACTGTTGGCCTCCCCAGCATGTTGTCGTCGAGCACGGGGTGCTGCTCCGGAAGACTCTGCTCGCGCTACACTGTCTGGTCGTCTACTCGCCACTGTTAAAAAAAAATAATGTAAATAAAAAATAGGCTAAACAGTACTTTTGGTCCCTGCAAATGTCAAGAAAATCCAGTTTAGTCCCTGCAATTTCAAAACTTTTAAAATAGTCCTTGCAATTACTAAACGTTAATCGTTTAGTCCCTGCTGTTAACTTCCACTAACGTTGCTGACGTGGCAATGCTTGTGTGTCATATTTTAATGAGTTGGAAAATAAGTTTTATTTCCATGTCAATATTTTAATGCCACATAAGCAAACTAAAACAAAAATGAAAAAACAAAAACATTTCTCTCAAATTCATCTTCATCTACTGTTTAGCCATCATCAAAAACCCAGATCTGCATCTTCATCAACAATCTTTAAAAACCCATATCTGCATCTTCATCATCAATCTTCAAAAACCCATATCTTTAAAAAAATCTGCAATCAGTCTTCATCAATAATCTTCAAAAACTCTACATAACGAAATCACCATCATCAATCAATCTTCAGCATCAATATTCAAAAATGAAACAAAATCATAAAACGAAGATGTAAAACGAAATCAAAATTGATTTTCTGTAAAAACCCAAAAACACACCTTTCCAGAAATTGAAATCGAAGCCTTGAAACCTAAAACGAAATCGAGGAATGTTTCACAAGGAAGATGAATAGAAGAACAAAGATGAAAAATGAGAAAGAGGAATTAGGGATTTGGTGTCGAAGAACATGAACCCAGTTAAATTTTGAACTCGAAGAACATGAACCCCAGTTATTGAACTCGAAGAACATGAACCCATCCTATATTGAACTCGAAGAACATGAACCCAGTTAAATTTTTATACTGGAGCGAATGCTTGAGGATTGAATGTTGGGATTAAGAGTGAAAATGAGAAAGAGGAATTAGGGATTTGGTGTCAGGGATGGTGATGGTGTATTGAAGAATGAAGATGAATTTGAGAGAAATGTTTTTATTTTTTTCATTTTTGTTTTAGTTTGCTTATGTGGCATTAAAATATTGACATGGAAATAAAACTCATTTTCCAACTCATTAAAATATGACACACAAGCATTGCCACGTCAGCAACGTTAGTGGAAGTTAACAGCAGGGACTAAACGATTAACGTTTAGTAATTGCAAGGACTATTTTAAAAGTTTTGAAATTGCAGGGACTAAACTGGATTTTCTTGACATTTGCGGGGACCAAAAGTACTGTTTAGCCTAAAAAATATTAATAATTGAAAAAAATTGTAATTTTCAGAATTACAAGTAATTCCGAAAATCTTTCTCCGTATTTACTTACTTTTTTCGGAATTATGAAATCTGATTTGTGAAATCTGATTTTTGTAAGTTTTCAAGGGCATTTTCGTCCGTTTGGGTAATTATGGGGGTGGGATAGACAATGAGGGGTTGCGGAAAAAAAGAGCCGCTTATGTCACTTGACAAATAGTGTTGGTCGGTTAGTAATTAGTTAATCATAAGTATTTCTAGAAAGAAAACAAATAAAAAGCGGTTAGTTACTCAAGAAAAACTAATAATAAAATAGAAATGACATAAAACTTAAAAAATAGAAAATATTACCACAAATAAATGGCATAAAAAATTAAGGAAATAATGAATGTTTTGATTTTTACTTATTCTAGAAACAAATTTACCAAACTTTCACAAAAAAAAAAATCACCAAACAATTTTTTTATTTTCACATCTCTATGTTTTAAGAAAAAGGATCATCAAACAAGTTTTTCATATTTTTGTTTTCAAAAACAGTTTTTTAAAATTGATTTAAAAATAGTTTTCAAAAACAAAAAATCAGAACACAATCAAGCAGGCCCTAAAAATTGAAGAACTCACCTTTTTCTGTTGCACAACATAAAATAAAGAAATTTGACTTCAATGAACACCACAATCTCCTAGTACCCCAAAATCAACTTCAGCTCCCCAATCTCTCTTCTTTGGCACTTAAAATCACAATGTAGCAACCAAAGTTTCTACATTATTTGCTCTCTTTACTACTCAGCTGGAATTGAATTTTTCGGCTTGGATCCTATAATGGATTTGGGCTTGTCTTAAAAATTCTGGGCTTGATTCCTTCTAATCCCACACATTATTTGCACCCCCTCCCCCTCTCTTTTTCTAGCCTTACACTATCATGCAATCAAGTATGATACTCAATCATTAAGGATTTGGATTATATGCAATCAAGTAAGATTTGGATTATATGCATCTTCCATTCTATCCTTGATCTAATAATTAAGGATTTGGTTTGGGTGAAAATGGTGGAAGCCCTAAATCCAAAGCACTAATCCATGCCCCATTTTGGTCTCATTGGTCAACCAATAGAGAAATTCTTTAATTTTTCTTTGCTTCATGCTTTCTCGCCTAAAACCTTCATCTATCTTCTTTTATTATTTTCTTTTCTTTTGATAAAACCTTTACATCTATTGTTCTATCTATAATAAATAATCTTTTTTTATAGGGCTATAATAAATAATCTAAATCCATATAAAATGAATCAAAAGCAAAAAAATATTACTTGTATATTTTTTAAACTTATCTTAGACTAGTATAACAATAACAATCTATTTAACTCTAAGACAGTATCAAAGTCTAACTATTTTTAGTCTAAAATTCTAGGATGTTACAAAGAGGCCGGAACTACTCTTCCTCAAGGAAGACCGGCACCTATCTCGAAAATGCTGCAGGTATCACCGCAACAACAGTCACAATACAAATAATTACATGGCACTCAAAGACGACATCGAAGAATTAATTCGAAAGGGTATGCTGACCCAATATGTGAAGAAAGACCAGCTGGGAGACAATGATGAAAAGAAGCGAACCCACTCCCCTCGTAAAGGGAAAGCAGTAGTGAACGAAGTGGCAGAACCAGCCAAGGGGGGACAACAGCGACTCCAAGGAAGAGGCTGATACACGATAGAAGATGAGACCAACAAGTCAGTAAAAAGACGTTGGAAAAAAATCATGAGTGTGGCCTCTACGTCCGCCCCTAGAGCAGGTTCAAGCAGGCCGCCCCTAGTATTTGGAGATGATGACTTGCTCGACGGCAAACCAAATAAATATGTCCCGCTCTTGATCACGACAGTAATGGCGAACATCGAAGTAAGAAGAATCTTGGTCGACTAGAGGAGCTCTGCAGACATCATCTTTGAAAACTTGCTCGATGTATTGAAAATCTCTCGAGACGACCTCACCCCCTATCGAGGGACGGATCTTACTGGCTTCAACGGAGCGACGAAAAGACCCATCGGCCATCTTCACCTTTGGAGACGACAACACCGAAAAGCCATTGTACATGACGGTCCAAAACGTTACCCGCATCTTTATATTTATTAATTTGCTCGGTCCAAAATGCTTACACTTTATCTGATATTCCTTTGAATGTTATTCCAAATCGTAACATCCCAAAATAATTGTTTCAATTATTTTAGTTGATTGTTTTTTAGTTATATTGGTTAGTAAATAATTTTAAATTGTAAGTTGTTAAGTGAGTCTATGATTGATGGTCACCTTGCTTAATTGTGAGTCTAAAGAAAAAAAGCATAAGAACAACAGTAAATAACAACATCAAACAAAATCTAAGTATTTTTTATTAAACAAATTCTAAGTATTAGAAAGACATCACATTTAAAGACAAAAGTTACACATATTAGATCAAGTCATAACACAAACAGCTTAAAATTGGAGCATAAACAACAACCTAATTACACATATTAGATGAAGTCATAACACAATCAGTTTAAAGTTGTAAAATAAACAACAACCTATAATAACATTATCCATATTCATCAAATGTAACCATAAAAACGTAACCCATAATACCGTCTTACCGGTTCGAGGGATTAGTCTCTAGAGTTGTGCGTAGATGATACACAATTTATACAAAAAAAATGTACACATGAAAACTTAACTCATAATTAAAGAGAAAAGAAGACAACATAATTAAAAAGTGAAGCACGTATGTAGGTCTTATGCAGAGATTGATTTAAAAGTAAAGATCAATTTAATTATGCTTCTAATACTTCTTAATGCGAAATTATCTAAATAAAGAAGAAAATATAAATTTGGACATGTAATTTTTTTTCAAGATTCTAAAGTACCCCAAAACACACTGCCTAGAATCACACTTTAAGTGTTTTGCCATGAAATTGTTTTTCCATCAAATCGATTATTGACGAACGAAGTATTTGAATAGTTAAAAAAAAATTTGAATACTAAAGTAACCCAAAACACATTATCTAACATTTCACGTTACGCGCATTTTGCTACAAAATAATTGTGTCCCCATCAAGTACACTAAAGCACACTATTTAGCATCCCACTTTAAAATATAAAAATATAAAAAAAAATATGTAGATTAGTCATCGGTAAAACTCTGTTGGGAGGATATAACCACACACGCCGACAAAACCGAGTACTCGTGGCCAGCCAACTTCCCCGATAAAGCCGATGAAAACTGCACACTAATGAGATGGTAACAAAAATAAAGTAAAAAAAGAAAGAAAAAAAAAAACCAAAGCGAAAAAAAAATGTTTATTGTTAAAATACAAAATTTCCATGAATTGAACAAAATATCTATTTATTTTTAAAATTTAATATCGAGTATTACTTCAATCCCATTCCTACAACCAATAACTGCTAAATGGAGTATTGAAAATACAGTGTGTGTACGTGTTCGACAATGCAAGTTGGAACAATTGGTCGGTGATATTGTGATAGTTGTATTGAATTCTAATGTGCTAAAATTATAGGTAAAATGACCTAGTCAAGTAATCGAATTGAAGGACAAAAAATTGAGATGCACACCAAAAAAGTATTCCCGCCTCAAATTGAAAATGCATACCAAGCCGCATACATGAGTTAGATGTGAGTAGGATTAAAAGAGAGAGGACTAAATTGCTCTTAATGATATAGAGCCTCACACCCACACAACACAACCTTACACTTCAGTTTTCACTTTTGAAAAAATAAATTAGAGAGGGAAGGGAGAAAAGTCGAAGGGTGAGAGAAAGAAGAGCTGATAAAAAGTGAGCCCTTCTTCCTTCTTTCTTTTGCTTCCAAAGAAAATGAAACACATTTGGTTCACTATCCATTTCTCATCCACCATTCAAAGATTAAAGAATCAAGATAGGGAGTGTGAGCCTGTCCCCGGATGCCAACTTCTCATTTCGCCGCTCCTTTCGATTCCAAACCTCCTCTAATTTTCTTTTCAACCATTTCTTATGATTCTAGACTGATTATGACATGATTATTGAAAAAGTTTGTGGTGTTTAAAATGAATCGTTTTGAAGATATTAATATTTTGAAAAACCGTAAAGTAGTACACGTGAGAGGACATGGAAAATTCAAAGAACAATATGTTCAACTGACTATTTTTATATTTCACAGACATGAGAATGTGTTGAATAAATAATTTATATATCAAAGACTGATTGAGGTTCACGATATATAAATTATATCGAGTATGGGTGACGACCCAAAGAGGTTAACATACTAGACGGGCACCATCCATTTTTTTATTATAATAAAATTTATTTTTACTAAAAATGGTAAAGGTCCACCTTTTGACTTTTTTGAGAGGTCCATATTAGATGCACCCTTAATTATGCATCAAATTTAAAATTTGACATATGTGTAATTGTAACTGATACAATCTGTTTTTACTTTTCAAATGCTTACAGTTGGCAGAATTTCATGCTAATGATGTAGTTCATGCTAAACCAAAAAAACCTTCCTTACTAGAAAGAAAACAAAGATAGCTTAGTTTTCCGCAAGGTACCTTTTAAGTCCTTAGTGTGTACAATCGATTGATAGCCAAATAGATCAGCATCATTGACACACACTTCCCCCGCCTTTTAGGAATGATTTGGAAAGGTGTCCAATCATGTGTTGACATTATGGGAGAGAAATATATCCAGTTAAATACAACAAAATTAACTAAAACACACCTAATGTGATATGTAAAAAGAGAAGAAGAAAAAAAAAACAGATCATAACTAAATGACCGAACTTGAGACATTCAAAGAAGCTGCACTCAAAATAAACAAGTACACCACCAAGCAATCTACTCAAACCAAACAAACTTATAGTAATTGAAAAAGCACTTGATGATCAAAAGGATCTAGTGAGGTATGCAAGTTGTTCTCCAAATGTAACATGATTAGAAGCATTTGTGCTTAAAGTTCATGTTACCTATGTTTAATCAAGGAAATCACAGTAGTCGTCTGGAGATTTATGTTGACTATTTGCATGACAATAGAGTACACCAAACTAGAGAAGTTGAAGCAATATAAGACATCGTAAATGGCTTCCATCTAAACCAACTTGTAACAATAATAAGTGGACCAAATTTTTTCTCATTCATAGATCTAGTACTTAAAAAATATAAGTTAAAAAATTAAAAAAGAAAGAAAATAATATTTGATTGGAAATAATATATAGTACATATACTTGGCTAGATTAAAGTTGGAGTCGGTCTATCACCTCATAGCATCATAGCAATCATTTCAATCACCCACATATTAGTTTTCAGGCATATATGTGAATGAAAGATGAATAATGAAAGTTGATTTTCTCTTGCAAGCATATATTTATAGGCGTCCATGGTAACCTCAATGTGGAAGGGGAAAATATAATCTCTCTCTAAAAAATATATAAGTAAAAATGTTAATGTATTTGATTCAAATTTTAGACTAAATACATAGAAGGAGATGGTGTTAGGTTACACTTTCATTTTTATTATTTTTGAATGAAAAGCTAAAGTAATTATTCTTTTCATCAAAAAAATTAATAGTTTTTTTTGGTAAATAAATATTAATAGTTTATACTGTGTGTATATGTATTAATTTAATTTTAAGTATTACCATTTTATGCAAAAAAAAATAAGTAACTAAAAATTATTACCATTGTATAGGATTTTATAAAAATTATATAATTGTTAACATTTTTTAGAAAAATAATAATAGAAGTGTTATAACAAAAAATTTCAATAAACAGCTTCCACAAAAAAAAAAATTAAAAAACCCAATTAGCAGCAACAACTCTCCTTTCATATAGCAGCAACAATCCAAATAGTAGAGGGTACAAATGTCCATGTACATATTAAGCCTCCGCTTCCCTCTCTTTTCATAATTTGTAACATCCAAACAAGGGGAGGGTTTTCCTTCCCCTCCTCCTCCCCTCCCCTTCCTTCCCCTCCCCTCCTAAGCCTTCCCCTCCCCTCCCCTCCCCCTTTAACTCCCAAACAGACCCTATAAATATTAAGTAAGTGATGATTTAATAGCAAATTTTAGCTAAACAAATCACCACAAGAAAACATGGATTTACCAACAGACTATAACTGATGGATCACGACTTCGTTGTTAAGTAAATGGTTACCGATGGACATGGCCACCGTAGCACCAAGTCGATATCGCTAAATATGTGATTACTGACGGATTTGGCCACCACAGCAGCACCATCAGGCCTTTGCCATTGAGCCATTGCTTCTCTCAACTTCTCCTGTAAATGCTCTTTTTTTTTGTATTCTTGCTTCTATTGACAAATTATTAAGATAGATTTAGTGTTGAGATAATTTAGGGTTTGATAGATTTGGTGTTGAGATTAGTTTTTCTTTTTTTTGACATAGGTGTTGAGATTAGATTTTTGCTATTGATAGATTTAGTGTTGAAATAAACAAATTGGAATTGAGACTATGTTAGAGATGTCTATTATTGTGGGTGTTGTTGTTAATGAGTTTGTTGCATTAAAATCACACTTATAGCAAGTGTACTGTTTCGCAA
This sequence comes from Oxytropis ochrocephala, assembly GCA_020916435.1. NCBI lineage: Eukaryota > Viridiplantae > Streptophyta > Magnoliopsida > Fabales > Fabaceae > Oxytropis > Oxytropis ochrocephala. The sequence goes on along the minus strand of CM037090.1, from coordinate 52,408,530 downwards.
AAGTTGAAAAAAATAATATTGTATCCCCGGGAACTAGTTAATAAGTACCAAACTAATCAAGATTGTTTATTATTTAGACGAACAATTAACAGATTTGTTACCAAAAAAATTAAAATTATGTAGAGTTGAAATTATATACTACTGAAATTATGGTGTGTAGAAATAGAAATACTACTGAAAATTGAGATTGAGTTGAAATTGAGAATGCGGCAAAATTGAAATTATGTAGAATTGAAATTATATACAGCACAAATCACGTGAGAGAACCTTATTTGATTCCAACTTGTATTGAGACAATTTTATTGAATGAAATGAATTTAGTTTGTTCTTGTCAAAAAAAAAAAAAAAAGAGTAAGAAGAAGAAATCATATCCATTAGATTCAAACATTAACAGCCAAGACTATGTGACTTATTTATATTGGAATGTCTCCATAAACTTCTAACTAACATTTAATCTCTGTGTCTACTCCCAAACTTGGCTAACTCTTAACTTTTTAGAATGACTACGTACAACTTTAAAAGCTCTACAAGTATCTTTTTTCTTTATTAAATAATAGTACAAATCCAAGACATACTAAAGTAGCTTTGTTTTGATTGCCAAGAAATTGTTAGAAAAGTGTATTTAAGTATTGGGCATTAGAGAAATGTACCTAAAATATATTGCTAAAGATACATGTATTTATGAATTTAAGTGTACTTAGAATATGTTGCAAAAGATACTATGCCCAAGGCCCCAAGATACCGAAAAAGTTTTTAAATCAGATTGACACTTTCACTCATGATCAAAATAAGAGTGTCACCTGTAAAGCTAGTTGTCCCAACTAGGTAACTCACATGGTGAATTCAGGGGCACCAAAAAGTTAAAAAGGAATAAGGAGTACAATTTTCAATGAGAAATTCGAAAAATTGTTAAATATCTTCAAAGAACTCAACATTATATAATTTGACTTTGATTCCGTCGAAACTTTTGTGATGATTTTCAATTCATCAAACAGAAATTCTCCATCAAAATCATTAGAATCATCATGGTTTAGATACCTTAAAAGAAGTTTGGAATGAAATCAAGTCATTATCAAGGAATGTACGAAATTATAATTGTAATAATGTAATTTTTTATTTAAATGTGTTTATATACTACTAAGTAAAAGAAAATTAGTGTCTCCCAAAAATAGAGTCTAAGCGGTCGCACATCACGCTCATGCTCAGGACCACCACTGACCTCACCACTAACTTAACAACTAACCACTAACATTTGTCATTAAAAAAAACTGATCAATGGACAGCCGACCTAGCCTTAAATGTTGAATTTTTGAGGAACGTCATAGTCATCAAAGTCATATCTCTGCCTCTCTCTTCCAACCTGAGTGCAGTCACCCTTGTTAGTTATCACTATTTTATATATGCAAGTACAGATAACATGATGAAGACTATTGAACACACTACTCACCTTAGACAAGTACGAATGATCACATGAAATTTGTTCATCCATTGCAGTTAATTTCTTTGACAGTGCCATTATTCTGGACATCACGAGCAAATTGCTTTAGTACATGAGTAGAGACATAGTATTCACACAGAACATAGACAAATTCAACATTGCAATCATTAATTAAAAAACTGCTTTAGCAGCATATTTTCACTTGAAATTTTCAGGTGAAACTTGCTGATTGTCTTATCAGACAACAGTGCAGGGAAGTCACTGAGCTTAATGAGTTTAACATAAAATATACCGAAACCATACCTCTGGATTGACGAATCAATATGCCCAATCATCTCACAGGTTTTGTACTGTTCAGGATCCTCTAAGAATCTCACCATTCCATCCTTCTGGTTAATAGTTGCATATATCTCACCATCCTGAATCTGTAGTTCAGAAGTATGTTACTATTGATAGTAATAAAATCTTAACGCTAGTTGAAAATGAATAAAAAGGTAGCATTTTGAAAACCACCATTTGTAGAACATGCATTTCAGCTTCCTTGGCGCTATTTAATTGCACCGTGTTGGCGATGTCTTGGAGAGAAAGGGTCAAGTATGTCTGGGTCAATCTCTGAATATTCCTTTTATACATGGATGATACAACCTGCTTAACCAGTCCAAGGTTGTTGTCCTGATAACAGAAAATTTCACAAAATCTATCAGTCTGGCACATAAACAGACAACCGCGGAGAAAGATAAGGTAACCGCTGAACATTAGAACTGGAAGTCGGACTCAGTGCAGAGCCAGGCTTCAAGTTTTAATGTGTGATGCTTCATATAAAGGATAAGTAAGAGAGAACCCACAGATTCAAACTTTTCTGCATTTGTATTGACGTAAGCCTCTAATTCTGTTATTTTTCCAGTGCTATAGCCATGAGCCAATTCAATGTAAGGCTGCTCAAATGGAAAAAATGAATAGAGGTTAAAACAAGGCTCAAGTTATAAAACTTTCAAAATATATACTAGAGATGCAAGTCAAGTGAATGAAAAGCCATGCTTCCACACAAGTTTATAGTACAATAAAAAAACTTTAAATAAACAAATTTATGAAAAAGAAAATAATGAGGGGAGCCAAGAATTAGATCTCACTAGTTCCTGCAAATAGCAAGCATATTGTTGTAGAGACTACTCATGGGTAACAAACTAATGATAGAGTACAAGAGGTTGCATCAAGTAGGTGATATGTCAGAAATAGAATTACGTTAAGATAGAATGTTTCCCTATTCCAATTTTATTCCTCAAAGGAATTAAAAGGCTCCTCACAATGCATAATTCACAACATGCTCAAAATATATTATAAAAGAACATCAATGTAAACACTTTGTTCAAAAAAGGTCAAAGGGTTCCTGGCTTTTCAAATCTCAATTAAAATAAAGTCATACCTGACAAAAGTTCTTCAAATTTCTTTGAGCAACTGAAGAAGAATACTTAGGAAGACTGGAAGAGAACTGCCTCAAGATACGGAAGGTCAGCAGATTAAATACATAGGAAGAACCTCATATATATAGAATAAAGGCTAAATCGGTCAAAATGAAAGAAAAAATCTTATAGTTCCAACAATAGAGATGATATTTTGAATGAGAATACGCATGAGGAATCGTTTGCAGTGCAATTTCTTAGAAAAGAGACTAACAATCACTTCGTTCGTAATATATTTGGTTATAATTTCTCAATATTGTATAAGAGGAAAATTTTGACTTAATACCTTCGTTAAGCCATGTCTACAAAGAGCAAGAAAGAATATAAAGGCTTACCTGTCCATGACGAATGAGAGAAACCAATATATATTTTTTGTAAGCTTCAACGGCTATTGCATTTATGATATACATAGGAGCAGTTATTACCTAGAAAATATAACCCATAAGCTACTATAACAATGCGGAACCAGAAGATTGATATTTAGAACAAAAGTCACAAAGCATAAGCAAAACAAGCCACAGTTGTACATAGTTACTTACATTATGCAGAAGGCCCATTGCCTTCTGAAAGCGCTTTTGTCCAATGCATATCATACCTCTGTTAAAAGTAAAAAGTCAGACTAAGACAGAGTAATCAATATGCAAATTCCTCACCAAGAAAACCTGAGACAACATAACCTGAATGACTAGATTTTAGTGAGTATTCAATAATTAATATACCATCAACCTACTCCACGCACATTTCAATTCAAGTATGGTCAAATATTAGATAAGAGATTAACTTCAGTTGCCACATTTCATTGCATTTGAATAAGGGTAAATGACTTCACTCCAGAGGTCCTTTATCATAACTTAAAATACCGGACCAGTCCTTTATCTCGTTGTTTTTGCATAAGTCCTTTGCACTATGGTTGTGGGGAAAGAGAAAGGAAAGATAGAGGAAGGATGGAAAGCTCGTTGATCGAGAAAGCTTAAATTTTAAGTCTCTTATTTTGGAGAGAAAGCTCAAATTTTGTTTTTTTCTATTTTGTCCTCACCTATTTATCACATATTATTATTGAGGGATATTTATGTCATTTAGGAAAATTATCTCTTTTCTCTCACTTTCTAGTTTCTATTCACTTTCTATTACTCTGATTCCTTCAACACGCTATCCTCTTGCTTTCTTTCCTTCGACTTTCTTTTCTCATCCAAACATAGTGTTAAGTATTAAATCATTAACAACATTGGATTTTTTTTCATTTCCCATCCACCTTCGTTAAAGTTTAGAAAGGGACTATTGTTAGACTCTTGTTAAGAAATAATATAAGATGAGTGGAGCTGAATTATTAATAGCAGTTTCTATTACTATTTTGATATAGCAGTTACTGTCTAACTGCTGTTAGACAGTAACTGCTATATGTCAGCTTTGCTGTTTGGCAGTTATGTGTTATTATTGAAAGAGGGCGGGAAATTTTTTGGGACTGGATACTGATTGATAGAGACCAAGCTCTCTAATTTTGGAAGGGAGAGACCAAGACTCTCAAATTCTTGGCTTGTAAGGGTGTCTATTTCATTTCCTGTGTGTATGTAATATTCGGTCTGTTTGGGAATTGCTTCCAGCAGAGTAAATTTATAAATAAAGGCACTAATTTACACATTCGATATTAAGATATTCAGTTTTTATCAGTAGCCAACAAGGGTTTGTGACCGGTCTGTTAGTTGAAGGAGTTAGAGTTAGTCAGGATTATTATAGCCAAGAAAATAGTTAGAGAAGTAGGCTATATGTTGTATAGAAACATAGGAAGGGATGAGAGGGAGACTATCTTGTTGTTGACTCTCAAAGTTTTGCAATCTATTCGGTAACTAGGGGAATCCCTCCCCAATCTTCAATAAAATACCAGGGTTCCTGTCAAATTCTATCATATAAGAACTAATGATCATAAAAGAAAACATCAAAAATGCAAATTTGTAATGCAATGTTTGGATGGAAGACTATACTCTCCCTTGTTTGAGAGCTTGCTAATTAAATTTCCATACTCTTCCTGCCCCACCCCCCCAAACCCCCATTTCCCTTTTAACTTATTCCCCTTCTAACCCCCAAGTCCCATATACACGCCCTCAAGTGAAATGAAATGTGAAAGTTCCCCAAGCACTCCAATAATGTAAATAGGAGAAAACTACCTATAACCAGTAAGAACAAGTAGAATCAAATATTATTGGTATTGAAGAAATTACAGTGCAATATAAAGTAAAAACAGATCTCAAATATGGACAAATTCGACATCAGTCTTCCTTTTCCACCTCAAAAAGAAGTAAAAGAATAAAGAAACGCACCCGTAATAACAGTAGAGAAAAAGGTCGCGTGGTTGGTCTACTTCGAAAACATCATCATCCAATATGGATAGACCAATTTTGTAGCACTTTGCTAACAAGCAAAGCAGAAGAAACTCAACATGTAGGGGAGTCAAATGCTCCTTGGAGACTTGAAGTTTCTGAAGAGCAGTGAACAAAGGAGCCACCCCACGTATGGGAGCTTCCAGCAGCAATACTTGGTTCTTCAACCTCTTGCATACAGATATAACTACAACAACCCAAAAAACAAGAAAAAAAAATTACACAAACAAAATGAGAGTAAATGAAATATGAGCAAGATTTGAATACCACAAAAAGCAAGTACATCTATCAGGTGCCAACCGAATCTGCTCCGTGCTGCAATCACTGATAAACTTGGCAATGATCGGAACCACAGTCTCAGCTTGCTGTTTGAAACTGCAGTAGCTGTGAATGCATCTCTGTGGCCATAAGCATACGCGTCCAATTAATTAAATATATAAAAATAGGAGAAAAAGTCACCATTTAAATGACAAACAAAACAGACATAATAACATGTTATAAGAAACAGGTTAAATATATTTCAACTCAAGTACTTTTGAAAAAAGAAGTATTAAAAGAACATTTCAATAACATTTTAAAATAATTGCTTCTTATATAACGTGATATTGAATAGAATTGATTTTTATAAACTACCATCACTTCTGACAAGTAAGCAAAATCAATTATGCTAAAATCTATCTATCATGAAACAAAATACACTGTAAATTCAAAACAGATAACCATAACAGGGTACAAAACCTAGGGTTTTAAGCATCAAAAAATACCTAAAACCTACGAATAATATTTTCCGTTTTGGTGTAAATTTTAGTAGAAGCAAAGAAGGAGAGTAACAATTACAGGATATAGAGAAAACCGAGGGTATGGATGGAGGGATCGAGGAGAGAGAAAAGGGGAGCCAAGCGAGTTGACTCAGAGCGGAGCAAGTCATCGGACTGCTTCAAGATGGTGTGGAGGCGAGCGATGTCACCGGAGGTGCTCGACAGCCCTTGGATTTGAGTGACCACCGCTTCTAGGGGATCCATGCCACGCGACTCGTTTCGACTCGTTCGTTCCCACCGCGATTTTGCAACTCGGTGTAGGGCAACTGCAAACACGGACACCGCACAGCATAAACAAATTAATAGACTCTTTCTTTTTGGGTGTGTGTCACTCAAATTTTGAAATGCTAATCGTTGCTTCTCAAAACAAATAGAGAGGGTTTCATAAATTAATTTAGAGGGCCAACCCGTTAGCGAGCCAAAAAATGACGGGTTGGGTTTGTGATTTCACCCTACTGCTCCCCCTAGCCCGCCCGCGTCACTCGCCAACTTGTCGGACTAAAGACGGGGCGGGGCAGGCAAACCTGTTGACTTTAATTTTTTTCTATTATTTATGTTTTCTCATGTTTTTAATTATTTTTAAATACTTTTAATGTTTTTTTGGCGGGTTGTAGTGGGTCAACCCACTAACCCGTCATTTTTATCTTATTTTTTGCAAGTTTGGGCGGGTCAACCCGTAAACCCACCTATTTTACGCCCAAAAAACGAGATTTAAAAAAATTTAATTATCTATTTTAATAGCGGACTAACCCACCGGCCCATGTACCTATTGTAAGAATGGAAAAGAAAGAACACTTTGAAGAAGAAGTGGAGTGGTGAGAGAGAAGTTACAGGTAAAAAGGAAGTTAGTGGAAGTTACCAAAATCTGAAGCAACATATGAATATTAGTAGAGGGAAAATGATCCATAAAAATAGGATTAAATATCATGTATCCCTTGCAAATATCACCATAATCCATTTACCTCTCTGTAAAATTAAAAGTTTTAAAATAACCTTTGCAAATATAAACCGTTTATGGTTACCCCCTGTTGTTAGATTATGTTGACAGCATTAAGTGTATAAACCGTTTACGGTTACCCCCCTGCAAAATATAAATCGTTTACGGTTACCCCCTGTAGGGGTAACTAGAAATACTTATTATTTGCAAGGGGCATTTTAAAACTTTTATTTTTACAGGAGGGTAAATGGATTATGGTGATATTTGCAGGGGGTAAATGATATTTAAGCCTAAAAATATGACTAGTGTATATGAGTGTAGTGAGTTTTCATCCTTCTTATATAATTATATAATACACTATCTACTTTATTAGCCAATTTGGGGGGGGGGGGATTTTTGATGGCATTAGTTGTAAATAATGCAAACTTTATGTCCATTATTAATCTAGCAAAAATTAAGGTCCCACTCATTGTTTTTTTTCAACACTCAGGAGCATATTGTGTTAATTTATTGGAGGATATTGTGCGAACACTCCTCGTGTTCTTCATAAATCACGTAAATTTAAAAGAAAAGAAAAGACGAATTGCCTGAACGCGCAGGAATCCTCAAAAAGAAAAAAGAAAGATAAAGAAAAGTTTAAAGAAATAAACTTAAAAATTGCATAAAAGTGTAAAAGGGTGGTGCATGAGATCCATACATTTGCTTCTATTGCTCAGTTTTCTCAGTCGCTTGAATTTTGAGTGTAAGAATGTGTATGTTGGGATTGTGACCCGTTTTCCTTCTCAGAAAAAACTATATATACTAAGAAGAGGGAAACAAACTGCCTACAACGGTTAATACATTTGAAATTTAAACTAATAACCGCTAAATCTTCGATATGACTTGATCACCAAGATATTCGACAAAGATTAAAACATGACTTTCTTCGACATCATCTTCCAAGCTCAAAGCTTGCTATTGTTCTTCTTCGCCGTTCACACGTCGAAGCGTACCTCTCGCGCTTTCGAACCTATTAAATATCTTCAGTGATCGATACACGCCTTTGACATACCCTCTTAGTGTCGAAGGCTCAAACTGCTTTCTTCAAAGCACACGGTCAAACAACGTTGACTGCATTTATTTAGCTTGTCGAAAATACAGGCTAACAAATTGCCCCCCAAAAATGTCGTTTTCGATTGAGGTATGGGTGAAGGTAGAAAATGATGTTTTTTGAATTCTCTTCGACAACTTTATGTCAAATAATATAACGTCAATAACGTCACTTTTTAGCTTTGAAAGGGCATTTACCTTCTATCTGCGCTGACACTTGAGTGCACTCAAAAAAATGTTGGTAAAGAGAAATAGCATTTTTAAAGAAACAACGCAAATGTTAGAAAAAGTCTTTGAAGGAATTTTTACCTCTCTCTTTTTTTCTTTTTATAAATGGTAATTGGTCGAAAACAAACCTAAAGCAATTCAACGGCTTGCACATTTACCTATTTTGTACTCCACGCGTTTTGGCTGATAACCAGGCGTTTCAATCGATGTGATGCCTTGACTTTTGACTGTCAGTTACGACTTTATCTCCTTGTAAGTTGCGTTTGAATTCTGACATGTTTTTTGTGCCATTCATTAATACTCCTCTTGTAACTCGCTTCTTCCTCGTATATAAATAAAGGAGTAGCTCTGCCTTGGATTTCCATAACTTACGAGAAAAATTTCCTCACCCTTTCTAGCCTGATCCTTATTATGAATTTCTACTTAAAAGTCGTTGTTCCTACCATGGATCCTCCACGTAATCTTAAAGAACTTTGGTGTTTTAAGATTACTGGAGGACTCAAAGTGGGAGTTGCAGACTTCAGGTTTTTATTGAGGTTTTCCGGGCAATTTCTATAACTTCTTCTTGATTGAGATTACGTGGAAGATCCAAACGGTTGTTGTGCCTACGAATTGAAGCCACCACTCACTGATGTTATGTCATTCTCCTCTGATGTTGGGGTATTCTCCATCAGCGGTGCCTCATAGGCCACTTCCAAATTTTCCGTTGTCTCTCGGTGTGCTGTGCAGGTGGCTTTGGAGAGGTTTCCAACACTGGAGACAACGGAAAACGCCACTTCTTCTTCTAGTGGGTCTAAAGGATGAAGAGGTGGTTCCTGCTTTGGAAGAGATCACGCCAGTTAACGTAATCTTCCATTAGCGGGCCAAGAAAAATCCTCCAAAGTAGGAGAACTAGCAGCTTAATTTTGTAACCACTTTCAGTACCACTTTTAACCATTTGATGTTAGTTTTCGATTTGTTACAATGGCTTGTAGAGCCTTGTATCTGTAACCGATGTGACTTTGAATGAAAGTAATTACATTTCGACATTACTTTGTCATTTTTGCAATTTTATACTATCTGACTTCGACAATACTTTGTCTTTCATTGCATGATTTCGGCAATACTTTTCTTTTCGACAGCTTAATTTACATTTCGCGCGCCGAGATTTGCATAATTTAATCTGCTCTTAATCTTGCGTGAATTTTACTTTTTTGTGCTTTCGACGACTTGGTCTTCGACCACGTACACTGGCAATGATGCCATGTTCTGTTTTAATTCACTTTTTAATTTCACGTTATTATTATCTCTTGAAGCATTGGCTTATACCTCTTTAAGTGTTTGTCATTTATACGCAAAATTATGTTAAATGCGCCTATCTCTTCAATCTCATACGCTCCATTTGAGAATACTTGCGAAATTTTAAATGGTCCTTCCCAATTTGGAGACCACTTTCCTAGGACTCTATCTTTTTTATCCATAGGCAAAATGACTTTCCAAACTAAGTCTCCTAAATTGAAGGTTTTCAGCTTAACCTTTTTATTATAAGCTCTAGCCACTCTTGTGAGAACTTCTAAGGCTAACAATCTCTCCTCATCTATATAAACTAACTCATCAACCATCATATCCCAATAATGATTTGAAGGGATTTCAAATTGTCTTTGAATCCCGATTGATTGCAAGTACATTTCGACTGGCAGTACTGCGTCATGTCCAAATGTAAGTCGAAAAGGAGTGGTATTAATAGATTCTCTAGGAGAAACTCTACAAGCCCACAGTACTTGGTCAAGAGTATTATGCCAATTCCTTGGTTTTTGTCCAACATGCTTTTTAATCAAATTGATAACAATTTTATTGGCTGCTTCTACTTGACCATTGGCCTGAGCATAATATGGTGTCGAAGTAGATAACTTAAAACCAGCTTTTTCAGAGGCAAATTCCACAATTTTTCGACCAGTAAAAACTGAACCTTGATTTGTTGTAATGGTTTCTGGAATTCCAAATCTATATAAAATGTGTTTCTGAATAAAACTCATAATTGCCTCTTGATCAACATTAACTAAGGGGATAGTTTCGACCCATTTAGTGAAGTAATCAATACCTACTAAAATGAAATGATGACCTTTCGACAAAGTTGGTTTTATCTCACAAATTATGTCTAAGGCCCAACCCCTGAATGGCCAAGGCTTTATTATTGAATGCAATTCATTTGCTGGCACATGTTGAATTCCTGCGTGTCTTTGACATTCTTGACACCCTTTGGCAAAGTTTATGCAGTCTTTCAACATAGTTGGCCAATACACACCTTGTCGGAAAAAAAGCCATTTCATTTTGTGGCCTGTTTGATGTGATCCACAAGCACCACTATGAGTACTGGACACTGCTAAATAAGCTTCATTTTCACTTAAGCATTTAAGCAAAACACCTTCAGCAGTTTTCTTGAACAATTCTTTTCCAGCAATCATGTAACTCAAAGCTCTATACTTAGTTTTTCGACAAGTTACTCCTGTTGGATTTTCCAAGTATTCGACAATTGGCCTTCGCCAATCATCACTTGACATGTTGTCAATGACAAAAACTTAAAAATTCTGAAAATTTTGAAAATCTAAATCCTCTAAATTATCTTCAAATGGGGGAAGTAATACTTCTAACTTATCTTCTGCCCCCCAAATTTTTGCGTTGACAACTCATCAGGTATAGTGTCTGTCGAAAAAAGTTTCTCTTTCACTTCTATAAATTCTTGGAGTTTTTCCTTGGAAACTCTATAGCCTGAAGCAATTTGAGCGATCTCATTTGCCTCTTGATTTTCCATTCGAGGCACATGCTTTATTTCTACATGTGTGAACTGTTTAAGCAACGCATTGGCAATCACAAAGTATTTCACCAAATTTTCTTTGATACATTTGTATTCTTTTGTTAGTTGCTTAACAACTAGTTCAGAGTCACCTTTTATTTCGACAGATGTTTCCCCCAATTCTAACAACAGTTCTAAACCTGTTATTAAGGCTTCATATTCTGCCTCATTATTGGAGCAATTACTTTGTATTTTGTATTTAAATTTAGTTGGTATCCTCATTGGAGATATTATCAGAACTCCAATCCATGTACCATTTTTATGGCTTAAGCCATCAAAATACAATTTCCATGGCTGCATTTCTGCTGAACATATTGTTTCTTCGAACAGGGAATGGTCTACTATGAAATCAGCCACTACTTGTCCTTTTACAGCTCTCAAAGGCTGGTATGTTAAGGAATATTCAGACAATGCCAAGGCCCATTTGCCTATTCGACTATGAAGTATCGGTTTCGACGACATGTGTTTAATGATATCATAATGCGAATAAACGTACACATCAACATACTTTATATATTGCTTTAGTTTTGTACAAGAGAAATATAGACACAAAAATAATTTTTCTATTGGATGATATCTTGTTTTTGCATCATTCAATAGTCTACTAAGGTAATATACGGCTCTTTCGACGCCGTTTTCATCCTCTTGTGCTAACATACTACCTATTGTCTTTTCTGACGTTGATCATATGTACAACTTCATGACTTTATTCCTAATAGGTGGAAGCAACATTGGTGGCTTTGTCAAATAAGACTTTATCTTGTCGAAGGCTTTTTTGTGCTCTGAATTCCATCTGAAAATCTCTTCCTTCTTTAGTCGAAGCAGTTGTGAGAAAACTTGAGTTTTGCCACTGAGGTTTGATATAAACCTTCTTAGGAAGTTGATTTTTCCCAACAAAGATTGCAATTCTTTCTTTGTCGAAGGAGCCTTCGTTTCCAAGATAGCCTTTGTCTTTTTTTCATGTATTTCATTGCCTTTTTTGTGCACAACAAAGCCCAGGAAATCACCTGCACGAACACAAAAGGCACATTTGACTGGATTCATTTTCAATCCATATTTCCTCATTCTTTCGAATGACTGTCGAAGATGGTCTAAATGACCACTTTCTGTTGAAGAATTGACAACAATATCATCTATGTATACTTGCATAAAATATTCTATAAAATCATGAAACATAGAATTCATCGCTCTTTGATACGTTGCCCCAACATTTTTTAACCCAAATGGCATTACTACCCATTCATAAACGCCTAAGGCTCTAGGGCATCAAAAAGCTATTTTTGATACGTCTTCCTCAGCAATATAGATTTGGTTATACCCTGAATAACCATCTAGCATACTCAAGTATTCAAACCCTGCTGCTGAGTCAACCAGCATTTCGGCCACTGGCATAGGGTATTCATCTTTTGGTGTAGCATTGTTTAAGTCTCTAAAATCTATGCAGACTCTAAGAGTCCCATTTTTCTTTATAATAGGAACTATGTTTGCTAGGCAATCAACGTACCTTGCTGTCCTGATGAATTTGTTCTTGAGTAACCTTTCGATCTCTTCCTTAATCTTCGTCAAGATCTGAGGTGCAAATCTTTTGGGTGTCTGCTTCACTGGTTTCTTATTTGGTCGTATTGGTAGCCTTAGTTCCACCACTTCTCGACTCAATCCTAGCATTTCACGATAATCCCATGCAAAGCAGTCTTTATATTCTTTCAAGAGCTTTATTTTTTGTCTCTCAGGTCTTTGTCAATTTTGGCACTAATAAATGTTGGCCTTTTTATGGTGACATCTCCCAAATCAATTTCTTCCATGGGATCTTGTGCCTTCATTTTTTCTGTTGGAAAGAGTGGGTCTTTTTCAAAACCTAAAGGCTTATCATCATAAATGCAATCTAGCCTCTAGTCTTCGACCAATTCTTTATCGACTTGATCTGAAATGGTTTCTTCAACCATTTTTTGTGTTGTCTTGGCCTCTAAAGCCATGATTTTCTTATTTTCGACCACATAGGCCGTAATCCTTTCCCATGCATTGGGTGTAGTCATCATAAGATGATTCAAGGTCTGTACCACCCAATAGGCTTGCTGTAGCCTTTTGAGCAGTTTGCTTCATCTAACATTTCCCTCTCCCATATGAATCCATGCATTGGGTGAAGGTCTAATGAAGCATAAACATTATCTTTTGGAACATAGGCTGAATCTGATGGTGTGCATGGCACAATGTTTGCCAGTTGCTTGTTGAAAGTTTTCTTGGTGATGTGATCCACTTCTGCCCAGAAATAGCTTTGATCACCTTCCACATTTTCGACCAAACCATCATCTCTCCAAATGGCAATCCTTTGGTGTAAGGTTGAAGGGACTGCACCTACTCCATGCATCCATTCCCTGCCAAGTAGAAGATTAAAATTCGCCTTGGTGTACCATGAACAAAGTTAACCTTTTCACACTGCAACGACCAATTCAACTTCGATTGCTCCAAGTGAATATCCAGTCTTGCCTTCATAGTTAGCAAACACTATGTTATGTGGTCTCAAATCAGTGTCTAGATTTACCTATCTTTGACAGCATGCATTGTGGCATGAGATTGACTGCAGCACCTCCATTAACCAGAACTTTATTGACTCCCACATTATTTACCTTGGCTTGAATGAACAAGGGTTTCAAGTGATACTTCATCCCTCCATCTGGACTCTCAAACATAGCAGTTTGCTCCTCTATGCAGCCATTGTTTAGGACATAGTAGCAAACTGACTTATGTTTTGCCATATAGGACATCAAAATATGGTTCTGAATCAGTAAAACCAAACCCTATTTCCTCGTCTAAGTTCAGACCCTCTTTTTCATCAAGGCCTTTCTTCATATTTAAACCCTCTTTAACAACTGACAAGGGAGGAAAGATCCTCTCTGTTGCTGGCTTCCATTGTACTTCGACCCTGGATGCCATCTGTTTGCCCTTGTTGTTATTATTGGGGTTTACTTTTGCTGTTGTAGTAACTTTCTTTTGGCGTTGATACCTTCGCCATTGTGTTCTAGTCATTGGGTTTTTACCCTTGTAGTTGTTGCTGTAGGCATATTTCTTCGACACTATTGTCTTGCTTTGATTTTCAGCGCTCGAACTTCCCTTCTCTTTTGTAGAACGGTAACCTGCATCCTTTCCCCCTGAGTGCACCCACTTCTCAACAGGAGATTTTGAGTGAACCCATTTTCCAACTTGCGAAGCCATTGGTGGTACATAGGTCTTAATCTGTTACTTTTGTGGTTGTTTTGTTGAAGGAACCACTTTGTATGGAATTCCCCTCTTGTTGAAGTTGAACTTAGGCCTTTTGTCGACCCACTTTCATTTTCTCTTCAGTTGAGGAGTAAAACCTTCCAAACTTTTAGCAGCCTCTTTGTCAAACACAGAACTGCACCTTGGACACAGCATGACCTCAGAGTTGTAGATCTTACAACGATTAAGGAAGTCAATGAGTTCCTCTTCAGCCTTAGGGTAAACTACTTGCATCTTTTCATTGTATTGTTCTTCGGTAACCACTTCGACATCAACCTTTGGGCTCTCAGTGGTTGCTTTAACACTATTGTTTGCAGTAGCAACCTCTACAACTTCAACCATATGAATTTCAAATGGCTCAACATAGAAGGCTTTTGCTGTTGGAAGAGGATCAGTATCAATCTTCATTGGAGGCTTTGATTTGTCTCCAAACTTCAGCCTTCCTTCATTCGATGCTTTTTGGACTAGATCCCTGAAAAGAACACATTGAGAGGTATTATGGATGATACTTGCAATAACCCCTTTTCTTTTGTTGTTCTAATGGTGGTATTTTTAGGCCTTTAGGCACAATTATCTGACCATCAACAACTAAAAGATCAAAAATTTGATCACATTTAGAAACATCAAAGGTATAGGTTTTTGCAACAAATCTATCATTTTTAGGCTCGACAGGATTCTTCCCGTCTGAAGGCTTTAATAATTTACAGGCATAGGGAGCTCCAGGTTTTAATTTAGCAACATTAACCTCTTCTTCGACATCTTCATAAGAAATGTCGAACTCTTGGTCGCTACCATATGACTCGACGTAGGCGACCTTTTCTTTTTTACCGAACTTATTAGTTCTAGTTTTTTCAGCCTTTAGTCTTTCGACTTGTCAAACTCTATCAGCAAGTTGTGTCATATCTCTTAAGTGTGAAGTATCTAACTTCTTCCTTATAGAGTAGTCTAATCCACCAACAGCCATTTCGACTAACTCATGTTCAGGCACTTAAGTAAAACACCTTGCTTTGAGAAATCTAAATCTATTGAGATAATCATCAATAGACTCAGCCACTTTACGTCGAACACTGGCCAGTTCTTTAAGGCTAATTTTCAACTGACCCATGTAGAATTGCTCATGGAATGCTTTTTCTAATTGCCCCCAGTTAAATATAGAGTGTGGGGAAGGGTAGTAAACCAAGTAAACGCATTCTTTGTTAGAGAATTTGGGAAATACTTTAGCCTCAAGTTCTCATTATGGGCCAAATCCCCTGCCTCAGTCAAATAACGGGAAACATGTTCGACAGTAGATTCGCTGGTTTCCCCAACAAATTTTGTGAACTTAGGGATTTTCCAACCTCTAGGTAATTCAGTTTGTAGCACATACTATGACAAAGGTGAAACAAAATTGGGTGCATGGGAGCCTAAATTTAGGCCATTTCAGGCTAGAATTGTTTCGACAAGATTGGTCAAGTTGTTTTGGAGACCAAAATTGTTTTGTTGAACTTGTCTAACCACTTCATCAGCATTTTGACCCCTATTAACCAATACTATCTCGGGATTTGCTTCGACTTCCCCTGCCACAGGTTGTTCAATAACAATTGGCTGTGCCTGATTTATAGGAACTTCAACAGGCCTATTAATATGAATTTGTGGCACTGGCTGATTTTGTACTGGCGGAGTACCAAAGAAGTCTGCGATCCTGCCCATCTGGTTAGCCAATTTGAAAACTTTGATTTGTGTTCTGAATCAAAGGATTGAACACAGTGCCTATTTGTTGGGTCAACATATTGACCATATCATGATTACTGTAACATCCCTAATTTCGTTATTTCGAATTAAGAAATTAACGAGTGATTTATTACTCGAATAGGTAATAAATCAAGTCACGGATGTGAGGTTGTCGCGGAAGCAATTTATAATTGATTGAGTATATAATTTAAATGCATAATTGAGTGGAAGTTAGAACACTAGGGGTATTTTAGTCTTTATACCACTCACTCTAAATGAAATCCAAGACCCAAAAATATCCGAACACTCTCTCATTCCTCACTTAAGTAAATAAAGAAAAGGTAAAGTTAGAAAGAGAGAGAGTGGGGAACGGATAAGAAAGAAAGGAAAGAAAGAAAGAAATAGAAAGAGAAAAGAAACAGAGGGAGAGAAAGAAGAGGAAAGTTAGAGAGAGAGAAAGAGAGAAGTCGAGAGAGAGAGAGAGAGTGAGCCTGGGAGGAAGAAAGAGAGGAAGGAGGAGATCTTCAAGATCCTCCATGGAAGGTAAGTAAAAACACTTCCATCATACTCCATTTCTTCTTTTCAATCCAAATGTACTAATTTCTTGACTTGGTTCCCTCTCATTCTCCAAGTGCCATTGATGACCCATTAGAGCTCAAGGTTGAAGAAAATGAAGTTTGGTGATTTGGAAGCTAGCTTAAGGTTTGGGAAGCTCAAGTTAGGGTTTTGAATGCTTGGGTTTCTGATTTGGAAGCTTAGGAGTGTTTCCCCTTGCTGTTTGGTTCGTGGAACAGAAGGAGGAGAGGGTTGAGCTGCTGGTTTTTTTCAATTGGGAGCTGTTTGGGAGCTTTTGGAACGAATTCGGAGCGTGTTCGTGTGTTACGGGTCGATCGAGCTTCGGTGTTTCGTGATTTTCATCACGATTGGTGAGTTTTACTCGCTTAGGGTTTTGTTTTATGTTGTGTTGACTGATTGATTTTTGTGGTTGTCGAAATTGTTCGCGTTTCGTAAATTTTGAGTCGCGAAAAACACAATTTGGTCTCGAACTCGCTGTTTTAGAAAATCTGGACACAGCTTCGGTTTCTTTAGAACTGGGACTGTTCGGTTAGTCCAAAAATTATGTTTCTGATTGTTTTTGAAAATAGACTTAACGCCGGTCGTTTTGGCACTAGTTTCGTTAAATTTGGAGGTGTGTAGCTCAAGTTATGAGTGTCTCAAGTTAGGTCAAATTTCTGAAATTAAACTGTGTATAGGTTCAGTTTTTCAAGTCTTGAGTTCTCAATTGAACTCCGTTTTGAATGATTCTTATTTCGTTGGAAAGTAGACTGAACTCCCTACGAAGTAGGCACTGGTTTCATCAAATTTCTTTAAGAAATGAGAAAGAAAATTGAGTTGCAAGTTGGGCAACAAGTTCTGTCTGATTTTTGTACAGCAGTGTGGTATTTTTAAAAACTGTATCAACTGGAGCCTTGTTTTTGAAAAATGGATATATCATGTAGAAACTACACTCAGAGAGCTTTTCAATGAGTGTTCGTTTGTTGAAATCTGATATTGTTTGCTATTTTAATTAATTCACCGAAGTAGGTGCACTGCTATAGAAAATTCTGCACTTGTGTCGTATCCCTACAAATCTCGAAACGAATTACTTGAAGTAATTGCTATGTTTTGTATGTGGTTGTAAATTATGCGGGTGATTATACAGTAAGTATTTTTTGGGATGTCCATATTTTGGAGGAAACTCTGCGAATTTTCGTTAGGAATTTTGATACATGTTCAAAGTGGTTTTGAATTAAACGGTTAATGTTACGAATATTTCGTAAAACTTAGAGTCTCGTGTGAGGACATATGTTTTGGAAAGTGAATTGAACAAAATGTTCCATTTCTTAATTTATAATTGACTCGGGATGATTATGTTCATCTAAACCGGTCCACGTTTCACGATATATAAGAAATATCGAATTGAGGTGACGACCTCCATGCGTTTAGTATACTAGGAGAGGAAGTCATGCGCCCGGTCCTAAGCCCCCATGTTAAAATTATAGCTATCCGCCTTTAAGAGTTGTACACTTATTGGCTATGTTGGGGTTCACCCATGCTTCCTTATGTGTTGTTGGTGATGTACTAGAATTGATAAAACTTTTAAATGTGTATATTGTGATTTTGTCACTCAAGCTTCCTTAGGTTGTTGGTGACATGTCACAAGTGATTAATAAAAGGATAGTGCATAGCCATCAAGAATCGGACTATGAACTCTTATGTAATTCATTTATCGAATTACACATGATTGATTGTATATTGTAATTCTTTTGAATTACTAATTATGGTTTTATAAATGGACCGAGTGATAGGTAAGGGGTCACGGTAAGACTCACTGAGATTTGTTATCTCACCCTACAAATGTTGTTGATTTTCTGAGAAACAGAGAAAGAAGATCCTTTATGGTTCGAGTGGATGGAGTGCTCGAGAAGGAAATGGAAGACGTAGTTCGATCTATTAATAGTTATGATTTTTCCCTTGTATCTTTGTATTTGATTTATAACTTGAATTTGTTCTAAGTTATGTATCGTTTCCGCTATTCTTGTAAAGATTGTAAATCTAAGCAGGAAATGTATCTCTGATGTATGCTAAAAAGGTACACTTTAGTATTTCTACTAGATAGAAATATGAGGGTGTTACATTTTGGTATCAGAGCAGTTCGACCTCGTCGGACGTAGAGACCTTTGTGGTCAAAAGGTTAGATAGAGTCAGCTAGGGACTTAGACAATTAAATGTCAGAACCTTTCAGTATGTTATGTTAAGTATTGAGTCAGGATCCACTCAATGTTTCATATGAGTTACGAGAATGATGACAATTATTTGCCCACCGGCCAAAAACGCCCAAACCCTAAACCATAGGAATTACGGCCTTCTCGGGTTATCGAGCACGAAGCGGAAGCATGGGGCTACAGATGGTGCGAGGCGGGGCAATGGGCAACTGAGGTTGGTTCGAGGAAACTATGGGCGATTGTTCATTCAATGAACTCGGTTCAATGGTAGAATGGCGGGGATGCTATTGTAGGTTCTCTGAGGAACTACAATTAAGCAAAGCCTTTAGGCGATAATAGTGCGATATAGTAAGATCTGTTAAGATTAATTGAAACCCCAAATCACGACCATTGATTAGTCGGTTTATCGATTATCAAACACGGTTTCACAATAACCTTACCTTATGGTTAAAGTAAACCTGACTTATGTCGCAGATTAGAGACATTCTTTCAAATAATCGCAAGTATTGATCGAGTTCTTTTTCCTCAAAGCCATATTTGAAATGCCATGAAGCCGACCTAGTAAATTGTAGTGCAATCTCGAGATCGGCAAGCGAGAATCACCTAATGTTGATCAAATTAGTTTCGATTATGGTCGTGAACCAATTCCCATTCAAGATGAGATCAGTGAGGTTATGGTAACCGAAATAACCTTAATATTACCCTTGGGATTATGAGCAAGCAAGCCGATCTTGGTCTATGAGAAATTTTAAATCGTTCTCCGACTTGTTTTATTTATAACTTTTAATTTGAACTCCGATTTTTATGTTCGGGATGCGTTGAAAGCTAGCGAAGATGTCTACACATCTGAGAAGGATTTGAACTAATTGTTCAATGGTATTCTGAAATGTACTTCTGCCTTACCCTAAGTTGTTAAGCCTTAAAGCGTTTATTGGCCATATAACCATTAGAGGTCCGGAGAGTTGGACAAGGACTTCCAATCATTAAGAATAGATTCTTAGAATCCGGTTTATAATGATAATCATCGTACTTTTCAAAAGGGTCTATTTCATGGAAATGGTTGTTAGTAACTGTAGCCTTCCAGCAGTCTGTAGAGTTTTAAAAGCCAATAACTATAAACCATTTCACCATTATGCCACAAGAGTAAAACTTCTGATTACTTAAAGTATGGGAAGTGGTATTGTCCTATAGGAAGGTTGAATCAATGGAGTGTTAAATTCCTTACTCAAAGTTGGGCAAGACACATTCCTTACCAAATGGTAACTCTAGGAGTTATGGTTATGTTTGGAGATTTGTGGAGTTTGGAGGGTTGTAGGACCAAAGGAATGAGTAAAATAGTGAGAATTGTTCTCGGAATCAACGCCTAAGCATGATCTTGTGCCCGTTTGATTCCGTGGAAGAATCCTTCTATTTTGATTATTTCTTTGATGTTATAATAATTAGCTCAACTCCGTGATTAGTCCAAATATGCACGTTCCGCCTAGAGTAGTCAACAATACAACATGATGGAACAAAGTTCAAAATTTTCTAGTAAGTACTACTTAGCTAGGAAAGCTGTTATATGTCAAGCGAGAGATCTTTATTGTTTAGATCTTCTCATACTTAAGTGAGTGAATAGTAGACTCAGTTCAAGAGAATGGTTGGTTTTGGAATAGTCGGTTGACTTATAGGTTCGGAAAAGCCATACATGTGTGTGAAACTATCCGGATTTAGGAATTGAGTTTCAAAGACTGAGTCGCGATGTGAAGATACGTCTTATTAGTATTTCGGGTTAGCAAAGAAACAAACTCCTATGGGTAAGTGAGAAAATTATTTTATATTCAAACGTTTTTAAGAAACTTTTACATAACTTTTACCCACTTGTGAGTCACTTATGAACAACTGTGTAGTGATGAGTTTAACCCGAAGTTCTAATAGTTTTGTACCAAATAAAACCGAAAGGTGATGTTCCCCAGTTTACTACAAGTTGGGGTGCTCCTGTGTTGCTTGTTGAAAGGAAAGACGGGAGCAGGAGGTCGTGTATGGATTATCTCCAGTTGAGTAAAGTTATTATTAGGGATAAGTACCCAATGCCAAGAATCTATGATTTGGTTAATCAGCTTCGAGGTGCAGCAGTATTTTCAAAGATTGGTCTAAGGTCGGGTTATTTTTAGTTTAAGGTTAGGGCTTTAGGTATTCCGAAGACAGCTATCCATACTAGATATGGACATTACGAGTGAGTAGTGTTGCTCTTTGGTCTAACTAATGCTCCTACGGTATTCATGGATTACATGAACCGCGTTTTCCACCCGTACTTAGACTAGTTGTTGAAAGTTTCACTGATAACATCTTGGTGTACACTAAGACCATTGCGGATCATGATCAGCATCTCCGCATTGTTCTGAATGTACACTGAGAGAAGGGGTTGAATGCTAAACCTTTGAATTGTGATTTCTTAGGTGCGTCGAGTGCCTCGTAAAATATATAAATCAGCTTGAGTATATTTTCCCTCACATGTGATATTTTATTTTTCCTTACTGCGATCATTTCTTAGAATCAAATAACGGGTCATGAGTGCCATCCAGTTATCGGCGGCCATATCCATTACATAGCTTGATGGTAAACGAGTTTTCGGGAATGGAATAAAAAGATGTTAATCAAGTTCCTATGTTTGTATGGGAAGTGGAAACCGCTGTAGGAAAAGTAGGAAGGTTAAGGTCAATGCCTTAAATGATGGTTCCGAGGACAATGATGATGAAATTTCTTTGAAGTATATAATATTGATAAGCGTAATGCGTGACGAGGTTGTAAATATGGAGGAGAGTACGAGAAATATCTCGCGATATTGTAATGAGGCTTTGGCTATATATAATGTAAAGCGATATCTATGGTATTCAAAAGGAGGAATCATCAAAAGTGTTGTTGTGCATGGAAGGTAAATCGGTTTTCATCGTAGATTCATCCGAGAATTCTCGCAGATTAGTTATTCCACTCCCTGTTAACTTGTAAAGGTCGGTAGTGTGAATGAGATTCGATTGTGGAGAATGTTTTCTAGAGTTGCAAGAGGGCTAATTTATGTTTCCATCCTAATTCTTGAGGATCCGTCCCTAAGGTTTTGAGTTACAATGGCGCTAGGAGTAGGGTTTAGGATGTGTTCTTAAGCAACATCGAGTGAAGTGGTAGTTTATGAATCCAGCAATTGAAGTTTCATGAGGAGCTTTGTTTGACTCATGACTTTAAATTGAAAACTATTGGGTATATAGTGAGAATGGAAGAAAGCTCAGAATTATTCAACAGAAATATGTTGTCAAAAGGAGTAGACCACTAGAGTTAAATCTGGTGACCCCGTATTGTAAGAGTTTCATCAATCATTGTTACAATAGAACATCGTCTTCGGTATATTGGATCTTTCCAAATCATCGAGCGTATTGTGCTAGTGGTGTGCTGTATAGCTTTACCTTTTGTATGGTCCAATCTACGTGATGTGTTTCACGTATTCCAATTGAGGAAATACCTTTCCAATCCAAGTTATATCATAGAATGTAGAGAGAAGATGCTTTGACGCAGAACAACTCCAATTGTTAAGTGGTTGGGATGGTTCTTCGGTCTAGGAAGCTATGTGGAATTGGAGAACGAGATGCGGACTAGATATTCGTATTTGTTCTCTTGAGGTGTGTTTGTTCAATTTTGAGGACAAAATTTTTCAAGTTGGGGTGATTGTAACATCCCTAATTTCGTTATTTCGAATTAAGAAATTAACGAGTGATTTATTACTCGAATAGGTAATAAATCAAGTCACGGATGTGAGGTTGTCGCGAAGCAGCAATTTATAATTGCTTGAGTATATAATTTAAATGCATAATTGAGTGGAAGTTAGAACACTAGGGGTATTTTAGTCTTTATACCACTCACTCTAAATGAAATCCAAGACCAAAATATCCAGAACACTCTCTCATTCCTCACTTAAGTGAATAAAGAAAAGGTAAAGTTAGAAAGAGAGAGAGTGGGGAACGGATAAGAAAGAAAGGAAAGAAAGAAAGAAATAGAAAGAGAAAAGAAAAGAGAGGAGAGAAAGAAGAGGAAAGTTAGAGAGAGAGAAAGAGAGAAGTCGAGAGAGAGAGAGAGATGGTAGTGGGGAGGAAGAAGAGAGGAAGGAGGAGATCTTCAAGATCCTCCATGGAAGGTAAGTAAAAACACTTCCATTATACTCCATTTCTTCTTCTCAATCCAAATGTACTAATTTCTTGACTTGGTTCCCTCTCATTCTCCAAGTGCCATTGATGACCCATTAGAGCTCAAGGTTGAAGAAAATGAAGTTTGGTGATTTGGAAGCTAGCTTAAGGTTTGGGAAGCTCAAGTTAGGGTTTTGAATGCTTGGGTTTCGGATTTGGAAGCTTAGGAGTGTTTCCCCTTGCTGTTTGGTTCGTGGAACAGAAGGAGGAGAGGGTTGAGCCTTGGTTTTTTCAATTGGGAGTGTTTGGGAGCTTTTGGAGCGAATTCGGAGCGTGTTCGTGTGTTACTGGTCGATCGAAGCGGTGTTTCGTGATTTTCATCACGATTGGTGAGTTTTACTTGCTTAGGGTTTTGTTTTATGTTGTGTTGACTGATTGATTTTTGTGGTTGTCGAAATTGTTCGCGTTTCGTAAATTTTGAGTCGCGAAAAACACAATTTGGTCTCGAACTCGCTGTTTTAGAAAATCTGGACACAGCTTCGGTTTCTTTAGAACTGGGACTGTTCGGTTAGTCCAAAAATTATGTTTCTGATTGTTTTTGAAAATAGACTTAACGCCGGTCGTTTTGGCACTGGTTTCGTTAAATTTGGAGGTGTGTAGCTCAAGTTATGAGTGTCTCAAGTTAGGTCAAATTTCTGAAATTAAACTGTGTATAGGTTCAGTTTTTCAAGTCTTGAGTTCTCAATTGAACTCCGTTTTGAATGATTCTTATTTCGTTGGAAAGTAGACTGAATTCCCTACGAAGTAGGCACTGGTTTCATCAAATTTCTTTAAGAAATGAGAAAGAAAATTGAGTTGCAAGTTGGGCAACAAGTTCTGTCTGATTTTTGTACAGCAGTGTGGTATTTTTAAAAACTGTATCAACTGGAGCCTTGTTTTTGAAAAATGGATATAACATGTAGAAACTACACTCAGAGAGCTTTTCAATGAGTGTTCGTTTGTTGAAATCCGATATTGTTTGCTATTTTAATTAATTCACCGAAGTAGGTGCACTGCTATAGAAAATTCTGCACTTGTGTCGTATCCCTACAAATCTCAAACGAATTCACCTGGAAGTAATTGCTATGTTTTGTATGTGGTTGTAAATTGTCCGGACTGATTATACAGTAAGTATTTTTTTGGGATGTCCATATTTTCAGAGGAAACTCTGCGAATTTTCGTTAGGAATTTTGATACATGTTCAAAGTGGTTTTGAATTAAAGCGGTTAATGTTACGAATATTTCGTAAAACTTAGAGTCTCGTGTGAGGACATATGTTTTGGAAAGTGAATTGAACAAAATGTTCCATTTCTTAATTTATAATTGACTCGGGATGATTATGTTCATCTAAACCGGTCCACGTTTCACGATATATAAGAAATATCGAATTGAGGTGACGACCTCCATGCGTTTAGTATACTAGGAGAGGAAGTCATGCGTACGGTCCTGAGCCCCCATGTTAAAATTATAGCTATCCGCCTTTAAGAGTTGTACACTTATTGGCTATGTTGGGGTTCACCCATGCTTCCTTATGTGTTGTTGGTGATGTACTAGAATTGATAAAACTTTTAAATGTGTATATTGTGATTTTGTCACTCAAGCTTCCTTAGGTTGTTGGTGACATGTCACAAGTGATTAATAAAAGGATAGTGCATAGCCATCAAGAATCGGACTATGAACTCTTATGTAATTCATTTATCGAATTACACATGATTGATTGTATATTGTAATTCTTTTTGAATTACTAATTATGGTTTTATAAATGGACCGAGTGATAGGTAAGGGGTCACGGTAAGACTCACTGAGATTTGTTATCTCACCCTACAAATGTTGTTGATTTTCAGAGAAACAGAGAAAGAAGATCCTTTATGGTTCGAGTGGATGGAGTGCTCGAGAAGGAAATGGAAGACGTAGTTCGTCTATTAATAGTTATGATTTTTCCCTTGTATCTTTGTATTTGATTTATAACTTGAATTTGTTCTAAGTTATGTATCGTTTCCGCTATTCTTGTAAAGATTGTAAATCTAAGCAGGAAATGTATCTCTGATGTATGCTAAAAAGGTACACTTTAGTATTTCTACTAGATAGAAATATGAGGGTGTTACATTTTGGTATCAGAGCAGTTCGACCTCGTCGGACGTAGAGACCTTGTGGTCAAAAGGTTAGATAGAGTCAGCTAGGGACTTAGACAATTAAATGTCAGAACCTTTCAGTATGTTATGTTAAGTATTGAGTCAGGATCCACTCAATGTTTCATATGAGTTACTGAGAATGATGACAATTATTTGCCTCGCAAAAAGCGCCCAAACCCTAAACCATAGGAATTTCGGCCTTCTCGGGTTATCGAGCACGAGCGGCGGAGCATAGGGCTACTGATGGTGTTACGAAGAAGCAGGCAATGGGCAACCAGGTTGGTTCGAGGAAACTATGGGCGACTGTTCATTCAATGAACTCGGTTCAATGGTAGAATGGCAGGGGATGCTATTGTAGGTTCTACAGGGAACTACAATTAAGCAAAGCCTTTGGGCAGTAATAGTGCCAGTATAGTAAGATCTGTTAAGATTAATTGAAACCCCGAAATCCTGACCATTGATTAGTCGGTTTATCGATTCATCAAACACGGTTTCACAATAACCTTACCTTATGGTTAAAGTAAACCCCAGCTTATGTCGCAGTTAGAGACATTCTTTCAAATAACTGCAAGTATTGATCAGGTTCTTTTTCCTCAAAGCCATATTTCGAAATGCCATGAAGCCGACCTAGTAAATTGTAGTGCAATCTCAAGATCGGCAGCGCGTAATCACCTAATGTTGATCAAATTAGTTTCGATTGCGGGTCGTGAACCAATTCCCATTCAAGATGAGATCAGTGAGGTTATGGTAACCGAAATAACCTTAATATTACCCTTGGGATTATGAGCAAGCGATCTTGGTCTATGAGAAATTTTAAATCAGTTCTCCGACTTGTTTTATTTATAACTTTTAATTCGAACTCCGATTTTTATGTTCGGGATGCGTTGGAAAGCTAGCGAAGATGTCTACACATCTGAGAAGGATTTGAACTAATTGTTCAATGGTATTCTGAAATGTACTTCTGCCTTACCCTAAGTTGTTAAGCCTTAAAGCGTTTATTGGCCATATAACCATTAGAAGTCAGGAGAGTTGGACAAGGACTTCCAATCATTAAGAATAGATTCTTAGAATCCGGCTTATAATGATAATCATCGTACTTTTCAAAAGGGTCTATTTCATGGAAATGGTTGTTAGTAACTGTAGCCTTCCAGCAGTCTGTAGAGTTTTAAAAGCCAATAACTATAAACCATTTCACCATTATGCCACAAGAGTAAAACTTCTGATTACTTAAAGTATGGGAAGTGGTATTGTCCTATAGGAAGGTTGAATCAATGGAGTGTTAAATTCCTTACTCAAAGTTGGGCAAGACACATTCCTTACCAAATGGTAACTCTAGGAGTTATGGTTATGTTTGGAGATTTGTGGAGTTTGGAGGGTTGTAGGACCAAAGGAATGAGTAAAATAGTGAGAATTGTTCTCGGAATCAACGCCGGAAGCATGATCTTGTGCCCGTTTGATTCCGTGGAAGAATCCTTCTATTTTGATTATTTCTTTGATGTTATAATAATTAGCTCAACTCCGTGATTAGTCCAAATATGCACGTTCCGCCTAGAGTAGTCAACAATACAACATGATGGAACAAAGTTCAAAATTTTCTAGTAAGTACTACTTAGCTAGGAAAGCTGTTATATGTCAAGCGAGAGATCTTTATTGTTTAGATCTTCTCATACTTAAGTGAGTGAATAGTAGACTCAGTTCAAGAGAATGGTTGGTTTTGGAATAGTCGGTTGACTTATAGGTTCGGAAAAGCCATACATGTGTGTGAAACTATCCGGATTTAGGAATTGAGTTTCAAAGACTGAGTCGCGATGTGAAGATACGTCTTATTAGTATTTCGGGTTAGCAAAGAAACAAACTCCTATGGGTAAGTGAGAAAATTATTTTATATTCAAACGTTTTTAAGAAACTTTTACATAACTTTTACCCACTTGTGAGTCGATTTATGAACAACTGTAGTGATGAGTTTAACCGAAGTTCTAATAGTTTTGTACCAAATAAAACCGAAAGGTGATGTTCCCGATTTACTACAAGTTGGGGTGCTCTGTGTTGCTTGTTGAAAGGAAAGACGGGAGCGAGGAGGTCGTGTATGGATTATCTCCGGTTGAGTAAAGTTATTATTAGGGATAAGTACCCAATGCCAAGAATCTATGATTTGGTTAATCAGCTTCGAGGTGCAGCAGTATTTTCAAAGATTGGTCTAAGGTCGGGTTATTTTTAGTTTAAGGTTAGGGCTTTAGGTATTCCGAAGACAGCTATCCATACTAGATATGGACATTACGAGTGAGTAGTGTTGCTCTTTGGTCTAACTAATGCTCCTACGGTATTCATGGATTACATGAACCGCGTTTTCCACCCGTACTTAGACTAGTTGTTGAAAGTTTCACTGATAACATCTTGGTGTACACTAAGACCATTGCGGATCATGATCGACATCCGCATTGTTACGAATGTACACCGAGAGAAGGGTTGAATGCTAAACCTTTGAATTGTGATTTCTTAGGTGCGTCGAGTGCCTCGTAAAATATATAAATCGGCTTGAGTATATTTTCCTCACATGTGATATTTTATTTTTCCCATCTGCGATCATTTCTTAGAATCAAATAACGGATCATGAGTGCCATCCAGTTATCGCGCCATATCCATTACATAGCTTGATGGTAAGCGAGTTTTCGGGAATGGAATAAAAGATGTTAATCAAGTTCCTATAAGTTTGTATGGGAAGTGGAAACCATTTGTAGGAAAAGTACGGGAAGGTTAAGGTCAATGCCTTAAATGATGGTTACGAGGACAATGATGATGAAGGTCTTTGAAGTATATAATATTGATAAGTAAACTGCATTTAGGTCGTAAATATGGAGGAGAGTACGAGAAATATCTGCGATATTGTAATGAGGCTTTGGCTATATATAATGTAAGCGATATCTATGGTATTCAAAAAGGAATCGGTCAAGAAGTGTTGTTGTGCATGGAAGGTAAATGGTTTTCATCGTAGATTCATCCGAGAATTCTCGCATTAGTTATTCCACTCCTCTGTTAACTTGTAAAGGTCACCGTGTGAATGAGATTCGATTGTGGAGAATGTTTTCTAGAGTTGCAAGAGGGGCTAATTTATGTTTCCATCCTAATTCTTGAGGATCCGTCCCTAAGGTTTGAGTTACAATGACGCTAGGAGTAGGGTTTAGGATGTGTTCTTAAGCAACATCGTGAAGTGGTAGTTTATGAATCCAGCAATTGAAGTTTCATGAGGAGCTTTGTTTGACTCATGACTTTAAATTGAAAACTATTGGGTATATAGTGAGAATGGAAGAAAGCTCGTAATTATTCAACAGAAATATGTTGTCAAAAGGAGTAGACCACTAGAGTTAAATCACGGTGACCCCCGTATTGTAAGAGTTTCATCAATCATTGTTACAATAGAACATCGTCTTCGGTATATTGGATCTTTCCAAATCATCGAGCGTATTGTGCTAGTGGTGTGCTGTATAGCTTTACCTTTTGTATGGTCCAATCTACGTGATGTGTTTCACGTATTCCAATTGAGGAAATACCTTTCCAATACAAGTTATATCATAGAATGTAGAGAGAAGATGCTTCGGACGAGAACAACTCCAATTGTTAAGTGGTTGGGATGGTTCTTCGGTCTAGGAAGCTATGTGGAATTGGAGAACGAGATGCGGACTAGATATTCGTATTTGTTCTCTTGAGGTGTGTTTGTTCAATTTTGAGGACAAAATTTTTCAAGTTGGGGTGATTGTAACATCCCTAATTTCGTTATTTCGAATTAAGAAATTAACGAGTGATTTATTACTCGAATAGGTAATAAATCAAGTCACGGATGTGAGGTTGTCGCGGAAGCAATTTATAATTGCTTGAGTATATAATTTAAATGCATAATTGAGTGGAAGTTAGAACACTAGGGGTATTTTAGTCTTTATACCACTCACTCTAAATGAAATCCAAGACCCAAAAATATCCGAACACTCTCTCATTCCTCACTTAAGTGAATAAAGAAAAGGTAAAGTTAGAAAGAGAGAGAGTGGGGAACGGATAAGAAAGAAAGGAAAGAAAGAAAGAAATAGAAAGAGAAAAGAAACAGAGGGAGAGAAAGAAGAGGAAAGTTAGAGAGAGAGAAAGAGAGAAGTCGAGAGAGAGAGAGATGAGCCGTGGGGGAGGAAGAAGAGAGGGAAGGAGGAGATCTTCAAGATCCTCCATGGAAGGTAAGTAAAAACACTTCCATTATACTCCATTTCTTCTTCTCAATCCAAATGTACTAATTTCTTGACTTGGTTCCCTCTCATTCTCCAAGTGCCATTGATGACCCATTAGAGCTCAAGGTTGAAGAAAATGAAGTTTGGTGATTTGGAAGCTAGCTTAAGGTTTGGGAAGCTCAAGTTAGGGTTTTGAATGCTTGGGTTTCGGATTTGGAAGCTTAGGAGTGTTTCCCCTTGCTGTTTGGTTCGTGGAATGAGAAGGAGGAGAGGGTGAGTGATTTGCTGGTTTTTTCAATTGGGAGCTGTTTGGGAGCTTTTGGAACGAATTTGAGTGTGTTCGTGTGTTACTGGTCGATCGAGCTTGGTGTTTCGTGATTTTCATCACGATTGGTGAGTTTTACTCGCTTAGGGTTTTGTTTTATGTTGTGTTGACTGATTGATTTTTGTGGTTGTCCGAAATTGTTCGCGTTTAGTAAATTTTGAGTCGCGAAAAACACAATTTGGTCTCGAACTCGCTGTTTTAGAAAATCTGGACACAGCTTCGGTTTCTTTAGAACTGGGACTGTTCGGTTAGTCCAAAAATTATGTTTCTGATTGTTTTTGAAAATAGACTTAACGCCGGTCGTTTTGGCACTGGTTTCGTTAAATTTGGAGGTGTGTAGCTCAAGTTATGAGTGTCTCAAGTTAGGTCAAATTTCTGAAATTAAACTGTGTATAGGTTCAGTTTTTCAAGTCTTGAGTTCTCAATTGAACTCCGTTTTGAATGATTCTTATTTCGTTGGAAAGTAGACTGAATTCCCTACGAAGTAGGCACTGGTTTCATCAAATTTCTTTAAGAAATGAGAAAGAAAATTGAGTTGCAAGTTGGGCAACAAGTTCTGTCTGATTTTTGTACAGCAGTGTGGTATTTTTAAAAACTGTATCGACTGGAGCCTTGTTTTTGAAAAATGGATATAACATGTAGAAACTACACTCAGAGAGCTTTTCAATGAGTGTTCGTTTGTTGAAATCCGATATTGTTTGCTATTTTAATTAATTCACCGAAGTAGGTGCACTGCTATAGAAAATTCTGCACTTGTGTCGTATCCCTACAAATCTCGAAACGAATTACTTGAAGTAATTGCTATGTTTTGTATGTGGTTGTAAATTGTCTGGACTGATTATACAGGTAAGTATTTTTTTGGGATGTCCATATTTCAGAGGAAACTCTGCCGAATTTTCGTTAGGAATTTTGATACATGTTCAAAGTGGTTTTGAATTAAACGGTTAATGTTACGAATATTTCGTAAAACTTAGAGTCTCGTGTGAGGACATATGTTTTGGAAAGTGAATTGAACAAAATGTTCCATTTCTTAATTTATAATTGACTCGGGATGATTATGTTCATCTAAACCGGTCCACGTTTCACGATATATAAGAAATATCGAATTGAGGTGACGACCTCCATGCGTTTAGTATACTAGGAGAGGGAAGTCATGCGCCCTGGTCCTAGGCCCCCATGTTAAAATTATAGCTATCCGCCTTTAAGAGTTGTACACTTATTGGCTATGTTGGGGTTCACCCATGCTTCCTTATGTGTTGTTGGTGATGTACTAGAATTGATAAAACTTTTAAATGTGTATATTGTGATTTTGTCACTCAAGCTTCCTTAGGTTGTTGGTGACATGTCACAAGTGATTAATAAAAAGGATAGTGCATAGCCATCAAGAATCGGACTATGAACTCTTATGTAATTCATTTATCGAATTACACATGATTGATTGTATATTGTAATTCTTTTTGAATTACTAATTATGGTTTTATAAATGGACCGAGTGATAGGTAAGGGGTCACGGTAAGACTCACTGAGATTTGTTATCTCACCCTACAAATGTTGTTGATTTTCAGAGAAACAGAGAAAGAAGATCCTTTATGGTTCGAGTGGATGGAGTGCTCGAGAAGGAAATGGAAGACGTAGTTCGTCTATTAATAGTTATGATTTTTCCCTTGTATCTTTGTATTTGATTTATAACTTGAATTTGTTCTAAGTTATGTATCGTTTCCGCTATTCTTGTAAAGATTGTAAATCTAAGCAGGAAATGTATCTCGATGTATGCTAAAAGGTACACTTTAGTATTTCTACTAGATAGAAATATGAGGTGTTACATTTTGGTATCGAGAGATTCGACCTCGTCGGACGTAGAGACCTTGTGGTCAAAAGGTTAGATAGAGTCAGCCTAGGGACTTAGACAATTAAATGTCAGAACCTTTCAGTATGTTATGTTAAGTATTGAGTCAGGATCCACTCAATGTTTCATATGAGTTACTGAGAATGATGACAATTATTTGCCTCAGCCCCGAAAACGTCCAAACCCTAAACCATAGGAATTCTGGCCTTCTCGGGTTATCAGAGCACGTAGCGGAAGCATAGGGCTACAGATGGTGTTCTGAAGCAGGCAATGGGCAACCAGGTTGGTTCGAGGAAACTATGGGCGACTGTTCATTCAATGAACTCGGTTCAATGGTAGAATGGCAGGGGATGCTATTGTAGGTTCTACAGGGAACTACAATTAAGCAAAGCCTTTGGGCAGTAATAGTGCCAGTATAGTAAGATCTGTTAAGATTAATTGAAACCCCGAAATCCTGACCATTGATTAGTCAGTTTATCAGTTACCGAAACACGGTTTCACAATAACCTTACCTTATGGTTAAAGTAAACCCCAGCTTATGTCGCAGTTAGAGACATTCTTTCAAATAACTGCAAGTATTGATCAGGTTCTTTTTCCTCAAAGCCATATTTCGAAATGCCATGAAGCCGACCTAGTAAATTGTAGTGCAATCTCAGTATCGGCAAGCAGAATCACCTAATGTTGATCAAATTAGTTTCGATTGCGGGTCGTGAACCAATTCCCATTCAAGATGAGATCAGTAGGTTATGGTAACCGAAATAACCTTAATATTACCCTTGGGATTATGAGCAAGCCAGTCTTGGTCTATGAGAAATTTTCGTCAGTTCTCCGACTTGTTTTATTTATAACTTTTAATTCGGAACTCCGATTTTTATGTTCCGGGATGCGTTGGAAAGCTAGCGAAGATGTCTACACATCTGAGAAGGATTTGAACTAATTGTTCAATGGTATTCTGAAATGTACTTCTGCCTTACCCTAAGTTGTTAAGCCTTAAAGCGTTTATTGGCCATATAACCATTAGAGGTCCGGAGAGTTGGACAAGGACTTCCAATCATTAAGAATAGATTCTTAGAATCCGGTTTATAATGATAATCATCGTACTTTTCAAAAGGGTCTATTTCATGGAAATGGTTGTTAGTAACTGTAGCCTTCCAGCAGTCTGTAGAGTTTTAAAAGCCAATAACTATAAACCATTTCACCATTATGCCACAAGAGTAAAACTACGATTACTTAAAGTATGGGAAGTGGTATTGTCCTATAGGAAGGTTGAATCAATGGAGTGTTAAATTCCTTACTCAAAGTTGGGCAAGACACATTCCTTACCAAATGGTAACTCTAGGAGTTATGGTTATGTTTGGAGATTTGTGGAGTTTGGAGGTTGTAGGACCAAAGGAATGAGTAAAATAGTGAGAATTGTTCTCGGAATCAACGCGGAAGCATGATCTTGTGCCCGTTTGATTCCGTGGAAGAATCCTTCTATTTTGATTATTTCTTTGATGTTATAATAATTAGCTCAACTCCGTGATTAGTCCAAATATGCACGTTCCGCCTAGAGTAGTCAACAATACAACATGATGGAACAAAGTTCAAAATTTTCTAGTAAGTACTACTTAGCTAGGAAAGTGTTATATGTCAAGCGAGAGATCTTTATTGTTTAGATCTTCTCATACTTAAGTGAGTGAATAGTAGACCTCAGTTCAAGAGAATGGTTGGTTTTGGAATAGTCGGTTGACTTATAGGTTCGGAAAAACCATACATGTGTGTGAAACTATCCGGATTTAGGAATTGAGTTTCAAAGACTGAGTCGCGATGTGAAGATACGTCTTATTAGTATTTCGGGTTAGCAGAGAAACAAACTCCTATGGGTAAGTGAGAAAATTATTTTATATTCAAACGTTTTTAAGAAACTTTTACATAACTTTTACCCACTTGTGAGTCAGTTATGAACACTGTAGTGATAGAGTTTAACCCGAAGTTCTAATAGTTTTGTACCAAATAAAACCGAAAGGTGATGTTCCCCAGTTTACTACAAGTTGGGGTGCTCCTGTGTTGCTTGTTGAAAGGAAAGACGGGAGCAGGAGGTCGTGTATGGATTATCTCTAGTTGAGTAAAGTTATTATTAGGGATAAGTACCCAATGCCAAGAATCTATGATTTGGTTAATCAGCTTCGAGGTGCAGCAGTATTTTCAAAGATTGGTCTAAGGTCGGGTTATTTTTAGTTTAAGGTTAGGGCTTTAGGTATTCCGAAGACAGCTATCCATACTAGATATGGACATTACGAGTGAGTAGTGTTGCTCTTTGGTCTAACTAATGCTCCTACGGTATTCATGGATTACATGAACCGCGTTTTCCACCCGTACTTAGACTAGTTGTTGAAAGTTTCACTGATAACATCTTGGTGTACACTAAGACCATTGCGGATCATGATCGGATCTCTCGCATTGTTACGAATGTACTGCGAGAGAAGGGTTGAATGCTAAACCTTTGAATTGTGATTTCTTAAGTGCGTCGAGTGCCTCGTAAAATATATAAATCACTTGAGTATATTTTCCCTCACATGTGATATTTTATTTTTCCTTACTGCGATCATTTCTTAGAATCAAATAACGGGTCATGAGTGCCATCCAGTTATCGGCGGCCATATCCATTACATAGCTTGATGGTAAACGAGTTTTCGGGAATGGAATAAAAAGATGTTAATCAAGTTCCTATAAGCTTTATGGGGAAGTGGAAACCGCTGTAGGAAAAGTACAAGAAGGTTAAGGTCAATGCCTTAAATGATGGTTACGAGGACAATGATGATGAAAGGTCTTTGAAGTATATAATATTGATAAGCGTAAACCGCATTTAGGTCAGTAAATATGGAGGAGAGTACGAGAAATATCTGCGATATTGTAATGAGGCTTTGGCTATATATAATGTAAGCGATATCTATGGTATTCAAAAAGGAATCATCAAGAAGTGTTGTTGTGCATGGAAGGTAAGCGGTTTTCATCGTAGATTCATCCGAGAATTCTTCATGATTAGTTATTCCACTCCTCTGTTAACTTGTAAAGGTCGGTAGTGTGAATGAGATTCTCGATTGTGGAGAATGTTTTCTAGAGTTGCAAGAGGGGCTAATTTATGTTTCCATCCTAATTCTTGAGGATCCGTCCCTAAGGTTTCAGAGTTACAATGACGCTAGGAGTAGGGTTTAGGATGTGTTCTTAAGCAACATCGAGTAAGTGGTAGTTTATGAATCCGGGCAATTGAAGTTTCATGAGGAGCCTTTGTTTGACTCATGACTTTAAATTGAAAACTATTGGGTATATAGTGAGAATGGAAGAAAGCTCGTAATTATTCAACGAAATATGTTGTCAAAAGGAGTAGACCACTAGAGTTAAATCACGGTGACCCCGTATTGTAAGAGTTTCATCAATCATTGTTACAATAGAACATCGTCTTCGGTATATTGGATCTTTCCAAATCATCGAGCGTATTGTGCTAGTGGTGTGCTGTATAGCTTTACCTTTTGTATGGTCCAATCTACGTGATGTGTTTCACGTATTCCAATTGAGGAAATACCTTTCCAATCCAAGTTATATCATAGAATGTAGAGAGAAGATGTTTGGACGAGAACAACTCCAATTGTTAAGTGGTTGGGATGGTTCTTCGGTCTAGGAAGCTATGTGGAATTGGAGAACGAGATGCGGACTAGATATTCGTATTTGTTCTCTTGAGGTGTGTTTGTTCAATTTTGAGGACAAAATTTTTCAAGTTGGGGTGATTGTAACATCCCTAATTTCGTTATTTCGAATTAAGAAATTAACGAGTGATTTATTACTCGAATAGGTAATAAATCAAGTCACGGATGTGAGGTTGTCATGAAGCAATTTATAATTGCTTGAGTATATAATTTAAATGCATAATTGAGTGGAAGTTAGAACACTAGGGGTATTTTAGTCTTTATACCACTCACTCTAAATGAAATCCAAGACCCAAAAATATCCAAACACTCTCTCATTCCTCATTTAAGTGAATAAAGAAAAGGTAAAGTTAGAAAGAGAGAGAGTGGGGAGCGGATAAGAAAGAAAGGAAAGAAAGAAAGAAATAGAAAGAGAAAAGAAAGCAGAGAGGAGAGAAAGAAGAGGAAAGTTAGAGAGAGAGAAAAGAGAAGTCGAGAGAGAGAGAGATGAGTAGTGGGGAGGAAGAAGAGAGGGAAGGAGGAGATCTTCAAGATCCTCCATGGAAGGTAAGTAAAAACACTTCCATTATACTCCATTTCTTCTTCTCAATCCAAATGTACTAATTTCTTGACTTGGTTCCCTCTCATTCTCCAAGTGCCATTGATGACCCATTAGAGCTCGAGGTTGAAGAAAATGAAGTTTGGTGATTTGGAAGCTAGCTTAAGGTTTGGGAAGCTCAAGTTAGGGTTTTGAATGCTTGGGTTTGGATTTGGAAGCTTAGGAGTGTTTCCCCTTGCTGTTTGGTTCGTGGAGCAGAAGGAGGAGAGAGGTTGAGTGCTGGTTTTTTCAATTGGGAGCTGTTTGGGAGCTTTTGGAGCGAATTCGGAGTGTGTTAGGTGTGTGTTACTGGTCGATCGAGCTTCGGTGTTTCGTGATTTTCATCACGATTGGTGAGTTTTACTCGCTTAGGGTTTTGTTTTATGTTGTGTTGACTGATTGATTTTTGTTGTTGTCGAAATTGCTCGTGTTTCGTAAATTTTGAGTCGCGAAAAACACAATTTGGTCTCGAACTCGCTGTTTTAGAAAATCTGGACACAGCTTCGGTTTCTTTAGAACTGGGACTTTTCGGTTAGTCCAAAAATTATGTTTCTGATTGTTTTTGAAAATAGACTTAACGCCGGTCGTTTTGGCACTGGTTTCGTTAAATTTGGAGGTGTGTAGCTCAAGTTATGAGTGTCTCAAGTTAGGTCAAATTTCTGAAATTAAACTGTGTATAGGTTCAGTTTTTCAAGTCTTGAGTTCTCAATTGAACTCCGTTTTGAATGATTCTTATTTCGTTGGAAAGTAGACTGAATTCCCTACGAAGTAGGCACTGGTTTCATCAAATTTCTTTAAGAAATGAGAAAGAAAATTGAGTTGCAAGTTGGGCAACAAGTTCTGTCTGATTTTTGTACAGCAGTGTGGTATTTTTAAAAACTGTATCAACTGGAGCCTTGTTTTTGAAAAATGGATATAACATGTAGAAACTACACTCAGAGAGCTTTTCAATGAGTGTTCGTTTGTTGAAATCCGATATTGTTTGCTATTTTAATTAATTCACCGAAGTAGGTGCACTGCTATAGAAAATTCTGCACTTGTGTCGTATCCCTACAAATCTCGAAACGAATTACTTGAAGTAATTGCTATGTTTTGTATGTGGTTGTAAATTATGCGGACTGATTATACGGTTAAGTATTTTTTTGGGATGTCCATATTTCAGAGGAAACTCTGCCGAATTTTCGTTAGGAATTTTGATACATGTTCAAAGTGGTTTTGAATTAAACGGTTAATGTTACGAATATTTCGTAAAACTTAGAGTCTCGTGTGAGGACATATGTTTTGGAAAGTGAATTGAACAAAATGTTCCATTTCTTAATTTATAATTGACTCGGGATGATTATGTTCATCTAAACCGGTCCACGTTTCACGATATATAAGAAATATCGAATTGAGGTGACGACCTCCATGCGTTTAGTATACTAGGAGAGGGAAGTCATGCGCCCTGGTCCTAGGCCCCCATGTTAAAATTATAGCTATCCGCCTTTAAGAGTTGTACACTTATTGGCTATGTTGGGGTTCACCCATGCTTCCTTATGTGTTGTTGGTGATGTACTAGAATTGATAAAACTTTTAAATGTGTATATTGTGATTTTGTCACTCAAGCTTCCTTAGGTTGTTGGTGACATGTCACAAGTGATTAATAAAAGGATAGTGCATAGCCATCAAGAATCGGACTATGAACTCTTATGTAATTCATTTATCGAATTACACATGATTGATTGTATATTGTAATTCTTTTGAATTACTAATTATGGTTTTATAAATGGACCGAGTGATAGGTAAGGGTCACGGTAAGACTCATCGAGATTTGTTATCTCACCCTACAAATGTTGTTGATTTTCAGAGAAACAGAGAAAGAAGATCCTTTATGGTTCGAGTGGATGGAGTGCTCGAGAAGGAAATGGAAGACGTAGTTCGTCTATTAATAGTTATGATTTTTCCCTTGTATCTTTGTATTCGATTTATAACTTGAATTTGTTCTAAGTTATGTATCGTTTCCGCTATTCTTGTAAAGATTGTAAATCTAAGCAGGAAATGTATCTCTGATGTATGCTAAAAAGGTACACTTTAGTATTTCTACTAGATAGAAATATGAGGGTGTTACAATTACTGTCATCCATTTGCTGCCTTAGCGCTAGCAAAGATGACGTTGTCAAGGCTGGTTGGGCATTTCGACCAAAAATGCTTTCTAGAGAACCATGAATTGGAGAAATTGTTGTTCCCACAGTGTCTGCATACGCTGACATATTTGTTTGTAGGCCTGCCATCATAGCCGTTGGCATACCGTACGGATAACCTCTAAACTGAGAGAGATTTTGAAATCTTGTGTCAAAAGAACTCCCAACCAAAGGATTCACCATCAAAGGGCTCGTCGAAGACCCTATTATCAATGGTTGTGATACTGCTGCAGTACTTGACACAGATAATGGGGCAGTTACCCCTACCAGTGTCGAAGAAGGCATAGGAGCGGTTACTCCTACGACATTTGCAACATTAGCATCACCCTGTGACGCTTGTTCTTGTGAACCTTGTGCATTTGACGTCGAAGTGTTGTTTGAACTTGAACGTGTCATTGTAGAAATTGTTTTTCCACTTCTCAAATGCATATAACAAACCACGAATTGCTCATGCAAGTATCAATAAAATCAACACAATCAGTCCCACCGGGCGTGCCAATTTGTTTACGATTTTTGGTAAACAACCGCTGGTCTGAATTATTAACTTGCGAGATCAACCAGTGAATCTCAGCAGCATATTGTGTTAATTTATTGGAGAATATTGTGCGAACACTCCTCGTGTTCTTCGTAAATCACCATAAATTTAAAAGAAAAGAAAAAAACGAATTGCCTTGAACGCCAAGGAATCCTCAAAAGAAAAAGAAAGATAAAGAAAAGTTTAAAGAAATAAACTTAAAAATTGCATAAAAGTGTAAAAGGGTGGTGCACAGATCCATACATTTGCTTCTGTTGCTCAGTTTTCCCTGTCGCTGAAATTTTGAGCGTAAGAATGTGTATGTTGGGATTGTGACCCGTTTTCTTTCTCAGAAAAAACTATATATACTAAGAAGAGGGAAATAAACTGCCTACAACGGTTAATACATTTGAAATATAAACTAAGAACCGCTAAATCTTCGACAGCTTGATCACCAAGATCTTCGATAGCATTGAAACAGCTTTCTTCGACATCATCTTCCAAGCTCAGGCTTGCTATTGTTCTTCGCTTTCATTTTCACGTCGAAGCGTACCTCTCGCGCTTTCGAACCTATTAAATATCTTCAGTGATCGAAACACGCCTTTGACATACCCTCTTAGTGTCGAAGGCTCAAACTGCTTTCTTCAAAGCACACGGTCAAACATTGTTGGCTGCATTTATTTAGCCTGTCGAAAATACAGGCTAACAGGTACAAAAAAACCCTTTATTTTTATGAGAATGGTTGAGCCCATATAACATAACGTTGGTTAGTTAATATGTACAAGAAAATTTCATGACCATTTTTTAATTAATAGTACACTCATCCATTTTTTTAACTATCTTGCCCTAATTATTGTTAAAGAGTGTTTTTATCAAAAAAATTATGAATTAAGTTTCTCACATTCTAAATCACCACCCCGCATTGGTATGTATCTTCGCAAATATATCACATATAAACACAACCTTGTTAACATAAAAATTTCATTCTATGTTTGGTTGTAGATTATCAATTCGTATCAACCACTAACTTTGCAATACATAATTTTTTTTAACATTTTTTACAGAACTCATTATAACTACATCCTGTGCAATAAGTGGTTGATACGAATTGATAATTTACGACCAAACATATATCTGAAACATAGAATTTTTAAACTACATATGTGCAGTGAGTGGTTGTAAATTATCAATATATCCTTATAACCTGTACGTCCTCATATATTTGAAAGCAACATATGAATATGACACGTGTATATGAGTACGGTGAGTTTTCTTATATTGTTAACTAGTAGGATACTCGTGCATACGCACGAGTGCTGTTACGTTTTTTTTATGAATGAACTTAGATAGTATTTAAGTAGTCTGAACAATATCTCGTGAAAATAAAAACAAATTTAAAGTAGATAAAAAAAGAGTTTCAAATAAAAAATAGATAAATATTAAAATCTAAAAATGTAAAAGTATTATTTAAAAACAATTAATTGTACATTTATCTGGTGTTTTTATATATATATCAGTGTAGTATTTTTTATATATCTGTATTGTTATCCCGTGTTTTTATATATCAGTATAGCTATCCCATGTTTTTATATATATTATTGCAGTTATCCCCGTATTTTTTTATATATCAGTGCAACTATTTCGTGTTTTTTATGTATCAGTGTAGTTATCTCATAAATTAAATTGGTTATTTGAGTTGATTAGTAGATTATAGTAGATAGTAAAAGATAGATAGTTATTTGTCTACCATAATTATAGGGGTCTGGGGTTCGAGAAGAAATAATTATCCCGTGTTTTTTATATATATCAGTGATAATTATTTGTCTTTTTTAGGTATTAATCAGTTTAAATAGTCATTAAGCTTTTTTGTTTGTTTAGATAGTAGGTTTATAATAAACTTCAAAATTGGTCAAAAAAAAACTTCAAAAATTATAGTTATCAATGACAAATATTAATCTCATGTTTTTATATATCACGGCAGTTATCCCGTGTTTTTTATATATTAGTGCAGTTATCTCGTAGTTTCAATTGATTATTTTAGTTGATTTGTATATTATAGTAGATAGTAAAAGAGAGATAGTAGATTGTCAATAAAAAGTATTTATTTTAAATATTAATCAGTAGTTTAAATAGTCAGTAAATCTTCTTGTTTTTTATATAGTAGGTTTATTGTAGTCTTCAAAATTTTAATTATCAATGACAAATATTATCCTTTGTTTTTTTATATATCGGTCTGATTATCCAAAGTGTTTTTATTTATCATTGCAGTTATCTCGTAATTTCACTTAATTATTTTACTTGATTAGTAGATTATAGTAGATAGTAAAATATAGATAGTAGATTAGTAGATTATAGTAGATAGTAAAAGATAGATAGTAGATGATCAATAAGAAATATTTATCCCGTGTTTTTTATATAACTGGGACAATTGTTTGTCTTTTTAGGTGTTAATCAGTTTAAATAGTTATTAAGTCTTCTTATTTTTTTAGATAGTAGATTTATAGTAGTCTTCAAAAATAATACTTATCAATGGCAAATATTATTCCCGTATTTTTTTATATATCGCTGCAGTTATCCCGTGTTTTTTATATATCAGTGCAGTTATCTCGTAGTTTCAATTAATTATTTTAGTTAATTAGTAGATTATAGTAGATGGTAAAAGTTAGATAGTAAATTATCAATAAGAAATTTTTGTTTAATATTAATTAGTAGTTTAAATAACCACTAAGTCTTCTCGTGTTTTTAGATAGTAGGTTTATGATAGTCTTCACAAATTATAATTATCAATGACAAATATTAATCTCGTGTTTTTATATATATATATCATTGCGGTTATCCGTGTTTTTATATATCGGTCTGATTATCGGAGTTTTGATTGATTATTTTAGTTGAATAGTATATTATAGTAGATAGTAAAAGAGAGATAGTAGATTATCAATATAAATATTAATCAGTAGATTAAATAGTCATTAAATCTTCTTGTATTAATTTAAATATTAATCAGTAGTTCAAAAAATTTAATTATCAATGACAAATATTAATCATTTGTTCTTGTGTTTTTTATTTATCATTGTAGTTATCCTGTAGTTTTAATTAATTATTTTAGTATATTTAGTAAATAGTAAAATATAGATAGTAGATTATTAATAAGAGGTGATAGAAGATTATCAATAAGAGTGTAAACAGATTTCAGAGATAAAAGAGAAGATAATTTTAGTAGAGTAATTTAAGTAGAGTAGTGTTGGTATAAATTTAGAAATTTAGTTAAAAAAAACTAAAGTGAAGTGAAGAGAAAGAGAAAAATTGTTTATGGAAAAATAAAAGTAAAGTAAAATGAAAAAAAGGAAAAAAGAGAGTGTATCAGAAAAAGTGAAAAGGAAGAAAGAGAGTGTAAGAAGAAAAAGAAAAAAAGTAAGAAAGAGAGTGAAAAAGTAAGAAAAAGAGTGTAAGAGAAAAGTAAAAAGGAGGAAAGAGAGCGTAAGAAGAAAAAGAAAAAAGGAAGAAAAAGAGTGTAAAAAGAAAAAGAAAGAGAGAGTAATGATATTTTTATCCCTAAAATGAATATGTGTCTTGTTAATAATAGATTTAAGAGTTTAATTTATACACAAATCACAGATGTATCATGTTTTTATTTATCTACCAATGATAGTTTAATGAGTCATTAAAAGAAGTTTACTCGATTAATAACCATTGATGTGTAACGCCTACTATGTATATTGTGATTAGTGGATAGTGTAATAAGCTTTACACATAATGTGTATACTAATTAAACTCTAGATTTAAAGTGGTAATTTTGTAAGTAGTTTGTTTTTTATAAATATAAATAGATAAATAGATATTAGATAGATTAGATTGTTAATTGAATTTATTTTTTTACAAAATTTCATCGTTTATCCGTTAACGCTCGTTACCGACGGTACTCGACGCAACTTGATCTCACACTTGCGGTTGAAAAATCACAAGCATCTTCAACCCACAAAATTCCTACCCATTCTCGGTAAATCATTTCATAGCAATTTTTTATCTTCTTTTTTTCTTTCTAATTCCGATTGAATGATTGCTTCAATTTTTTAGTAGATCAAGGCCACAATTCAATAGAAGATTAAAAAAAAAAGTTGGTGCAGAGAGATCGCTGTAGGAGACATTGAGGATCTGAATCAATGGGAGATTACCACTTTGTGTACAAGGACCTAGAAGGAGCTTCAACTCAATGGGATGACATTCAGAGAAAACTCGGAAACCTCCCTGCAAAACCACCTGCTTTCAAGCCTCCTCCTTTCACCCCCGCTTCTGATCCTGACACCCTCCCCAAAGATAAATCATGGCTCGAATCTAAAACCCATGATGAACTTGAAGACCTTGAAGATGAACTCGATGACGATCGTTTCCTTCAGGAATACAGGTTCGCATTTCACATCCGCAACTTCTTTTCTATTTTATTATTATTATTACAATTACAATTCTGTTCTTAAGGAGTTTGAAATATCTCCAAATTTCCCTTTTTATTTTCTGGGTAGGTTTTGTTTGCCGCTGAAATCACCAAATTTGTCGTTTTTGTTTAATCTTTGTGTTGTTCTGAGTTATATCACTTGTTGATTTTTGTTTTTTGTTTCTGAATGCAAATCAAAGAATATATTATTACGAAATTGGATGAAAAGGAAGACACAATAACCAATCATACTGTACAAGAGAAGGAGGAGTTAACAAAATCAAACTGTAAAAATTTCCCAGTTGACTTCTTTTTTCTAAGATTCTGGAGATTCATTTCAAGAAAAAAAATGATACTGAATACTGAGATGCTTTAGGGATCTGATATAGATATATGATTGAGAATAAAACTGAGTTAGGAAGGAGAAGCAGAAAATAGTTTCCTATTATTCTTTGTGTCCCCTTTGGAAGAAAACTAATAGGACACCTAGGTATATTCTAGAAGAAAAGTGGGGCCAAGGGGAGAGAATAAGAGTTAGTTAGTGATGTGGTTTGTGAGGGTATAATTCAGTTAGGGGAGTATCAATGGTCTTGATTTCAGCCTCAGTGGATCTTGCAACTTTGGTGGTGGACGTAGCTCGACCGTACTCACCCTCTCTTGAACCATTTCACGTGCTCTCGTATCTTCGTCATCCTCCATCACCCCTGTTATGACGCAGATAGCAGAGGCGAACACCCATGTCTCCTCTATCCTACCTTATGCTACCCAGTTGATTTCTTCATCCAGCTTCCTCGCGTTCTCCTCCAACACTTTCTTGTTCACATCGGCGTCAAACTTCTTCATCAATAATTCTGATCCATTCCGTAGCATTTGGTTCACGTCCTACACCTCTGTAGTTCTTGTTGTTGTTCTTTTGTATGTACAAGGGGAAGGATACAACCGAAGTTAGTGTAGAAGATGCAGTGCAACCAGGGAGCAAAATTTTAGTTTCTGGTTACTGCATCTATGGAAGCTCTTGCACGTTCGTGCTTAGCACGCAATATGGAGTGAATGGTCCTCAATTCAATTTATTCACGTGTGTACAAGAAATATTGGTCAAAGATAGCTTAACTGAAGGATTATTTTTTGTGGGAATAATCCAAAATTCATCTAGCCCAAATCAGAATGTAGGATGCATTAAATTGGGATATTGTGGTGGTGAATGGTCCTGTTGTTAATGTCTTTTGTTATGTTTGGCCACAAGTTTTTTTTAATCATATGGGGATTGTGCTGCAGTGGGGCTCTGATTGCTGTCTTACAGACTATTATAGCAGCTATTCATTTGCTGGTTGGATTTCTGGATGAGACACAAAGGCCACTTTTTCGGGACATAATTTTGAAGGATAAACTTGCACCTCGAAATCAGTTTCTTCACCTCA
The DNA here is from genome assembly GCA_020916435.1 of Oxytropis ochrocephala. Classification (NCBI taxonomy): domain Eukaryota; kingdom Viridiplantae; phylum Streptophyta; class Magnoliopsida; order Fabales; family Fabaceae; genus Oxytropis; species Oxytropis ochrocephala. The sequence continues at coordinate 52,364,117 of CM037090.1, read as the reverse complement.
GCCTTGAGGACAAGGCTGTTTTTCTAGCGGCCGGTAGTGATAGGACTCTTGGTTTGCTAAGCCATTTCCGACAAAAGAGATTGGCCTAACTCAGCTAAAGGACTGATTGACGGATCTCTTAGCCTTAGCAATTATGGTCTCTAATGCATCAACTGTTTCCGTCATCTCCAGCGTCATCATCAATTCTTCCAGCAACGTTGGCTCTCCCTCGACAGATCCCGCAGATCGGATCATTGATAGAACCCACAATTTTAATAGCGATGAAATAGTATTTGATTGAATGGAGCAAAATGCCTTTCCAACAAGAAAAGAAAAGCATATGGCTCCTCCCAGAGAATGATTCTCCTAACAAACTTGGCAAAATAATTCCTGAATGACCCCACCTAGACACCTATTCCCCTTATGTTGATATTTTCTTAACTGAATTACACGCTCACACAGTTAAGCTACCTAGGTGTCCTATGAAACACTGAATTTAGGACAATATTGTTCTGCTTCTTGTTAAAGACATATACACAGTGAGTCTTGTTAATGAGTATTTCATGTCACTGATTGAAGGATCCAAAAACATATAAAAAACTATCCATTAAAATTTAGAACGTTTAATTCCTTTCGGAAAAGAATTGAATTGAGGACAATATTGTTCTGCCTCTACACACCAAATGCCAACATAAAATTTGACCGGTTTGTTGGGATTTCATAGTTTAGGAGCTTAGCTATCTTCTTGTTCTGTAGAATTTGTGACCAGTTTGTTCGAGTTTGCTATAGAGGCTTGAGAAGGGAGTAAGTTGATTATGACCGGTTTGTTGTTGTTTTTTCTGTCTCATTTGAGTCATTTGTTGTGATAGGAAGAAGAGGTTAGCTGAGATGCAGGAGGAAGCTAAAGTTTTGAGATTTGGATCAGTGACTCCCATTTCAGGATCTGATTTCGTTCGAGAAGTTTCGCAGGCTCCATCTGATGTTTGGGTGGTTGTCATCCTTTACAAAGAAGGGTACTTTTTGTCACCAATTGATTTTGTATCCCAAATTTATTTAATGTTGTGTTTCTTGTGCTGAATTAGTCTGTTTCACTTTTATTTGACAGGATTGCCAAATGTGGGGTGTTGATGCAATGCATTGAAGAATTGGCTAAAAGATATTCTTCCACAAAATTTGTCAAGATAATATCAACCGAGTGCATTCCCAACTACCCGGATTGTAATCTCCCCACTTTATTGGTATACAACAATGGAGCGGTTAAAGGAAATTATGTCGGTTTGAGTAAATTTGGCGTAAGATGCACTCCGAAGGTATTTATGTCTCTGCTGTCAGCTCCATTGTTTCTATTCTTACATTGATTTGGCCAACTTGTTAACTTCCTTTACCTTTTTTTCAAGTATGTAAGGCATATGCAAATATGTCATACTAAAATCTTCAAAGCATGTGATTGTGCTGGGAAGAAAGACTGGAGCCTCAGTTCTTCAAAATTACAATTCACTTTCACAATTCCTTCGTCAAATTTGGGGCCTAACTTTCTGACAAGTTTCTAACTAGAAGTGATGCTTTTTATGATGACATAGTTGAGCTGGTTAAAATGTGTTTCCATTAGGAATATTATCCCAATGTTATCTGTTGAGTAATCATTATAAGATCATACATGAAGAATTTTGTTATTTTTTGCCTCAAATTTGAATTGGCTTATTTGGGCTTATCTATTGGCATAAGTACCTATTTGATAAGCACTTATTTGGCTTATATGAAAACACTTCAATTTAATTTTATCATTTGTTATAGAAATAGCTTATACATAAGAACTTATATGATAAGAACTTGTGCTATAAGTGCTTAATTAAGTTGTTTATCTAAACGGGACCTAAATGGAAAAACATGTTGGCATGTATCTGCAGCCCTGCCAGTAAAACTTGTAATAGTTTCATGTTTTCCATTATAAGTTTGTAAGATTATTGGCATTTCATAGACATTGGACTTGGCCACCTTGATTGCAGTCATTCATCTCCTCTTGCACATATTTTACCTTTTTAATTTCTTCAATAGTTATTAACATTATGCTTTTCTAAATCTGTTCCCTTTGTTTAATTACTCTTCCTACATACTACATTGAATTCTTTGTTTGTTCTGTAACATTATACCAGGTGTTGCATTGGTCCTATGCCAATCAGATCCTGTACTTAATGATGGCCAGAGCAGGGATGGGCAATCAAGAGAAGCTGTCATTGAAGGAGTTCGCAAGAGGTTTATAGAGAAAGTTGTCGCTGACCGTGAAGAGGATGACGATGATTCCTCTAGTGATTAGCAATTTTGCATGACTTTGTTTTTTTGTCTTTTTGTTTTTTACATGTTTTTGTCTTTAAGAAGAGATGTTTCCATTTGATGAAGTGAAACAATACATTTGTGGGGTTTTGTTCCTTCCACAACTTTGCTCCCCTAAAGTATCTTCTGTGTAGTGGGATAAGGATTGATTGTTGTAGAAGTCTCTTTGTAACTTAAGACGTACAAACAGTACAAGTTTGATGTGTTATTCCTCATTTCCTTGTTTATATAGACTGTAAACTACTTTCACTTTGCATTCATATCTTGGCTTTAATTTTTTGTTAGGATTATGAATAAGAATATTATCAATCAAGCATTTTTACACGAAAGGACCTAATAACATCACAAGATAGTTAGGTTGTTCAATTTTTGGACTGAATATCAATCTGAACCGCCTGTGTACAATGATTAGACTAAGATTCTAATGAAAGGAAATAAATTTTGCGTGTTCAATAAGTTATTCATGTTTTAATGAGATTGTCACTTTATAATATTTTGACCAAGATATAATTTTAGAGTGTTTCTAGGGTGAGGGATCAAACTAAGTTTTTCACCGGTGAACCACTAAAATTGATCAAACTAAGTTTTGTTGAGATTTAATATTGTTTAATTCAATCTTAACCACTCGTAGCATTTTGTGATATCACATGATCAATTTTAGTGATTCACCGGTAAGGGACTTAGTTTGACCCCTCACTTTAGAAGCACCCATCATTTTGATACTTAAAATTATCATTTTGGTTATGGTGTTTCCATAGTTGACTAGTTTTCTTTCCTACTCACTCTCGTTATTATATTCTTACCAATATGCACCTCTTTTTTTAGTTGTGGCTCTGATACCGCACTGACTGGGAGCCTCACATATCATGAGATTAGTCTTAATTGAAATGTCAAGCAAGACACAAAATAGCCTCACACGGGCAGACAAAAGTCTCAAGCACAGACCAACAATTAAAATTGACATCTCATAGAGAGGACCGTAGCATGGATGAATAGTCAGATGTGTTCTGATACACAAGATCCTCATTTTTTAGGCGAGTGTAGAGCATACTTGCATCTCTATAGAGGGATTAATGATATGAACATAATAACTAAAGTTTTCAAGAAGAAGAGAGAAAAATTTAGAAGCACATATTTTTACTAAACACAATGGGTTTTATTGATTTCGTTTGTCACATTTTACTCACATGCCTATTTTCTTTTGGCATGTTGTGCCATAATGCACCACACCCACAAACTCAAGTCTCTGTAATAATACAACTTTAGTACTATTCACAACATGACTCAACCACACTACACTACACTTATGACTCGTGAGCCTAAACTAACCTTTTAACTAAATTGTCTCACGCTTTTGACTCACATGTCACATTATCGTGACTTATTGGACTCTAACACTCATGAACACTCTTTTAATGGTTGCAATTTAATTGGGTTCTACTCAATCATGTGACTCTCATATAAGTTGTCGAGACTGTATGTTATAGAATGTAATATGTTATATAATGAAAAGTTAATATTTCTTATCTCCAAATACATAAAAAAAATACATAATTGATATCAATTTATCTCGTCAGATGACTTTACATTCAGAAGTCAGAACAAGTTCAAATAAGCTTTTCAAAAAACACATTAAAGTGTTAAAAGAAACTTGTAATTACAACTTTTAAACTGTTTTTTTTGGTGAATTAAACTAATAGCTGCTTATGCAAGTTAAAATTTATTTCTGCAATTTAATGTTTTACAAAACCTATCCTTCAATTTCTCCGTCATCATTAATAAGTATAGAAAATTTTAAGTAAAAAACAATAAACTTTCTAAAATCAAAAAGCTAACCAAGAAAACTTATCCAAACCAGGTCCCAAAATTAGTCCTTAATCCCCCGAAAATTTGAGATAACATTAAAATGATCGAAACGAAATTGAGGTCACCCGGAGCATGACCCAAAAATTTTAATGCCACTTTACATATTTGGAAGAATTATTTGATGTAAGCCATCTTTGGATTGTTAAAACTTAATGCCAAAAGTACCTTTAGAAGGCATTATCACTCTACAAAGGAGGTGCAAGAATTTGCAACTTTGAGTATGAAACATGGTTTCTTCTTAACTGTGCTCTTACTAGGAGACTTTAAAACAAAAGAATTCCAACACAATTCCATATGGCATTATAGGATTTGCTAAAAGCAAACAGATAAATATGGCTTCTCATCCTAGGTCAGTTACGAACTCTCATGAGCAAAATAACGTCTTCATGCACTCTCTTCCCGTGCTTCGCTCTTTTTGTCATTCTTTGTTTCATCGGAATTCTGTTGTCGCAGCTCAGCCTTCTGTTGTTGCTGCTCTGCCTTCTTTTGTGCTCGAATCATGGCACGCCTTGCCCGTGGTCGCAATTCTCGCACTGTTCTAGGAGGCATTTCATAAGGTTCAAGTGGCCTATCACCAAAAGGGTGCTCACTGCCAGGAAAGATCCTTAATTTCCGATCCCTATCCTACATCCATTAGCAATAATGCAATGCAACTTGGAAGATCAGTTCCTCAATTTGTATAATAAGCAAAACAAAAATCAGAACAAGCTCTAACAAAAGAAAAAGAAAAAAATAATTGAAAATAACAGCTATCAAGAAAACAATCCTTTAGCAAAGGATAGTTGAACCTTCATCCCTGGACATATGAGAATGACCTGAAGATTTTTATACACTTTGATAGCACTGTTCCTAAATGCTCTGCTCTCATTAATAATTCAAGTGCTACTAAAATACTAAAGTTAAAGATTGGATCATATAACAGATAGAAGGAAAGGAACATCATCATCAAATTGCCAACAAGTGCTGCCAGTTGCCACAACTAGAAGATTGAACAATAAAAAAGGTCACATGTTCAGTTTTCGTTGGAGGTTGAAGTTCATTGGTGCTGGCTTTCCATCATTAGGTCGTCGATTTGTACCACTCCTCGTCATCACAAAGGTTTGTGAGATTCCCTAACCATTAAAGAATGGGGGCAACTACTTTTCCCTAAACTTTGTATTGATACCTAAAATGAGATTGTTATCAGAAATTTCAGTTACGATATCGATATATTCTTTGTTTCACTGCTCAAGGTTTCTTGATAAAAATTATGGTGAGATTTTTAATGAAAATAAGATCACGTGCTATTATTTGATTGATATGGATCGAAGAAAAATCATTCTCTCATGCTGGCCACTACTAGTAATTATATTCCATGCTCAGTTCAAAATAAATTCCAAGAACATTGGTAACACAGCACTTACATCACGTAAGTTGTTTTTAGGCACCATGCGGAGAACAGCTTTGCGAATAACTTCTGTAGGATCTTTGGCCATCTGATCCTTCAGAGTTCTTTCCTTAAGGTGGCCAATATACCTACATGCCACTACTTCATGTCAAAATAGTCTGAATAACCCCAAAAGATTATGAGGCGGAAGAAACCATCATCAATGACAACTAAAATATTGGTGACAGAATTTCTTCAAAGATAGGCATCTAAATCAGAATAAAACCATTTGATTATTTTATATTAAGAAGCCTCAAATTATTAGTATTTCTTTCGTTCCAACAAAAAGTAATAAATGTAATCTGCAAAGAACTTACCCTGTATGCCAGTAGTAGACCTTGTCTGTAAGTTTTCTCCCAGTCACACAAATATCCTTGGCATTAAGCACAATGCACATATCTCCATCATCGCGATTAGGAGCATAAGTTGGCTTGTCCTTCCCTTGAACTACGGTAGCTATTTGAGATGCCAACCTACCAAGAACCTACAGGAGAAACATATGCATTAGCAACACAAACTTATGGTTCTCCAAATAAGTAAGTTGGCTCAGTAGTTGACGACACTCCAGATGCTAATCAAAAGTGCGGAAGTTCCAAAGCTTGGGAAGCTTCTGTATTTTTCAAATAGCACTTGCTTATAAGTATTAAGTAAATCATCCAATAAATTGTCTCAAGAAACTCAACCAACAATACTGTTTGATGGCTTTATCTTCTAAGAGAAATGATTACTTGAGATGAATTTAGATAAAATATATAATCCCATCTAAAGCAGCTTTATAACTAGATATTGCGAAAGATTTATATTCATTCTAGATTATTATCAAGAAAAATCTCCATGAAATTGGCTTGTCCAATTAGGAGGACAACTTTTCCCCATAAAAGGAAAAATACGCATACAAATTTTTAAAAGTTTTAGGACGACACAAGTATAATACAACATATCAAGTCAACAAAATCTTAAACAGAAAGAGAGAATAAATATTTTAAAAGTGAACACCAGTCATCGTGGACATAATAAAATGTTATAATCTCTTTTACTTTTCCGGTACTTCCATCTACATTAGTAATTCAAAAAACAAGGCAAAAGTTACAAAATGCAGCTAGCAACATCCAAAGCATCCAACATGGATACATAACGGTGTCTAATAGTCTACTATTTAAAGTGTTTCTGCCTCCTTAACTTTTGGCTTTCAACCCTAGTTGTTCATGATACGATAAGCCAATCTTCAAGAAGAATTTCATAAACATACTATCTCGCATTCCATTCTACTCTCAACATGCAAATGCAGCCAACCAAAAAGTGAAACTATCACATGTAAGTTCATCAGGAGCTCACTCCTCAATCATACACATCAGGAAAAAAAAACTACTCAAACTTCACATCAAAAGCATCATCCCATATTCCCATGGTAAAAAAAATAACAGGCAAAAATTGCATAATCACCTGGCCCTTGGCATCAAAAACCCGCCATCGGAGACCTTCAAGATTTATGCGTTTAAGCCCTGCGGCGGCTTTCTGAAAAAACAATAGCAACAGATAATGATAAATGATTCATTTTCAGCCCATAAAACAGTGATTTTAACCAATAACAGAGCAAGTACATTTTCACAAACACTTGGCATGCATATTTGTAAAGTTAAAGTACCTAACCACACAAGTCTTCCGAAATTTAGTTACCTTCATGTTGAAATTGTTTACCATCTTCATCTTGGCGTCTGTTTCTTTGGTTGATCTTCCTATTCAGAAAAAATATAAAATGCGGCACGAAATGCTGATGCTGAGCGGTTTTCAGGTGCCGCGATCTCGGTTTTCCGGCCAAATCTTCGTTTACTAGGCAACTTCTGCGTTTCAGGCAACAAATCGGAACAGTGAAATAGAAGGAGGGAGAAAAGAAGATGCAGAGAGAGAGATGAAAGAAGTAGCAAGCTAGGAAGAAGGTAGCGCAGAGAGAGAGAGAGAGAGAGAGAGAGACATATGGAACTAGGGTTGGATAAACCTTGTAACGAGCTTGGCCCAATACCAATTTTTTAGGGTTTTGTTTTTCCCACTCCCCCTCCTACTCAAAACACACCCTATAAGGGTGTGAAATGACCAAAAGGTCAGTCAAAACGTTTTTTTTTCAAGAAATATCACGTATTCGAACACAGGCCTTCGAACCCGTTCGAACAACATCATTCGCATGAGTTAAAAATTGACTTCACACACTCTTGTGCGTAATTTCACCTGTTCGAATGGGGTCACTCGAACATGTTCGCATAACCTTGTTCGAACACCCTATTTTATTTCGTTCAGTATCTTTGTTAACCGAGAGGCAACAATAGTGAACCTCACACCACATTCACCAATTTTATTGCGTCAGTATCGTTGTTCGAACAAGGCCGTTCGAACCGTCATTAAACACGTCCTCCACAGCGTTTCACGCGAGTTTAGTTTTGGAATAAAATTTGTTAAGAGGTGTGAAAGAGTAGGAGGGGGAGTGGGGAAAGTAATATCCATTTTTTATCAAACCAAATCTCAATTTTTTTAGCCCAAACTTCCTATAACCCCACGGTTACTCACTGGACACCCCCAAATCCTTGATGGACACTTTTTTTAATATATATATATATATATATATATATATATATATATATATATATATATATATATATATATATATATATTTTTAAACCAATATCCTCCACGATGATTGTGGAGACTAATCATTCGAGGTATTCGAGAATCACTTAAAGGGTTGACATATCTCAACAAAAGTTTTTCCATACGCATCGGCCAGAGATCAAAACCAAATGGTTAAAGAACCCCAAATATCTACCATTTATGCCACATCATGTTAGTTCTTTCTTTTTTGACCTAAATCATGTTGGTTCTTTATAAACCATATTTACAATGATATAAATGTGACCGTTACTTGGCAGGATTTGGATCCCCTCCTGTCACCTGTGTCTTTCTCTCTCTCTCTCTATCACTGTTTTTATTTTATTTTTTTGTTTAGAAAAATTAAGGGCTAGGATTTGAAGCTGAAAAATCCAATGGTTTGGGATTGTGATGACTGGAGTGGATACGGGTCCTACTTAGCACAAATAAGTGTTTTCAAATCACTTTGAGAAGTTATTGATGCGTCTCTTTTTACATTTTCAATCTCTTGTAATATTTCCCAAAGGATTAAACATTTTTCAATTTTAATCTCTTGTACAACCTTACCATTGGAATCCTATCATCAATCTTTGCATCTTGAACTCTTGAATTCAAATTCTATTTCCCTTTCCAAAACAATACAATAGTAATATTACATTACAATTCAAATTCTCTTTTCAAGAAACAATTTTTTTACAAGGACGGATTTCAAAATATTATAATTTCAATCGATCAATGACAGTGATAGAGGAATCCCGCCATACATGACCGAATTTGATGGCAGACGCAATTTTGGCTAGTTTTTCACACTAGAGATGGACAATCAACAGACTGACTGGTGAGGCTATTCTACCAACACGGGAGCTCCGTGCTTCTTTACAATCTCATCAATGCGTATCCAGGCAAATTTCGCAAAAGTAGTGTAGGTCACCAAAACAAAAACAAAAAATATTTTTGGGATTCTTTCATAATTTAAGGATTGAAATGAAAAACCAAGTATATAATAGGATTAAAGTGATGTACTGTCCACCCTATTTGTGCTACCAATCTGTCACTTATAAAACTTCTACCACCTTATGTGACATTTACCTATTGCTTAAATACATAAAGAGAATCATATATAAGCAGCAGCAATTGGCAAGTTAAGCTGACCAGATTCATTCATGTCAAAATCTGTGGAATTTTTTTGGTTTTCAGGTGCTAGCATGCTCCAAAATCACTCAAGTACAGCTTAATGCTTAAGTTCATGAGCATGAGCTGTATTTCCTGAAGCTATTGATCAACCAATGTTCCAATATAAACTCAAGTTTTCACTTCATATGAATTGGAACTTATAACGTCTAATACCATTTATCCAAAGAAGTTGACTATCTTCTAACCTGAAAGTCTCTCAGTCTTCATGATCTGATTGAACAACTTTGCTGCTATAACTAGAATCCTAATCAATTTGCAGTTTCTTCATTTTCTTTTTCAAGGTCTCTTCAAAGTTGCTGCTTGATAGTGAAAGAACCTGGTTTAACAGTAATCTCACTCCGCAGTTTTTCACACGCGCATATCTTGGTTTAATCCTTTGTTCTAAACTGTATCCAAAAAACTGAGGGAATTTAACCAGCTCAGATTTTGGATAATCCATGGTCAAAAAGAAATCCCATTTTGGCATCAAATTTTCACTCAAGCTGAAAGTGTATAAGGCTCCGTATCTTGAAATCATAGTCCCAATTTCTTCCAAAGTGTATCCTCTCTCCAAGAAAAATTCTGTTACGGGCTTTATATTCGCCTCAATGCTAAGTCCAAAGTTTTGTGGACACCGAAATAGGAGAGCGCCAACATCAACACCCAAAGATCGAAAATACGTTGCTGTCGGACGGAGATTGTCCTCTACACTGTAACTTACAATATTCGGGTAGCGAGTTAAAATCTTTCCTATGCTCTCTTTTGAGAGGCCCAATTCAAGGAGAAAATCTACGCTTTCCACCAGTTTTTGTCGGCTATAAGTTAGTAGTGCCGGGAGACGGTAGATCACCTTTGGCCATTGCTTCTTGTCAATGCCTAAAGATTCTAAGAACGTCATAGTGGGTTTAATATTTTCCGATAGACTGATTCCACATAATTGAGGCCTTTTAGAGAGGATAATGGAGATTTTTTCTTTTGGAATTCCAAGTTCAAGGAGAAACTCAACCAATGGTTTGATTTTACCCTCCAAACTATAGTAGGCAAAAGCCGGAAATCGTCGTGTAATAGTCCTAAGCTTCTCAATATCCATGCCAAGCTCCAGGAGATAAACAATATGAGGGCGAAGATTGCCTGAAGCAGGATCTATGACACTCACTTGAGATGCGGCTTTAACCTTCTTAGACTCTACCACTGGGCTAGGACTAGGTGGAGGAGTTGGCACGAATGATTTATCCTTAACAGGTGGGTTTGGATAGTTTTCCACTACATCGACTACGATGTCACCGTGTTCTTCAAAAAGGGACTCGAGATAAGAGATAATAGCATCCCTGATCTCAGGAGTTGTAAGCTCTCTCCCTGATTATGTCAATGAGATTGTGATTAGCAGGATCCAATGTGGAAGAAAGTTACGAAAGACGAAGTATTAACTTGAAGCAACCGAACCTGAAAGGTACCAAGTTTTGTGTTTAGAATGAAGCTTTGAGATAAGATGATCAACAAAGGGATCTGACTTGTTGATTGTTCTTGCTGCATTTGCATTGCTCAAACCTTGTTTCTTCAAAAATAAGGTCAATACAGCTTTGGCTTCTTCTTTTTCTGCTGCTAACAAGGTCGGAGGCAGTAGTTTTATGTTTATTGACCTGTCTGTGGCTGAGTAAAAAGCACCTGAAAGGTCTATGCTTATTAGATTGTAGTACATTAGGACATGAACCTCGCGTGAATTGGAACATCGATATAAAATTTTGAAAAAAAGAAAATGCCTACCAGATTTTGCCTGGCAAAAGAAGACCTTTGCAGAGAAAGGAAGTTGAGTCCTGATGCAAAATATTAAAGCAGAAAAAAAGTTCAAGTTTCTATAGGATCATAAATATAATACATATAGAAAAAAAAAGAAATAAGAGATTGGACAGTTGCATATGGTAATAAACGGTGAGTCAAGAAAAAAAGGAAAAATGCAGAATGGTTTAGCCAATGTGCACCAAAAAAATGTGTGCTATTTACACAATAGAAATAAGTGCATACACTGTCGTGTAAATAAGTTTTACACTGACATCCAATGAGAGGTGACTATTTGACAGTTAATTTTCATAAGTGGTTAAAAAAGTAGTTGATATGGGAACATAGTGGGCTCCAATTAAATGTCAGTGTAAAACTGATTTACACCTACAGCGAAGAACCTTTAAACTCTATATAATTCTTATGTTTATTTTGGATTTGGCAATGGATTCACATTCGCATAGACCAAACCACACCCAAGGTTTTGAACGCTATTCTTCAAGTCAGGGAGAATTTCAGTCAAATACAGCTAATGCAGACCAAATTGCAGTAGGGTTGTGGTCGTGGAGACATCAAAAACCATTCATTGAAAGGATAAACATATAAGAATGAATGAAATTGTGCAAGGAATCTTAAACTGTGGATAAAGAAACAGAGTTTTATTTTAAAGGAAAAAGAATAAATAGTACCTCATGGGAGTGGAAGAGCAAAATCTCATGGAAGGGAAATGTTGGGGGAGTTGAATTGAGGAGAAAGTTTTCATCTTTGTGGTTTTTTTTTTGAGAGTGAGGGGAAGGGTTTCTAAGTTGGGGTGATAGAGAAATATCTCATCTTTACTTTTGTTAAGACAGAATCTACAACAAGGAACGTAATCGCGAGGATAAGGTAAGGTAAAAGATACCGGAGGGGAAATAATTTCGTTTGCCACGCGTCTCTGTTAGACGTATTACACGTGTCGTTGTAAGTCATCAATTTTTATATTTATCTTATCTTATTGTATTGTTTTGATGTTTTGATTATATGAATATACAATTATTAAAATTTAATTAAGGATTTAATTTATATACACAATAGGTGTACGTATGTTGTGCACTATCTACCAATCACATAATGACACATCATTAAAGAGAAATGAGTTAGTTTTAGTCGGTTAGTAACCACCCACTTCATAAATTGTGATTGGTAGTGGTTGTAAAAGCCCATATACCTATTGTGTATGCAAATTAAACTCATTAATTAATAGTTCAACGGAAAAAAAATTACACCAAAAAAAAAGAAATAATGAAATATTTACCAGATATAAATGAATATTTAATTTAAATTTTCAAAATAGATATTAACTTGTAAAAGGAAAAAAAATAAACTATAACATTTACTAAATACGAGGATTAAATTTATAATGTTTAACTATAGAAAGTATATTTTAAGAGTATTTAAATTTTTATTAGTGTTTTTAGGGTGATTCTAGGGTGAAAGAGAAAATTAAATCTTTCACCGGTGAACCACTAAAATTGACCGCTGGATGTAGTTTAAAAATTCATCAATGGTTGAGATTTAATATTGGTTGATTCAATCTTAACCATTCATAGCATTTTAAACAATATCCAACGATCAATTTTGGTGGTTCACCGGTGAAAGATTTAATTTACTCTTTCACCCTAGAATCACCCGTGTTTTTAATCAAATATTTTTCGTACAAACTTTTTATGTCAATAATATTCGTAAGAAAATACATGCTAAAAATTTACTTTTTTAATGTGTTGTGTTTCCTTCCATACTTTCTTTGGTGTGATAATATTTCAAACTTTAATAGCAATTGTTTTTTACTTAGATGTGGGCTTCACTATGTTAGATTTAGTTTATTGTTTTCTTGGACACCTGGTATATTACCTTGGATTTTGGACTTTTGCAATATAGTGCTGTTACATATGTTAATATTTTATTTTTCTGATTACTGAAATCAACTTATCGAATTAATTGACTATGACTAGTGAGACTATTTACAAAAAGACATTATCACAATTTAGGAGCTAACCTTTTGTATTGACAGTTATAAATTTTCGTTGGTTTCACTCTGTATAATGAGAGAACGACTTAGATAAACCTCATTGTGTTATGAAAATAACCAAAACTATAGAAAGGAGAAATATGAAGAAGATAAGAACATGAACAAATATGAAAGATGAGAGTTTTCTATTCATTTCAAGTGTACATACACCTAGGAGATAGCCATATTTATAGGGTGAGATTAGGGAAAGTGATTAGTCAATAATAAAATCCACTAATGACTTGATGGAGGGAGACTAGTGGACATCCAATATAATAATATTCATAACACTCCCCCTTGGATGTCCATCGAGGATATGCCTCATTAAAAACCTTACTAGAAAAAACCCAGTGGGATAAAAATCTAGTGAAGGAAAAGAGTACAATATCCCGTCGGTGGAAGGCGCCTCGTTAAAAACCTTTTGATGAAACCTGTGGGACAAAACCATGGAAAAGGGAAAAAGATTGCGCTTTTTCTCCCCGATTGAATCATCACTAAAGAATATGAATTTCAATATTTAGAGTTTCTCCTTGAGTGCATATGGAACAATCTACTCCATTGTCACTTGTGATTGTATCCTCGTTTAATGGAACTTTGCGATCATTATTATCTTCAAAACATCTTCCTTGAACTGTTGGCATTTGGACATGAAATGAAGAAGCAAGAACCATAGATTGTTTTATAGATCAAAAGATATTTCAAAGTTGTCACCATATGTAGATAATAGCCGACTTGTAATCGACTTGATCTAGATCGTAAAAAAATCTTGTATATCTGCATGGTTAATTTGTGTAACATACATAAAAATGATTTATTCATTACAATAGCCAAACATAAATATGCATCTTACCCTTTCGGATGCATTTTGGTTTGTGATATGCATGCATGCTTTTATAGTCTTGAGACTAAGATATTTTATATATTCTTACCACACAACTCATGTAGTCAATATGAATAATTTCTACAGATCAATATGAGTCATTTTTTTCAAAAGAAAGATTTTTCTTTGCATCTTGAATCCTTCTAGGATTTTCCATGTAGAGGTCAACTCTGATGTGTTCAACCTCAAAAATCTATCAGATATAATTTGAGGTCATTCATCTAGAGCTTTTTCTTTGAGTAATCTATAATTTTGGAATTCTCTTCAGGAGTTCCAATAATAGGAAACTATAGCAAATTCATGTATTGATATTTTCATATAACTCAATGGACCAGTGGTGTCATTTTTATATCCCTCGTTTAGAATATAAATTGAGATGATTATACCACATGTGTTCAAATTATATCATCTCATAGTGGTAGTCTTGATTCAATTTGTGTAATCATCTCGAGAATCCAAAAAATGTGCACTAGAATATTAAATCCTTCAGGGATCTTTAAATAATTATGACTATCAACAAATAAGTTGTAGCAATATTCAACTTGTGAAAATTGAGCTCTTCATGTGCTACAAGGCTAATTAAGTACTAAAAAAGTACTCGCATCCACCCTTGAGAAACATGTCGAGCTTTGTATCTCACAATTTAATCATTCTCATTCTGCTTCAATTTCATCTTTCAATTTTGGCCAATTCACATTGTCTACAATCTTTAGTAGACTTTGGTTCATGATCCTCACTATCATTTATCACATTTAGCGCTATATTATATGTAAAAACATCGTCAACGCGTTGACTTTGTTTTGGTTCCATTGTATTTCATTTTTGATATAATTCATTGAGATCTCTTTAATTTGATAACTTTTCAGTACACGATCGGTTCTTTCGGCTGTAATGTCAATTATGTCCGAATACTCTTTTAGAGTTTCTATATCCTCGCTTGGACCATTTTTTTAGCTCCTTTTGTTGCTCGAGGATTTTATCTTTGGAACCGATTGGTCTACCACGCTTGGTATTGTTGAGACTAATTTGCAATATTAGATTGTCCAACGAGGACATCCATTCTATTGGAGCATTAGCGGTGATATATATGATTTGGTCACACCTTTTGGATCAGTAAAAGCATTTGGTAGACAATTTGCTAAGCTTTGCAATTGAATTATCTTTTGAACTTCTAGTTCACATTGTTTAGTTTGAGGACAATATGAGATAATGATAATTCATTCAAATCGATCTCCTTTTTTTTTCATTTGCTTATTCTCTCCCTAATGTTGGGAAATCTAATTCTTCAAATGATAATCATCGATGGACTATAAACAAGTCTCTAATTGTTGGCTCAAGATACTATATTATACATGGAGATTTATATCTAATATATATTTCCAAAATTCTTTTAGAACCCATCATATTGCATTGCACATCCAAAAATATTAAGATGGGAAATATTGAGTTCGTGACCAAAAACTAAATGTAAAGGGGAAGAGTTGTGATAACTTGTTGGCTTGATGCGAATCAATATTACAGCATGTAAAATTGCATGTTCCCAAGTAGAAATTAGAACTTCTTATCTCATAAGTATTGGTCATGTAATTAACTTTAGACGTCTAAAGAATGGTTCTTCAAGACCATTTTATGAATGGACGTATGACATTTGATATCCAATATCAATTATAATAGTCATATAATACTTATCATATGCTTTCAAGGTGATTCACATAATGACCTCTTACTCAAATTAGTTGAGCAAACAATCTCACAAACTTCCGGTTGTGAGTTGACGACAAATATATATAATATATATGTGGTCGTCTAGTTGATGCATCAATTAAAACCACAAATATCTAAATGGTCCACGTATTTAGTGTATTTGTTTACAAATATCACCTTATTCAGGCTCTTGAAATATGAGAGACTTATTATTCTCAAATTGTCAATTTCCTTTGGGAATTAGTGAACACAAAAATTAGTAGATTGAAGAAACTACTAGCTCTTCAATACAAGTTCACATAGAAATTTTAACCATTATTCGCATCATAATATACTCGGATGGCCCAACCGATCTTGCCAACAACCAAATTATTATGATATGTAAACTTACAGTTTACAATAACATGTGTTTCAATTGCACATATATAAGTGTAGTACAAATCGAGAGGAAAAAGTAGACAATTTTTCCACTACACTTATTTTATCAAAGTATGTCTCGTTATTTAAAAATATTCCATATCTCCTTCATCTCTCATTTCAATATGATTTCTATTTATATGCATATATTTGAAACTTAAGAAATTTCTACGAGACTTAGGGGAATATAATGCATTCTCAATCTGTAAATTTTTCCCCCCGGATAACAGTATATTAGCTCTTCAGGAACCTTCAATTATATTTGAAGAGACAGACATCTTTGTACTAACCGGTTTCTCGCTTCACTAAATAGGATAAATATTTGTTTTTATCCTTTAAAATTATATGGGTAGTTCCACTATTAGCGAAACACATTCTCCAATATTAATGCTAGTGTCAATACTCATTTTATCCTAAAAGATAACATAAATATGATAAAAGATTGACATGAGAAAATAAAGTCTCTACAATATTATATGCCTACAAAGATCAAAATTTTTGGAGCTGCATAAAATACAATTTCTCGAAGGAAAAAAATAAGCGAGAGAAAATTATATTTGCTAAGCAAATATACAAATTCTTTTGAACATAAAAGTGTCTAGTTCTCTAGGATCTAGTCATCAATCAATTCTTCTTATTCCCTTTTTTTTTTCATGCAATATTTTTATTTGGAATTCCAAGCAAAGAAAGAAGAAAAATTACATTTTTCATAAGATACTAAACCACTATCGGGAATAACAAAGGTCACAATCACAAATGATACAAACGGCATTTAAATAAGATAACGATAACATTTACCACATCAATGATCATCACCACAACTTTTCTTGTACCAAAACTATAATGTGAGTCATTCACACGGGAATGAACTTCAATTCATTGAGTGGTTTGTGTGTATTCTTTACAATCACCATATCACATAATCTTGATTCATAATATTTTTCTGAAAATATTTTCTCATTTTGCTAATTCATGAGAATATTTGAGACATAAATTATATGTCAATTCTATTGATTTCCTTTTCTTCAAAACATACTAAGGTCAAATAGATCTTATAGATTACAATCATCGTGTAAAAGTCGAGTTCTTCAGGAACTCGATGACAAATCTCTCATATATGATGATCAAAGGAAAATATATTTTCTAATCAAATGTTTCTTTAAGAACTATACAACAAATTTTAAACATTGACAAAAAAGAATCGTGCTTAGGGCAATCCTGCAGGGATGCTTTAATACAAAGTTATTTTTTCTTTGAGTTCTTCAAGAACTATCACAAATCTTCATAAACAATGATAAAGAAAACAAATCTTTATGCAATCCTACAAGGATACTATATTACCAAATCATTAGTTCTTCAGGAACTATAACACAATACTTCTTCAATAATTATCAAGAAAAAACTATACTATGACCATTCCTTCAGGGATGTTTCGATATTAAATTTCAAAGTTATTTAGGAACTATATCATAAACAATGATACAAAGAAACAATGTTATGAATATTATTATATTGGATGTCCACTAGTCTCCCTCCATCAAGTCATTAGTGGATTTTATTATTGACTAATCACTTTCCCTAATCTCACCCTATAAATATGGCTATCTCCTAGGTGTATGTACACTTGAAATGAATAGAAAACTCTCATCTTTCATATTTGTTCATGTTCTTATCTTCTTCATATTTCTCCTTTCTATAGTTTTGGTTATTTTCATAACACGTTATCAGCACGAAGCTCTATCATATGATTGATGACATAATCATCTTGAGGATCTATTACAAGAATAAATTTTCTTCTTGATCTATCTTCTCCTAAGGTAATACGTATCAACACATATCCTTTATAACACATTATATTCTTCTTGATCTAGTTTCCTCTTACTCTTGTTCTTCTCCTTCTTCTTCTCACTATCTTTTAATCATGATCTTTTGCTATTTTTTTTATTTTGATCTTGTTTATGTTTTATCTCTTTTTATGTTATATCTCATTTTATATTTATTTACCATTGTTGATAACTTTGTGATATTATAGTTCCTGAAGGACAATAAATCCATTATCCAAGCATCCCTGAAGGATTGCACAAATAATTATTCTATGAGAGTAACTGTTTTTTATTAATTTGAATAAGAAAAGACAAAACATGAATAATTAATACATAAACTAAATGAAACTTTAAATTCTTATACAATGCTACTTTCTACAACAATAAAGATCATATTTATATCCCCACTAACATCATATCAACACATCTCTAACAACCACAAATAAAGCACTCTCAGAATACATTCTTTTTCTTTTTCAACTTTGTAGAAATACCAATGTACAAAGAGCATCAGTTAACCTCAAATTAATTGATATGCGTTCTCCTTGATGATATGCATTGGAGGTGAGTATATTACAACAGGACAAGCTTGAAAATTTTCATTTTGTTTAAGTTGATTCGAACTGTCATAAGGGTAAACCTTGCATATTAGAAAGAAGTATTTGTTAAAGTTAAAGGAAATAATTCAAAATGATAATTAGAGTAGGAAATATAAAGTAGGAGCTATTAACTTCTTGGATTTGACTAATTTCATTCACACTCGGGAAATAGGCACCACGTGCATCATTTTTTCTTTAAATTTACAAGGACTTATAATAAATTGAGTTTAAAATAAAAAAAACATTGAAAAATAACTCCTTCATCCCAAATTCACACCTAGTTAGAGTCTGACACCATATAACCATGAGGACATGAGGAATAGTGTCCCACATCCAAGAATATATTTTTTTTTTGACAAATAGGCAAATTTCCTGAATTTAATAAAAAAAAGAAAAGACAGAGAAAAACGAAGGGGGGACTAGGCCGAAACCCTTGCCATCAAAGAAAATAAAAAATAGTAGAAATGCCCTAATATGGCCCCAAAACACTCTAGCCTACAGGCTAGGCTATATCCAATCTAACTACCAAAAGATAGAAGATACTCAAGCTAACTATACAAGCTAGAAGCCAGATTAAAAGGATTCAGAGACAGAGTTAGCTCGTGAGCGAGTATTGTAACCAACAACCAACTGGTGTCATTGCTGTCTGAATTTCTTCATTTGAGACTTGGACAAGCGACCAACTGGTACAGAAACAGCTATTCCATTCGAGTCAGAAGTCACAAGATCACCAACACCATCTGAAGATCCATCCCAGAGTTTTCTTAAAATATTCATGTCAGATTCAACTACTAGGTTTGATGTAGCAACTTGAACTGAGGCAGAAGGCACATCCTCATCATCTGAGACATCTCCCCACTTCTTCCCTGAATTTCTCCTATTAGAAACCTCCATATCATTAGAAGAGGGGGCATCTAGCTGAGTCGTGGGGGATTGGGTTGAAGAAGAGAGAACCTCCTCCAAAGAGTTAACCGGAGAGCTATGACCAGAAAGCGAGTCAAGCCTGGTGGTGGGAGGCTGAGTGGAATCACTACCCGTTCGGCTAACTGCAGATGTGCTAGTCATCTTCTTGAAAGGCTTACCAATCCGCAGCAACTGAGGCAGGGATAAGTGGTTCATCCGCAGTAGCCATGGTAGAATGCATGACATTTTCTCGAAGCTCAATCAGCGGGGGATTCCCTTGCTGTTTATGAGGCTGGGAGGGTTGCTCATATGAGTTCCCTTGCTGTTTTACCTAAGTAGGAGAATCCTCTTGCTGTTGGTTTACCTGGGTAGAGGAATCCCCTTGCTGCTGGTTTACTTGAGTAGAAGAGTCCATTTGCTGCTGGTTTACCTGAGTAGAAGAATCTCCTTGCTGTTGTGATTGCTCGTTATTGAGAGCCTTATGCTTGGGCACATACACCTGTTTTACCTGATGAGTCCTTCCTTTACAAGTACCATTGGTATGACCAACATAATTGCAATTTGAACAATAGGAAGACAAGTTTTCATATTCAATGCCAACTGAGAAAGCATAGCCCGACCTCTCAACTAGAATGTGATCCCTAAGTCTTGATTTCAGGTCTATATCAACCAAGACGCGAGCAAAGTGGCCAAAAGATCTATCAAAAGAGTCATTGCTTGTTGTATCATCTAGTCTATGTGGAGTTCCAACACAACTAGCAATTGCAAAAATAATTTTGGGTCTCCAATATTCTTGAGCCAATCCTGTAATCTTAATCCAACATTGAGCATTCGTATGTTTAATTTTGGAAGGATTAAAGTCAGGCTGCCAGGGAAATAGACGAAGCAAACCTGGCTTGCACTGCCAAGAGGGCTGTAACCGGATTCTTTGTAAATCATTGGCACAAGAAAAAGAGAACTCATAGTATCCTTTCTCTAAGGAGATTAGTCCCCACTTACCTGATGGTTGCCAGAGGGCTTGAAGTTTGGATTTCAAAGCATCTAACTTGAAGGTGTGTTTTGCATTCTTCCAAACTTGTCAGGTACTCCTCCTTAGGAATTGAGATTGATAAATCATCTCCTTTGAAGCACGACCGAGGAAGTTGGCTAAGAGGAATATCACAGGTTTTTTTGGACCCTCTCAAAACTTATGCAAAAGATTTAACATTTGTTGTTTTTTTTGTGAGAGACATTCTGATTGGCAGAGACAGAGACAGCTGCAGGCATCAAATCAGGGAACAACGCCTACAATTCGGACAGACCAGTAGCTGGAATCGTCAGCATAGGTGACAGTTTTGCAGTATTTGTAGCAGGAAATATGTTTGCTTTTTGCGCCTGGAAATTGGAGACAAGCGCCTGTTGCATTTCAGGGAACAGGACTCGATTCGGCAGTTCGCAGCAAGCAGAGGACATGACCTGTCGTAGTCGCTGATGTTGATGATGGCGTGTAGCAGGCGTCAGTCGCAGCGACGTGATGCGTTGTAGTCAGCGGCAGGCAGTTGGGCCGCGCGAACCTAGGCAGACTATCATGCAACTCTGCGCAAGATTCCTGACACTCTGAGGCAGCTGTTGACGTCACGCGTTCCCTGACGATGTGACTGGTGGGAAGCACCTGGAGCAGGTCTGGCGGGACCATCAAAGCAGCGGCTCCTAGGGAAAAGGAAACCCTAGCAGACCATTAAAATCCAAAACACGTCCCCTTTCTCGGCACATCCAAGAATATCCCACAGAACTAGACTTCCAACCATGTCACATACCTCCATGCAACATATTTGGAAAAAAGTCATTGTCATAAGGTGCACCTTGTTGTTGATCCATTACCCTCTTTCTTGTGCACTAGCAATATGAAACAAAAATAAAACATAAATTGAAAGAGGAAAAAAATGTGGCAGCAGTTGCCTCATTTAATTTACATTTTTGATTTAGGATACATAATTAAAACACCCGCATAAATAAATCATCTCCACAACAAAAATATGGTTTTTTAATAATATGTGTTGTAAAGTTGGTGCAGGTGGATTAACAATAATAAACTTAAAGGGCAACTTCGTTACCAATAAATAACTTAAAGAACCGTTGATGCTTTTTTCGCCAACTTTCAAACAAAATAAAAATAATACAAAATTCTCTTTCTAAATGACAATTTACCTATATTTAATCAAGGGAATCGCAGTCGTTTGGAGATTTATGTCAATGTTAACACGACAATAGTATAAAGCAAACAAGAGATGGTGAATGACTTCCATCTAACCCAACTAGTAACAATGATATATGAACTGGACTTTGTTGTCTTGCTCATAGATCTAGTTCTCCTAGAGATAAAATAGCATAACAAGTTAAAAAAAATTAACGTAAATGAAAAAAAAACATGGTATTGCATTATTTAGAGTAGATTAGATTGAAGTCGTAGTTGATGGACCTATATATATCATCATAATAATCATCTCAGTCATACATATAAATATGAAGGAGAGATGAATTTTGAAAAGACTCATTTGTAATCCCTTTCAAATCGAGGTTAGCAATGGGAGAGGAAGATACTCACAAGTTTGTAGAAGAGAGCTTTACGCTTGTCGTGGTGTGAAAGTGACCGATGCAACCACATATTTTTAGGGATTTAAGGCGATTCCACCGTGGAAAGAGAAAATACAATCCGTCTAATAAATTAAATATAAAAATTGTGAATGTATCTAGTTAAATTTTTAGACCAAATACATTGACTGTTTTTCTTATATTTTAGTGCAAGTGAGTAATTATGAATGGGTTGTTTTTTTGACCAAATTAATGGATTGCTTTAAAAATCTAATTGGCTATACATTCTAGCATTCAGACACAATTAATTGTTGTGTGGTTGGTGAGAGCGTTCATTACTCCACTTTTCCTGTTATCATTTCCTACGTTTGATCGTTTGTATTAAACACAAAAATTACTATCCGACTACAGGGGATGATGCAAGGTTAAAGTTTAGGCAACAACATAACCAAGTCATCAATTTTTTATATTTATCTTATTTTATTGTTTCAATTATATGAATATACAATTATTAGAATTTAATTAATATTTAAATGGAAAAAATTTACACCACAAAAAAAGGAAATAATGAAATACTTACCAAATATAAATGAATATTTAATTTAAATTTTCAAAATAGATATTAACTTGTAAAAGGAAAAAATAAACTATAACGTTTACTAAAAACAAGGATTAAATTTATTATGTTTAACTATAGAAAGTATATATTAAGAGTATTTAAATTTTAATTAGTGTTTTTAATCAAATATTTTTCGTACATACTTTTTATGTAATAATATTCATAAGAAAATACATGCTAAAAATTTACTTTTTTAATGTGTTGTGTTTCCTTTGCACCAGACTTTCTTTGGTGTGATAATATGTCAAAGTTTAATAGCGATTGTTTTTACTTAGATGTGGGCTCCACTATGTTAGATTTAGTTTATTGTTTTCTTGGACACCTTGTATATTACCTTGGATTTTGGACTTTTGCAATGTAGTGCTGTTACATATGTTCATATTTTATTTTCCTGATTACTGAAATCAACTAATCGAATTAATTGACTATGACTAGTGAGACTATTTACAAAAAGACATTATCACAATTTAGAAGCTAACTTTTAGTATTGACAGTTATAAATTTTCGTTGGTTTCACTCTGTATAGTGAGAGAACGACTTAGATAAACCTCATTGTAATTATTCTATGAGAGTAACTGTTTTTTATAAATTTGAATACCAAAAGACAAAACATGAATAATTAATACATATACTAAATGGAACTTTAAATTCTTATACAATGCTACATTCTACAACAATAAAGATCATATTTATATCCACACTAACATCATATCAACACATCTCTAACATCCACTAAATAAAGCACTCTCAGAATACATTCTTTTTCTTTTGCAACTTTGTAGAAATATCAATGTACAAAGAGCATCAGTTAACCTCAAATTAATTGATATGCGTTCTCCTTGATGATATGCATTGGAGGTGAGTATATTTCAACAGGACAAGCTTGAAGATTTTCAGTTTGGAAGACTGTTCCTTGAGTATTAAAACCTGTTATTATTTTTCTTGATCAATTTGTGTTTGCTTGGTTTAAGTTGATTCGTACTGTCATAAGGGTAAACCTTGCATATTAGAAAGAAGTATTTGTTAAAGTTAAAGGAAATAATTCAAAATGATAATTAGAGTAGAAAATATAAAGTAGGAGTTATTAACTTCTTGGATTTGACTAATTTCATTCACACTCGGGAAATAGGCACCACGTGCATCACTTTTTCTTTACATTTACAAGGACTTATAATAAATTGAGTTTAAATAAAAAAACATTGAAAAATAAAATCCTTCATCCCAAATTCACACCTAGTTAGAGTTTGACACTTTATAACCATGAGGACATGAGGAATAATGTCCAACATCCAAGAATATCCCACCGAACTAGACTCCCAACCATGTCACATACCTGCATGCAACATATTTGGAAAAAAGTCATTGTCATAAGGTGCACCATGTTGTTGATCCATTACCCTCTTTCTTGTGCACTAGCAATATGAAACAAAAATAAAACATAAATTGAAAGAGGAAAAAAATGTTGCAGCAGTTGCCTCATTGTCATACCCCAATTTTGTCCGACTAGTGGAAAATAAAATAAAATTGTATTTTTTCTCGTTTTCAGAAAACCCCAAAATATGTGTCTCGTTTTGTAGGTCTCGGTCGCACAAATGTGTTCGTCATCAATCTAGTATTTCCTATTCTCACCGTGTGCGCGTATTCATTTCGAATCGTATGCTCATACCTAGTCTTGTTGTTGCGCGTATTACTTCCGCTCGTGTGCGCGTTTTGATTCTTGCGTGCGCACGCTCGCGTCTCGTCGTGCGCGCGTAATAATTTCGTTATTTATGTTAGTGGTATTTAGTTGTTGTTAGTAGTTACCAAAATAAGAGACATCACCAAGTAATCAAATGTAATATATTTATTTAAATCTGTCCCCTTTGTTACAAAAAAAGAATCAAATAATTACACATCAAAAAGAAAGAGGAAAAGTCAAACAAAAATTTTAACAAAGTATAGGCAGATAGGGAGACGTTGCTGAAGTTATTTGAGCTTCAAGCTCAAGCTCTTTCATCTTGTCTCTTTGACTCTTTCACATTTTAGGCAAAAACAGTTCAGCTTTGCAGGCACCACCTTGCTTGCCCACAGACTACCCACTGTCCCTGCTGCATTGGTCTCCCATGGGTGTGGTTCCTCTGCTCAACACCAACACCTACACCACACAAACCCCACTATAAATACACACACTGAAACACTGAGAACAGGGAGGGAAAAACAGCAAAAAAACACAGCCAACACAGAGCATAAACACACAGGAACTGAAAACACAAAACAAAAAAAAACACACAAACAAAGAGAGAGGAAGAAGAGGAAACAGTAACACAAACAGAAAACCTCCCTTCTCGATCCCATCGCCTCACCGTAACCACCACCCAAACTCCACCACGCCACCCTCCTTCTCTCTTCCTAAACCTCAGTTGATTTTTCTCTCCACCATCTCACAGAACCACCCACAGAACCGAACCACCCATCTCCACCGCGAAGCGCCGGTGAATACTCCTTCTCTCCGGCGTCCACCCTTCACGGCGAGCACCCCGCCGTAGTTCTCCATCTCTCTCACTTCGCGAGCTCCTCCACCGTCGCCACCGAGAACGTCACCAACGAGCGCTCCCTGGACGCCTCGCTCTCTCTCTCGAACGGCCTCTCTCTCTCTCTCTCTCACGGTGCTCTCTCTTGACCTGCTTCTCTCTCTCTCAAAATTTTTCCCTCTCTGCTTGAATGAAATTGAAACGGCGCAGCAGGGGAGGATAACTTAGTTTAGGTTTTTTTTCTTTCTTTGCTTTTTCTTTTTGTGTTGGACGTTTGGTCCACAGCCCGTTGGGCTTCTTTTTTTTAGTTCCTTTTTTTTTTAACATCTGTTTGTTAACAGCACCCCCATGTTTTTGATTACAGCCTATTTTTTTTAAAATAAAATGTGGACTTGTGTTTCCTTTGGGTCACATACTTATGATTAAAAATATTGTCAAGTTGATTTTGTTGTTATTCTTTGCTTAATGGTGTTTAATATTGTTGTTAGTATTTCATTTTAGTGTTAAATATTATTTTTGTTGTCGGTTGATGATCTAGCAATATGATTCCCACTAGTGCCTAGTGCACTTTGATCTAAGTGGTGAGGATTGCTGGAAAGGACTCAACTTTGTTTATGTATTCTTGTTTTACTTTAGTTATTGTTAGTTGTTGATGATAGACAAGTTGATTCTCACTAGTGCCTAGTGCACTTTTCTCAAAGTGAGAGGATTGCTTTATGTGATTCAGCCTTCCCTTTTTTTTTCTTAGTTAATAACAAAGGAGATTGTATGTTTAGGGTTTAAGGTTCGTGAGATATGGCAAAGGATAGGCTTACTTTAGCCTTGATGTAATTCCTCTTAGTTCATGTTATTGAGAAATCATTGCTCACATGTTCATTAGTTTAACTAATATCATTCTATGCCTATGATCAATTGTTTACTTGTTTTCGATGCTACTTAAATTGTCTTGACTTAACTGTGTGCCATTCCCTCCATGTGTATGACCTCCTAATGAAGACGTAAGCCTGCATGCATGTTGTAGCATAGAGTCATTAGGGTAAATGCACTTCTCCTCACACACGCACAATTGTTTTGAGAACTTTATCTTGCATCTTTGACAATTAAATCTATTGATTGTATTGGCATGCTTAATCTTAGTTGATAATCAACATGTTCATGATTAATTGATTATTGAATGTGTTTGAATTTTGTAACCAATTATTGATAATAACTCCGCCCTTTTCCCACAAATCTTTCAAACTTTTTCCTAATTAATGCAAGTTATTAGTGACTATCACCCAAAGTCTTGGCTTGTTTGATTGTCATGAACGCTATCAAGAGTATTAGTAATGATCACTCAAAGCCTTTGCTTGCTTGATCATTATGAAAGCTCTTCCTTTCTCCAAAACCCTTTCAAAAAACATTTTCACCTTCAGATTAGAACTACGTCGCTTTGATTCCCATTTGGGATACGTAGGAGCGAGTCTCGTTCTCGTCAAGCGCAATAAACAAAAGTCATTTTCATAAAACAAACGAAAAGAATTATTTTCAAACCCATTGTTGCTAGTGGCTAATCAGAACCTTTGTTCGTCTAGTCATTGGTGGCAATGGCTTTTCCCAAAAGAACAATAAAGCGGTGATCACCCATAAACCTCTGTTAGTTTGATCATTGGTGCAAATCAATCTTTTTCAAAAATCATTTTCAAAAGAACAAATAAAAACGCAGTCGCTACTAACGATCAATCGTAACCTTTGTTAAATCGACCGATGTGAGTGACTCTCATTTTCAAGAGTACTTAGCGGTGGTTACTCATAACCTTTGTTAGTTTAATCATTATTTGAATACTCGGTCCTATTTCGAAAACTCATTAAACAAGATAAAAAACAAAAACCTTTTCACGACAAACGAGAACTACGTAGCTTTGAATTCTCCATCGCACTAGGAGATACGTAGGAGCGAGAGGCCAACTCTCGTCAAGCGTCAAAAATAAAATTTTCATTAAGTTTTTCCATTTATCCTCAAATAAGAAATAAATAGGCAAATCTAGGTATTTTTCAAATCAAACATTAAAACCACACACTTAATTAAAGGTTCCTCTCGCAGAGAGGACGCGTGGGGTGCTAACACCTTCCCCACACGTAATCGACCCCCGAACCCATATCTCTAGTTTTCGAAAGACTATCCGCCTTTGTTCAAAAGACCTTTTTCCGATGTTTTGGTCTTAAAATTAAAATATTGGTGGCGGCTCCATAATTTTTCCACGTTGTACATTGAGAAACCCAAACCGGATTTTTCGGGGTGTGCAATTTGGCGACTCAATGGGGACTTTTTTTTAAAAGAAGCGAGGTCAAGCCTAACTAATTAAGTGTGTGGTTTAATGTATTGTTGATTTGACTAATGCCTTGTTTGCCTTCATTCTTTTTTCCTTTCTTTCTTATCATTGATTGTAGGCATGTGTATTTGTCTTCTTCTATGTTTGTTCCCCATCTCCTACTCCTGTACTTTTATTGCTTATGCCCATGCATTCTTCCAATCCCCATGATCCCTTCTTCTTCGCTCCCTTTCTTGAGGTAAGCTCACGCATTTCCCCTCTCTTATCATGTTCCCCTCTTCTCAGCTCCCTTTTCTTAAAGTAAGAGGTGCAATGTTGTTGGAACCCTATGCTAGTTTATATTGGATCGATATTGAACCCTAGGGTAGACAAACATGTTACTGCTTGCAACTGTCTGGACTGCTCTGGTTTTCATTTCAGGTGGGGTAGTGCTAGGGAAAATGCCCTTGACACACACTACACTTATACCTTGTGATTACATGTTTTGAGTGAGACCATAACCCAGGTCTGCAAAAATTTAGGAGAGTGGATTCGAGTAGTGAGAGCCCATCAGGACCTTTGTCCGTTTGGCTACTTGCGAAAGTTTCAACCAGAGTTGTGCTCTTTCATGATGTCTCACACCTAGCAGTTTGCTGCATTTGTGGGGAGTTTTGTGAAAGGGACTGTGGCTCTGGTGGCCTTGTGAGGGAGTGAATAGAGCTACATGGGAGGATTACCCTTTAAATTGCCCTAGATCGTAGGTCTCACCCCTTTTTAGGTCACAAGGGCTTTTCCAAAATTGTGTGTTTCATTATTACATCTAGCTTAGTTCTTTTCCTTCAACAATTTTCGAAAAAAAAAACGAAAGAATATATTTTTCCTTCTCTTTCACAAATACCTATATGAGGTGGCAATAGGGTATACTGCCCTAAATTTTTCAAACCATCACCTGTAAATATCTTTCTTTATGAAAATAATATGAAAAAGCATCCTCATCATCCGCACTTTGCATCATAACATCATGCATTACATAAGCAAAAAAAAAAAAAAAAAAAAAAAAAAAAATAATAATAATAATAATAATAATAATAATAATAAAGTCATGTGCATATGCCTTCGCATTCATTTACGCATTCATACTTATGCGATAAAAATGTTCTACCATGAGAAAAGAAAGGCAAAGTTTGGTTCGCCAACACCGATACTACACTCGCTCTACAAGCAAGATTGATGGCTAGCAATCAGGATTTCGAGATTGAGGACCGCCCGGGTCAAGATGAGTTGGCTGTGGAGATTCTTAACCCTGAGCAGCTGGCTCAAGAGAATCAGGCTTTGAAGACCAAAGTTCAGGCTATGGAAGCGCAGATGGCCGAAGTAATGAGTATGCTACAAAATCTGAGGGGTGGGGCCGCCGCTGGGGCTGCCACTGTTATGAATCCTGAAGGGGTTGTTACTTTCGTTTCTCCTCCGGTGACCGCTGAAGTTACAACTACTCACACTCCTCCCGGACCAGGGGTCAGTCACTTTGCCCATTCTCCAGGGGTGAGCGGACAGAATCACCCGAATGCACACAGCATATCCACGGGGATGCCAATGGGTTATGTGTCGTCCGCTGCTGAAGCTATTCCTGTGGGGTCGAGTCAACCTGCCATGGTTATACCTAGTGGAGCTGCTATTGGACCACAAATTCATACTCCTAATCCCGGTATTGTGCTGCCAAGAAGTTCACCTAGTCCTACTGCGGGAGTTCACAGTAAATCCTCAAAATGTTGTCCATCATATGGGAAACCCCGCTTTCGATATGGGGTTATTATCACGATCTGGGAGCTATCCACAAGGTCATTTGTTTGAGAACACTCAAAGATAGGGATCGGTATCACTTGCTTGAAGAGCGTTTAAGAGCTATGGAAGGATCGGGTACTAGAGCCAAGGATGCCCGAGATTTGTGCCTTGTCCCCGATGATGTCGTCATCCTCCTAAATTCAAAGCAGGACTTTGATAAATATCGCGGCTTTGGTTGTCCATCGAGCCATTTGACAATGTATGTTAGAAAAATGGCGCTTATGCTCATGATGACAAAGTGCTCATTCACTATTTCCAAAACAACCGATGCGTTGGGGCATCGTTAGATTGGTATATGCACTACAATCCTCCGACATTCATAGTTGGAAGGATCTCTCTCAAGCATTCTGAAACAATACCAAGTATAACATGGACTGGCTCGACCGGCCGGTCTCGATTCTGAGACATGAGTAAAGGAGATAGAGAATCATTCAAAGAATATGCTCAAAAGTGGAGGAGCATATTTTGCTCAGTGAAGCCGCCATTGATCGAAAAGGAGATGGTGTACATGTTTATGGAGACTCTTCGGGGCTATATTATGATAGGTTGGTGGGGAGTGTTTCATCTAGTTTCTCGGATATGGTTGTCATTGGAGAACGATTAGAGCACCTGGATTACGTGTGGAAAGATTGTTTGGCGGTTTTAGCAATTCTAGTGGACAAAAGAAACCCTTTTCCGACTTCCCCAAGAAGAAAGAAGGGAAGCCAATGTTATGCTGCAGGGGAGGCCCATCTTTCAGCTCTCCACAGCAAACAATGCCATTTTCTGTTCTAGCTCAGCCACAACAAACTAATTCAGTCACAGAGCCAGAACTATCAAGAGAAGAGAGCGCGCCGATTTTGATCCGATTCCGATAACTTATCTTGAGCATTCAATCACCTTGTCTCAAAGAATTTGATCAATACTCGCCCCATGAAGCCTATGCAACCTCCCTTTCCTGGGGATACAATGCCGATGCTACTGTAGCTTTCATAATGGAGGGTCGGCCACCTGCGGTAGAAGATTGCAAGGCTTTCAAACATGTAGTCCAGGATTTGATTGACGCCAACTGGCTCTCTTTCAAGCAGAATAATCCGGGCATAACCTCCAATCAAATTCTTTGTCATCGGGGATGGTCTTGAAAAGTGAAGAGGGTGATGTTAGTCCGATCCACCATTGCCTTCTTTGGAGAAGAGTTGAAGAATTGGGAAGCTGTTGACTTTCCTGTGACCTTTAATCCAAAGTAATTATTTGTAATGCAACCCTGTGGCTCTGCCCAAGTCCATAGGACAAGTTGCTAGGGGCACTCATGTTTTTATTTTCAGAATCATCATCATCAATAAAAACGTTTGTTTTGAATTTCTCAATCAATAAAAATCATTCTCTCTTCATTGCGTGAGTCTTTTTCTGCTTTATTATTTGTTTGCTTGCTTGTTTCGCCTTCATTACGCTTTTTCGCCGGCGAAATGCGAGATCCACAAACAATAGTCTCTCGAAAAGCAAAGCAGTGTGTCGATATCCATATTTTGACTTTGATCACCCTATCAATCAGGCTGAGGGGGATGTTGAGGAAGACTGGGAAGCCCCTCCAGAACTCATGAGGTTAATGAAACAAGAAGAAAGGGTAATTCAGCCACACGGAGAATCTACTGAAATGGTCGACTTGGGTACAACTAAGAACCAGAAAGAGGTCAAAGTGGGTACCGCCATAAATGACGAAGATCGCATAAAGTTGGTTCAGTTGTTGCACGATTATGTGGATGTGTTTGCATGGTCCTACCAAGATATGCCTGGGTTGGACACCGACATTGTGGTACACAAGCTACCTGTCAAACCTGAATGCCCACCTGTAAAACAGAAGTTGAGAAGGATGAAGCCTGAGATGTCCCTCAAAATTAGAGACGAAGTGAAGAAGTAGTTTGACGCCGGATTCCTAGCGGTGGCCAAGTACCCGCAGTGGGTTGCCAATATTGTCCCGGTTCCGAAGAAAGACGGGAAGGTCAGAATGTGCGTTAACTACCGAGATTTGAATCGTGCTAGTCCCGAAGATGATTTTCCAAACAAGATCACCATTGATAACGGCAGCAACCTGAACAGCAAAATGATGAAGGACCTATGCAAAGAATTCAAAATTCAGCATCATAATTCCTCTCCCTATCGCCCGAAGATGTATGGGGCAGTTGAAGCAGCCAACAAAAACATCAAGAAGATTGTGAAAAAGTTGGTGGTAACCTACAAGGATTGGCACGAAATGCTTCCATTTGCTTTGCATGGCTACCGTACTTCAGTGCGCACTCCAACTGGGGCAACCCCTTTCCCTTTGGTATATGGGTCGGAAGTAGTCCTCCCAATTGAGGTTGAGATACCCTCCCTGCAGGTACTAATGGAAACTAAGCTGGAGGAAGCAGAGTGGGTACAAGCTCGCCTAGATCAACTAAATCTCATTGAGGAGAAGAGAATCATGACCTTGTGTCATGGGCGGCTATACCAAAGAAAGGATGAAAAACGCTTTCGACAAGAAGGTTCGCCCCGAGAATTCAACGAGGGGACCTAGTGCTCAAGAAGATCCCGCCTATTCAAAGTGATCCCCGTGGAAAATGGACTCCCACCCATGACGACCCATATATAGTCAAGAAAGCCTTTTTTGGAGGAGCGCGATACTCACAAATATGGACGGCGAAGATCGAGGAACCCAGTTAATTACGATCGGTGAAGAAGTATTATGCCCGAAAGAAATCAATAAAAAAGAGAAAGATAAGCCAAGTAAAAATAGCTCGCTAGGTTGAAAACCCGAAAAAGGCGGCCTAGGCAAAATTAGAGCGACCGGTGGATTGAAAACCCGCAAAGAGGCGATCGAGCAAAAATTAGGGTCGAAAGCTTGGGCATGAAAAGTAGACAAAGGCATACAAAGACCCGAAAGTCCGGATAAGAGGGTGGTCAAAGTCATGGAAATAAATGGTTGGCTTGTCGCCCCCAGAGATGGACAAATGTAAATTAGCTCTCTCTTTTTCGTGTCTTTTTGTAGTTTAAACTTTCAAATGTATTGAGCGATCGGGCGTAACTGCAATAATCGACTTTTACATCAATAAAGTTCACTCTTTCTCATATCTGTTTGTTTTTCTATTTCCCTGCTTTTTCTGCTCAAAATAAGCGTTTTATGATGATGGTGACATTGATCTGTAAAACATGTGCATAAATCATAAAGCATCACAATCATTGCGAAATTTCTAGAAGTCATGGAAAGGAAACAACTTTTCAAAGCAAATTAAGTTCGCAAGCAAACAATTATGCTCGTAATCATTCTCAAATGGCAAAATTATAAAGCAAATCTGCACTTGGCTCATACGCCACCACAATCCTAATCGGTTCCACAGTTGTGTCACGGGTTGGTCGAACCAGCAAAAGAAAAAGCCAAAAGAGCAAAAGAGCAAATGAAAAACAGATGATCAGAAAAAAGAAAGCTGATCAAGAAAAATCAAATCAAAAGGAAAACCTCAAGAGTGTTCCGCCACATGCATCATTACACCAAAATCATAGCATTGCATGCACTCGCATAACATGCTCCTGTATAACATGCCTTTGCATAACATGCACCCATGCACAACATGCACCATCCCTTGCATCAACTGACGTATGCAGGTACCTCAATTCAATACGCCAGCATTGGCCATCTCAATCAGTCAATCAGCAGGATTTGCGAATCCCTCAGGACCCACGTGTCCCTTCAGGACCAATGCGTCCCTTCGGATCCCGTCGTTATCGAGCGGCGAATCATCGGACCTAGGGTCCTTCGATGCCGTTCAAATCAACGATCCAGCGGCGACTTTGAACTCGACCTTCATTTTGCCAAGTCATCACCGAGCATGACGGATCGGCCCCCGAACCGTGTCCTTCGGACTAGCGTGTGCCAAGATAAAGCATAGCGTAAGTCCATCAAGGTAAAAGGTATCAGTCCCACAACTTGATATTGAACCTCAGGCCGCTCGAGCGGGCCACCTTCAGAGCCCAAGTGCTCCTTCAGAGCCACAAGTGCTCCTTCAGAACCCAAGTGTTCCTTCAGAGCCACAATCGCTCCTTCTTTCTGCATTCTTTATCACTTTCTTTATTTCTCGCCGGTGTCGGCTTACCGCAGGTCGATACCATCTTTTTCGCTTTACTTCTTGTTTTTTTGTTGCGCACGAGGGCTAGCGCCAATTCATTTCCTGTTTTGCTGGCCTACTGAGGGTTGGCACCAATTTATTTCCTTCCAGTGTCGGCCTACCAGAGGTCGATACCATCTTTACTGCTTTATTTCTTGTTTTCGCTGCCCGAGGGCTAGCACCAATTGATTTCCCGTTTTCTCTATCGCTTTCGCCAGCTCACTGAGGGTTGGTACCAAGCTTATTTTCTGCTTTTGTTGGCCGAAGGCTGACACCCATTCAAAAAAATTCAGATTTCCCCAAGCGGACAAAATTGGTATAATTTCTGAATTCTTTATTTCTATTTTATCTTCGAAATATGTCTCGGCCAATTCATATTTCTTGATAAAATCCAAATAAAGAGGGGCAGCTGTCATACCCCAATTTTGTCCGACTAGTGGAAAATAAAATAAAATTGTATTTTTTCTCGTTTTCAGAAAACCCCAAAATATGTGTCTCGTTTTGTAGGTCTCGGTCGCACAAATGTGTTCGTCATCAATCTAGTATTTCCTATTCTCACCGTGTGCGCGTATTCATTTCGAATCGTATGCTCGTACCTAGTCTTGTTGTTGCGCGTATTACTTCCGCTCGTGTGCGCGTTTTGATTCTTGCGTGCGCACGCTCGCGTCTCGTTGTGCGCGCGTAATAATTTCGTTATTTATGTTAGTGGTATTTAGTTGTTGTTAGTAGTTACCAAAATAAGAGACATCACCAAGTAATCAAATGTAATATATTTATTTAAATCTGTCCCTTTTGTTACAAAAAAAGAATCAAATAATTACACATCAAAAAGAAAGAGGAAAAGTCAAACAAAAATTTTAACAAAGTATAGGCAGATAGGGAGACGTTGCTGAAGTTATTTTGAGCTTCAAGCTCAAGCTCTTTCATCTTGTCTCTTTGACTCTTTCACATTTTAGGCAAAAACAGTTCAGCTTTGCAGGCACCACCTTGCTTGCCCACAGACTACCCACTGTCCCTGCTGCATTGGTCTCCCATGGGTGTGGTTCCTCTGCTCAACACCAACACCTACACCACACAAACCCCACTATAAATACACACACTGAAACACTGAGAACAGGGAGGGAAAAACAGCAAAAAAACACAGCCAACACAGAGCATAAACACACAGGAACTGAAAACACAAAACAAAAAAAAACACACAAACAAAGAGAGAGGAAGAAGAGGAAACAGTAACACAAACAGAAAACCTCCCTTCTCAGTCACTGCCTCACCGTAACCACCACCCAAACTCCACCACGCCACCCTCCTTCTCTCTTCCTAAACCTCAGTTGATTTTTCTCTCCACCATCTCACAGAACCACCCACAGAACCGAACCACCCATCTCCACCGCTGGCGCGGTGAATACTCCTTCTCTCGGCGTCCACCCTTCACGGCGAGCACCCGCCGTAGTTCTCCATCTCTCTCACTTCGCGAGCTCCTCCACCGTCGCCACCGAGAACGCCACCGACGAGCGCGCCTCGACGCTCGCTCTCTCTCTCGAGCGGCCTCTCTCTCTCTCTCTCACGGTGCTCTCTCTTGACACCTTCTCTCTCTCTCAAAATTTTTCCTCTCTCGCTTGAATGAAATTGAAACAGCGCAGCGAGGAGGATAACTTAGTTTAGGTTTTTATTCTTTCTTTGCTTTTCTTTTTGTGTTGGACGTTTGGTCCACGGCCGTTGGGCTTCTTTTTTTAGTTCCTTTTTTTTTTTAACATCCGCTTGTTAACAAAGACCCATGTTTTTGATTACTGACCTATTTTTTTAAAATAAAATGTGGACTTGTGTTTCCTTTGGGTCACATACTTATGATTAAAAATATTGTCAAGTTGATTTTGTTGTTATTCTTTGCTTAATGGTGTTTAATATTGTTGTTAGTATTTCATTTTAGTGTTAAATATTATTTTTGTTGTCGGTTGATGATCTAGCAATATGATTCCCACTAGTGCCTAGTGCACTTTGATCTAAGTGGTGAGGATTGCTGGAAAGGACTCAACTTTGTTTATGTATTCTTGTTTTACTTTAGTTATTGTTAGTTGTTGATGATAGACAAGTTGATTCTCACTAGTGCCTAGTGCACTTTTCTCAAAGTGAGAGGATTGCTTTATGTGATTCAGCCTTCCCTTTTTTTTTCTTAGTTAATAACAAAGGAGATTGTATGTTTAGGGTTTAAGGTTCGTGAGATATGGCAAAGGATAGGCTTACTTTAGCCTTGATGTAATTCCTCTTAGTTCATGTTATTGAGAAATCATTGCTCACATGTTCATTAGTTTAACTAATATCATTCTATGCCTATGATCAATTGTTTACTTGTTTTCGATGCTACTTAAATTGTCTTGACTTAACTGTGTGCCATTCCCTCCATGTGTATGACCTCCTAATGAAGACGTAAGCCTGCATGCATGTTGTAGCATAGAGTCATTAGGGTAAATGCACTTCTCCTCACACACGCACAATTGTTTTGAGAACTTTATCTTGCATCTTTGACAATTAAATCTATTGATTGTATTGGCATGCTTAATCTTAGTTGATAATCAACATGTTCATGATTAATTGATTATTGAATGTGTTTGAATTTTGTAACCAATTATTGATAATAACTCCGCCCTTTTCCCACAAATCTTTCAAACTTTTTCCTAATTAATGCAAGTTATTAGTGACTATCACCCAAAGTCTTGGCTTGTTTGATTGTCATGAACGCTATCAAGAGTATTAGTAATGATCACTCAAAGCCTTTGCTTGCTTGATCATTATGAAAGCTCTTCCTTTCTCCAAAACCCTTTCAAAAAACATTTTCACCTTGATTAGAACT
Organism: Oxytropis ochrocephala; assembly: GCA_020916435.1. Taxonomy (NCBI): domain Eukaryota; kingdom Viridiplantae; phylum Streptophyta; class Magnoliopsida; order Fabales; family Fabaceae; genus Oxytropis; species Oxytropis ochrocephala. The sequence goes on along the minus strand of CM037090.1, from coordinate 52,327,757 downwards.
ACGCCGCTTTGATTCCCATTTGGGATACGTAGGAGCGAGTCTCGTTCTCAAGCGCAATAAACAAAAGTCATTTTCATAAAACAAACGAAAAGAATTATTTTCAAACCCATTGTTGCTAGTGGCTAATCAGAACCTTTGTTCGTCTAGTCATTGGTGGCAATGGCTTTTCCCAAAAGAACAATAAAGCGGTGATCACCCATAACCTCTGTTAGTTTGATCATTCGTGCCAATCAATCTTTTTTCAAAAATCATTTTCAAAAGAACAAATAAAAACAGTCGCTACTAACAATCAATCGTAACCTTTGTTCGTCGACCGATGTGATGACTCTCATTTTCAAGAGTACTTAGCGGTGGTTACTCATAACCTTTGTTAGTTTAATCATTCGCTGAATACTCGTCCTATTTCGAAAACTCATTAAACAAGATAAAAAACAAAAACCTTTTCACGACAAACGAGAACTACGTAGCTTTGAATTCTCCATCGCACTAGGAGATACGTAGGAGCGAGAGGCCAACTCTCGTCAAGCGTCAAAAATAAAATTTTCATTAAGTTTTTCCATTTATCCTCAAATAAGAAATAAATAGGCAAATCTAGGTATTTTTCAAATCAAACATTAAAACCACACACTTAATTAAAGGTTCCCTCTCAGTAGAGAGGACGCGTGGGGTGCTAACACCTTCCCCACACGTAATCGACCCCCGAACCCATATCTCTAGTTTTCGAAAGACTATCCGCCTTTGTTCAAAAGACCTTTTTCCGATGTTTTGGTCTTAAAATTAAAATATTGGTGGCGGCTCCATAATTTTTCCACGTTGTACATTGAGAAACCCAAACCGGATTTTTCGGGGTGCAACACTCATTTAATTTACATTTTTGACTTAGGATACATAATTAAAACACCCGCATAAATCAATCATCTCCACAACAAAAATATCGTTTTTTAATAATATTTGTTGTAAAGATGGTGCAGGTGGATTAACAATGATAACCTAAGTGGAACAAAAAAACTTAAAGGGCAACTTCGTTACCAATAAATAACTTAAAGAACCGCTGATGCATTTTTCGCCAACTTTCAAACAAAATAAAAATAATTCAAAATTTTCTTTCTAAATGACAATTTACCTATATTTAATCAAGGGAATCGCAGTCGTTTGGAGATTTATGTCAATGTTAACACGACAATAGTGTAAAGCAAACAAGAGATGGTGAATGACTTCCATCTAACCCAACTAGTAACAATGATATATGAACTGGACTTTGTTGTCTCGCTCATAAATCTAGTTCTCCTGGAGATAAAATAACATAACAAGTTAAAAAAAAATTAAGGTAAATGAAAAAAATATGGGATTGCATTATTTAGAGTACCTGCTTGATTAGATTGAAGTCACAGTTGATGGACCTCTCTATATCATCATAATAATCATCTCAGTCATACATATAAATATGAAGGAGAGATGACTATTGAAAAGACACCTTTGTAATCCCTTACAAATCGAGGTTAGCAATGGGAGAGGAAGAAACTCACAAGTTTGTAGAAGAGAGCTTTACGCTTGTCGGTGGTGTGAAAGTGACCGATGCAACCACATATTTATAGGGATTTCCACCGTGGAAAGAGAAAAAACAATCCGTCTAATAAATTAAATATAAAAATTGTGAATGTATCTAGTTAAATATTTAGACCAAATACATTGACTGTTTTTCTTATATTTTACTGCAAGTGAGTAATTATTATTGGGTTGTTTTTTTTGACCAAATTAATGGATTGTTTTAAAAATCTAATTGGCTATACATTGTAGCGTTCAAACACAATTAATTGTTGTGTGGTTGGTGAGAGCGTTCAATACTCTACTTTTGCCGTTATCATTTCCTACGTTTGATCGTTTGTATTAAGCACAAAAATTACAATCCGACTACAGGGGATGATGCGAGGTTAAAGTGTAGGCAACAACATAACCAAGTCATCATTTTTTTATATTTATCTTATTTTATTGTTTCAATTATATGAATATACAATTATTAGAATTTAATTAATATTTAAATGGAAATAATTTACACCACAAAAAAGGAAATAATGAAATACTTACCAAATATAAATGAATATTTAATTTAAATTTTCAAAATAGATATTAACTTGTAAAAGGGAAAAATAAACTATAACATTTACTAAAAACAAGGATTAAATTTATAATGTTTAACTATAGAAAGTATATTTTAAGAGTATTTAAATTTTTATTAGTGTATTTAATCAAATATTTTTCGTACATACTTTTTATGTCAATAATATTCGTAAGAAAATACATGCTAAAAATTTACTTTTTTAATGTGTTGTGTTTCCTTTGCACCCAAACTTTCTTTGGTGTGATAATATTTCAAATTTAATAGAGATTGTTTTTTACTTAGATGTGGGCTTCACTAAGTTAGATTTAGTTTATTGTTTTCTTGGACACCTTGTATATTACCTTGGATTTTGGACTTTTGCAATGTAGTGCTGTTACATATGTTTATATTTTATATTCCTGATTAGTGAAATCAACTAATCGAATTAATTGACTATGACTAGTGAGACTATTTACAAAAAGACATTATCACAATTTAGGAGCTAACTTTTTGTATTGACAGTTATACATTTTCGTTGGTTTCACTCTGTATAGTGAGAGAACGACTTAGATAAACCTCATTGTAATTATTCTACGAGAGTAACTGTTTTTTATTAATTTGAATAACAAAAGACAAAACATGAATAATTAATACATATACTAAATGGAACTTTAAATTCTTATACAATGCTACTTTCTACAACAATAAAGATCATATTTATATCCACACTAACATCATATCAACACATCTCTAACAGCCACAAAACAAAGCACTCTCAGAATACATTCTTTTTCTTTTGCAACTTTGTAGAAATACCAATGTACAAAGAGCATCAGTTAACCTCAAATTAATTGATATTCGTTCTCCTTGATGATATGCATTGGAGGTGAGTATATTACAACAGGACAAGCTTGAAGATTTTCATTTTGGAAGAGTGTTCCTTGAGTATTAAAACCTGTCATTATTTTTAAAAGCTAGTTGGCTGTACATTCTAGCGATCAAACATAATACTCCACTTTTCCTATTATCATTTCCTACGTTTGATCATTTGTATTAAGCACAAAAATTACTATCCGACTACAGGGGATGATGTGAAGTTAAAGTATAGGTAACAAAATAATCAATTTTTAAATTTATATTTATATTTATCTTGTTTTATTGTTTCAATTATATGAATATACAATTATTAGAATTTAATTAGTAGTTAAATGGAAAAAATGTTACAAAAAAGGGAATAATGAAAAATTTACCAAATATAAATGAATATTTAATTTAAATTTTCAAATTAGATATTAACTTGTAAAAGGAAAAAAAAAACAAACTATAACATTTACTAAAAACAAGGATTAAATTTATAATGTTTAACTATAGAAAGTATATTTTAAGAGTATTTAAATTTTTATTAGTGTTTTTAATCAAATCTTTTTCGTACATACTTTTTAAGTCAATAATATTTGTAAGAAAATACATGCTAAAAGTTTACTTTTTTAATGTGTAGTGTTTCCTTTGCACCCAGAATTTCTTTGGTGTGATAATATTTCAAACATTGATAGCGATGGTTTTTTATTTAGATGTGGGCTTCACTATGTTAGATTTAGTTTATTGTTTTCTTGGACACCTTGTATATTACCTTTGATTTTGGACTTTTGCAATGTAGAGCTAGTACATATGTTCATATTCTATTTTCATCGAATTAATTGACTATGACTAGTTAGACTATTTACAAAAATACATTATCACAATTTAGGAGCTAACGTATTGTAGTGAAAGTTATAAATTTTCGTTGGTTTCACTCTGTATAGTGAGTGAACGACTTAGATCAACCTCATTGTAATTATTATATGAGAGTAACTACATATACACAGTTCCTGACCACCCACTGTGCAATATATATATATGGGGCCTGACACAGACAAGGTAATTCTTCTCACCCATTAGTAATTCTTGCTTTTTACTCACCCCACTGACTTGGGCGTCGGAGTGTAATTGCAGGTACACCCAGGCAGGCTATTGAAGGCGTTCACCAGGCACAGGCTTATCTTCAACTCCCCCAACGGACGGTCTACTATAGATCATTGGCAACCACAATGGGAGGAAGAGTACTCCCCCACGCATCTTTGCATGTTTCCCAGAGGGAGACCTCGTTGGAAGGGCGCTTCGCAGCGAAACATGGCGCCCGCCCCGAGCAACCACAAATGACCCCAGAAGGTGTACCGATCACCGTGGAAGACATTATCCAGGGAGTCCCCAAGGAACCGATCGTTCCGGAGTCAGACCTCCTGGCAGTGGTCGGCCTCCCACCCAACCTTACTCAACAGTTCCTGCAGCTGTTGAACGAACTCAATCAGGTCATCGCGATGCAGAATGAACGACTCAACCAGATTGAGCAGGAGGAAGCCGCCGGGTGGGCGGTACCCCGCCCTGAGGTACATCACCGTGGGTACCACTCCCCCCATGTGGGGGACCGCAGATCCGAAGGCATCGTTCCGCTCTTATAAGGCACACGGTACACAGATCACCTTCGCGACAAAGGGGCAGAAGCTACGAACGTCCTCCACCCCCGTCCCCCACTGATTCAACGTATGATCCCAATGACTCCGGTTACTCCCCAACTAGATACTCTTCAATGGGATCCCCACGCCGCTCTAGAAGTCGGTCATTTGACCCGTACGATCAATATCAACAAGGCGGTAAAGACCCAAGGGATTATGACCCAAAGGAGCCGAGGTAGGCGGGGAAGGCCCTTTCACAAGGGATATTTATGAATATCCCATCCCAAGGGCGCTTGAGAAACCTTCCGCCCTAAAGATGTATACCGGAATTGACGATCCTGATCGACATATCAGGTATTTCAACAATATGATGAAGTATCGAAGGGCGCTCTAGATTGGTGGGAAGAGCTAGAGCCTAATACTATCTCCTCTTGGAGAGAGTTGTGCAAAATCTTTTCAGAATAGTTCACGACTAATAAGAGCAAACCAAAGTCATAACAAGTGTTGGAAGCTGTAAAGTAGGGGAGAATGAAACCCTGCAGGAATTTGTGGATCGATTTAACAAAAAAGCAGCCACAGTAGAAGGACTGAATGACTGGAAAAAGTTGCATTTCATGAAGCGTGGGTTGAGATCCGGTAGTTTGTTTGAGGTAAAGGTCGGGATAAACGAACCATAAGACTTAGCCACTTTCCTTAGAAGATCACAACGTTACGTGAACTATGAAGAAGTGAGAATGGCCAGACGACCAACCTTTGGGGGCACTCAAGAGAAGCCTAAAGAAGACCGGGACAACCGACAGAGGAGAGAGCAAGGAGGTTTTGCTCGAGATTTTAAGCCAAAGAAGTTTACTGAACACACCAGATTAAATACTTCGTACGCTCAAATTCTAGCTGATTGTGCTGACACAGAGTTTAGAGACATCAAGAAACTCGATCCTCTCGTTGTTAAAGACAAGCAACGCATGGCCCTCAAGGATGACATTGAAGACCTGATCTGGAAAGGGAGGTTATCTCAGTACGTAAGGAAAGAACCAGACGAGGAACGAGAGGATAGGCGGGATGGCAAAAAACCATCCTGATCCCCTAGAAGGGGAAAAACAGCTATTAATGAAGTAGCCAAAGGAGACAAGAATGCTGACAACGAGTTTGAGGACGAGCCCGATCTGAGGAATGAGAAAGGGCGACCAGTCGCACTGGTCATCTCGAGAGGAAGCCAGATCGATGGACTAACCAACAAGGCGATCAAACGACGTTGGAAAGAAATTATGAGTGTTGCATCCACATCCATCAGAATACCCTCAAACAGACCGCCCTTAGCATTCGGAGACGATGAGTTACTTGATGGTAAGCCGAACAAGTACGTGCCCTTGTTGGTCATGACGATCATGGCAAACACAGAGGCGCAAAGAATTCTGATCGATCAAGTAGCTAACCTGACATCATATTTGAAGATCTTTTGGAGGTGCGCATTTTATCGTTGGCCGCCCCATGCTCGAGATGAGCTTGCCCCTTACGAAGGAACAAATTTGACTGGGTTCAATGGGGCGTCCACCACACCATTAAGCCACATTGACCTAATGGTGACGTTTGGGGAGGATACAGATGGAAAGGGACTTTATCGAACTGTGAAAACCACTTTTTTGGTCCTCCCATGCAAGCCCGTGTATCAGTGCATAATAGGCTGACCAACACTTGGAAAGTTAGGAGCGGTAGCTTCCACAGTACACCTAAAAATGAAGTTCTATTCAACGGAAGATAAAATTGTGACCGTTCTGGCCAACTTGAAGTATGCAAAACGATGCTACTACCTAAGTCCGAAAGAATCAGAAGGGTTTGTGGTCGAGCAAGGGGCGACCAACGATAAATGCGAGGCACTGAGGTCAATGTGGCTGACTTGGATGCACGTTACAACCTTGATAGTGAAGAAGAGGAAGGAGACGACGCTTTAGCCAGGGAACTTAAAAAGAAGATTAAATGGCTAGAGCCGGATGGCGACCTCATGGACATAGTTCTGGGAGATGATCCTTTTAGGGCGGTCAAGATTGGAACCAATCTTCTTGAGAGAAGTGAAGGAGGAGAGCGATTCAATGTTTAAGAGATCACACTAATCTATTTGCTTGGAGTGCGATGAGACATGCCAGAATTCCATCCGAGGTAGCATGCCATCGACTAGCGATCGACCCAAAAGCTAAGCCGGTTGTACGGAGAGACGTGTCCGTAAAGCGAGACAAGGCATTGGCGCGGTCAAGAGAAGTGGACGACTTGATAGAAGCGGACTTTGTAAAATAGATTAAATACACCACTTGGTTATCCAATGTTGTCTTAGTTAAGAAAGAAAATGGCAAGTGGAGGATGTGCGTTGATTATACTGAGATCTAAACAAAGGCGTGCCCAAAGACGCTTTTCTAGTACCCAGCGTGGACAAGTTAGTTGATAATTCTTCTGGATTCAAGCTGCTCTTGTTCTTGGACGCATACTCAGGATACAACCAGATAGCCATGTACCCGCCCGATCAAGAGAAGACGACTTTCATGACTGATAAGGGTAATTATTGCTACAACATTATGCCTTTCGGTCTCAAAAATGCGGGTGCCACATACCAAAGAATGGCGAACAAGGTGTTCCGTGGTCAAATTGGCAGAGTGGTAGAGGTTTATCTAGATGATATGATCGTGGAAAGGAAAGTTGATTCTGACCATATGGCAGACCTGAAGGAAGTGTTTCCTGAAGCCCGAAAAAATTCTCTGAAGCTCAATCCTGAGAAGTGTACATTTGGAGTGAGGGCGGGCATCCTAGGTTTCTACCTGACTGAAAGAGGAATTGAGCCCAATCCAGAAAAGTGTAGGGCGGTCACAGAAATGAGGCCACCTACAACCAAGAAATAAATCCAGAAGCTGAACGAAATGATTGCAGCTTTATCAAGATTCGTGGCAAAGGTGGCAAGCCGACCTAAAGGAGCTCTCTTAAACCCCTCATCTTAAGCAAATCGGGGCGGGAGAGACATTGTATTTATACTTGGCTATCAGCGATGAGGCTGATCGATCCGATCCTTGTGAGGGAGGACGATTCCAAATAGAATCCAGTCTATTTTGTCAGCAAAGTGCTGCAAGGACTAGAACTCAGATACCAGAAAGTGAAGAAGCTAGCTCTGACACTGGTAGTGGCGGCCAGAAGGCTGAGGCCCTACTTTGTTGCACACCAAGTTGTTCTCCGAACAGATCAACCTATCCGACAAATCCTGCACAGGCCGGACCTAGTGGGTAGAATGATAAAGTGGGTGGTTGAACTCTCAAAATTTGGGATAAAGTATGAAGCAAGGTCTTCTAGCAAAGCACAATTCCTAGCCGACTTCATTGCAGAAATGACACCTGCTCCAGAAGAGAGACCACCCATGACTTGGACGCTCCATGTGGTGGGTCTGATCTTAGAGAATCCTGAAGAGTTGACCGTTGAAGTGTCCCTCACTTTCTCATTTAGAACATCAAACAACCAGTCAGAATACGAGGCTTGTATAGTCGGATTGCTGCTCGCCAAGGAGTTCAATGTAGAACGGGTTGAACTTCACTCAGATTCCTTGTTGGTCGTCTCTTAGATAAAATAGTAATTTGATGCAAAAGATGAGATACTACAAAAATACTTAACTAGGGTAAGAGAGTTGCTCGCACTCTTTGAATATGTTGAAGTTAAGCACGTCCCAAGAAAGGAGAATGTGAGGGAGGTTATCCTCTCGAAGCTTGCAAGTACAAAGAACTTGAGCAACCGCAGAAGCGTCATTCAGGAAACGTTACCTTGGCCTAGCGTGACATTGAAGGCCGCCCCTTGGCAAACATTTGTGTGATTGACGAGAAAGAGGAATGGATCGATCCAATCCTCAGGTACATCAAGAAAGGCGAAGAGCCAGAGGATCCAAAGCGGGAAAAATGGATATGGAGAAGAGCCTCCAACTATTCGGTGATTGAGGGAAAACTCTTTCAAAGAGGATTCTCAACCCCACTCCTAAGGTGCTTGAAGTCAGACGAGGCAAGCTATGTGCTACGAGAAATACACGATGGTATCTGTGGAAACCACGTGGGCGGTCGAGCTCTGGCCAAAAAGGCGCCCAGGGTAGGGTATTATTGGCCAACAATGGAGGAAGATGCTAAGAGGCTAGTCCAAAAGTGTGTGAAGTGTCAAATGCATGCAGATGTTCGTCGCCCCACCAACCGAGCTAAACTATTTAACCCCACCATGGCCCTTCGCTTGGTGGGGAATTGACTTGCTTGGACCATTTCCACAGCGCCCGCCCAGCTCAAATATATGATCGTGGCGGTGGACTCTTTACCAAATGAATTGAGGACGAGCCATTAGCAACAATCACTTTGAGAAATTGCATGAAATTCGTTAAGAAGAATAATTTAACCCGTTTGGCGTACCAGAAATGGTAGTAACTGACAATGGTACTCAGTTTGCAGATTTTAGCTGACTTGGACGTTTCCAAAAGATTTTAGCTGACGTGCAGAGTGTTGGACTATATGATAACCTTAGAGGGGGGGGGGTGAATAAGGTTATATTCTAAAATGAAATCTTTTTCTTGTTTTCGAAAAATTTACGATGCAAGTTTAAATCAAATGCGGAAAATAAGATTTAAACTATATGCAACACCTAAACAAGCTACAACAATGGCGAGAAACAATTACGGTGATATTGAAAAATTAGCGATAATATCAAATACAACGACGATTAACAATAATAACGAAAACACAAAGTAGAGATAAAGGAAAGAAGTACACAGTGATTTTAGCGAGGTTCGGGATAAAAGCCCTACTCCTCGGCCTCGGCTTTGCAACCTTTGGACTTTGGTAATCACCACTATATTGTGAAGATACTTCTTCGGTGTTTACAAGCAAGCAACTTCAAATACAACAAACCTCTCAATTTTCCCCAAATTGAGAACCCAAGCTTCCGCTAAGGATTTCACCGATTCAATCTCCCGATTGAATGACTCAAGAACGCTATCCCAAGATTTCACAAACAATTCAATCTCCCACGATTGAATTACCCAAGAGTTTGAACTCCTAGGATTTCTCAAACAAACAAGAATAGCAATCTTACGGATCAAACTATGATCCAATCTCTCAAACAATATGATTCAGTGATTAAGAGAGATGATGTGATTGGAACCTTTGAAATTTGAAGAACGTGTAAAGATGAAACTTATGAAAGATCAGTTCTTCAAAGATCTTTTGATGCGATGGATTTGAATATGAAAATGAAAGAATGAAAAACCTTTAATTTGAAGAACAATAGAAGATGATTTCTATGAATGATCGAGTTCTTCAAAAAACTTTTTCTTTTGGTTTGCCAATTTGCTTTGTTTTTCACGATGAAATGATTTGTCAAAAGGGTTCGGTTTTATCGTGAAAACCCTAGAGCCTTTTATAGAGAATATGAAAATATGACCGTTGAAAAGATTTGTAACATGTTGTGATAAGTGAAGAATCGATTGATTTCTTGAAAGGAATAGGATGAAAATCGATTTTGCTTTCTAAAAGAAAGTAAGAAATCGATTTCTTACTTAAAGAAATAAGAAAGAAATCGATTACTTGCTTGAAAGCAAGGAAGCCACAAATCGATTTCTTGCTTGAAAGCACAAAGTCATCAATCGATTGTTTTCTTTCTAAAACAAGTTCTTTTATAAACAAGCAAGCTATGAATCGATTGTTGGCTTTACCAAAGAAGTGGGAAATCGATTTCTTTCTTCCAAGGAGGAGGAAATCGATTTGTAGCTTTAAAATACAAAGGCAAATCGATTTTGACTTTAGAGAACAAAGGAAATCGATTTATGGCTTTAACAACAAGTAGAAACCAATTTCTAGATTCATGTACAAAATTCTTTACTTCAAAAACAAATTCTTTTAAAACTTTTCTTTAAAAACAACAAATCATGATTCAAACTATTAATTTAAAACAACTTGTGTCTAATCTAATAAATCATGATTTTATAGAAAACATTTTTCCAAGACAGTTCTATTTTAAAAGATCATCTCTCAACTACAGCAATCATAAAGTTTAAGTAGAAGAGACCTTACATATGTCTTAAGCAAAGCGAATAACAAATAAGTCCTTGGATGGATTTGGTCCTTGCTCACTTCACCTTTAAGCTTCTATCCTTTAACTTGACACGCCAAGCGCCTTTGATCATATCTATGTGCATTGTTCAGCCCTGCGCTTAGACTCACTGTAACCATTAGCAAACATATTGTAATTTGTTATCATACAAAACAAAGAGTGTTTGACCTTGGTTCAACAAACTCCCCCTTTTTGATGATAACAAATTACCTTATGCATAGGGAGGCGATAAACAAGAAATAACGGCATAAGCTTTCCCTAAGCATAAGCATTAAGAAAATAAACAACTTACATGCAAGAGAACCAAACATAATGAGTTAAATAAACAAAGCGACAAGGCAATGAAGACTTTTCTCCCCCTTTGTTTTCATCAAAAGGAGGAAGACACGCAAGGCAGATAGCATATAATATAACAAGAACATAGCATCTCAAAAATACATCACATAATCACAAGCTAGCAAAATCAAGCATACCGAGCTCTCTCCGAATCTTACAAAATTGCGCTTTGGCTAGTGGTTTCGTGAAGATGTTCGCTAGTTGGTCATCGGTGCCTACAAATTTTAATGCTATGCTCCCCTAGAAACATGGTCTCTAATGAAATGATGTCTTATCTCTATATGCTTAGTTCTAGAGTGTTGGATGGGGTTCTTAGCAATGTTAATGGCACTAGTGTTATCACATAGAAGCGGCACATTATCATATAACAAACCAAAATCCTCCAAAGTCTGTTTCATCCACAAAACTTGTGCAACACAATTTCCAACCGCCACATATTCGCTTGGCGGTGGACAAAGCAACAACTGTTACGCTTTTTACTAGACCCAGGAAGTCAAACAAGGTCCTAAGAAATGACAGTTCCACTAGTACTCTTCCTATCTAATGTACAACAACGAGCAAAATCGGCATCACAAAATCCGACCAAATCAAAGTGACTCGATTTGGGTACCACAATCCAAACTCCGTGGTTCCCTTCACATATCTAAGAATCCGTTTCTGACTTTTAAATGTGATTCTTTTGGACATGCTTGAAATCGAGCACACACGGGCACACAAGCAAACATAATATCAGTCGGGAAGCGATTAAGTATAAAAGACTACCGATCATACCTCGATACATTGTTTCATTTACTGGTTTACCTTGTTCATCCTTGTCCAATTTGGTCGCATGATCGCCATTGGAGTGCCAATTGCCTTTGCATCACTCATGCCAAATTTCTTTAGTAACTCCTTTGAGAACTTATTTTGGTGATGAATATTCCATCTTTCATTTGTTTCACTTGAAGTTCCAAAAGAAGTTTAACTCCCCCATCATGCTCATTTCAAACTCACTAGTCATCATGTCGAGGAAAACTCCTTGCACAATTCATCATTAGTAGATCCAAATATAATATCATCAACATAAATTTGAACTACAATGAGATGTTTGCCTTTGGTTTTAAGGAATAAGGTAGAATTAATCTTACCCTTCTTGAAACCATTTGCAATTAAATGTTTGCTTAATCTCTCATACCAAGTTTTGAATGATGAGTTTTGAATTCTCCTCCATGATCGCTTCTAATTTCCTTGATAGCTAAGTTTTTCTCATTACGTAACTTTACGCACAACTTAGCAAACTTGTTGAAAGCATCACTTTTATTAGCAAGTAAAATAGTCCAAGTGTATCTAGAATAATCATCAACAATTACAAACACATACTTGGCTCCTCCTAGACTTACAACATCAATTTCACCAAATAAATCAAGATGCAACAATTCAAGCACATTTTTGGTAGAAATAAATGGTTTTGATTTGAAAGAAGTTTTATGCATTTTACCCAATTGACATGCATCACATAATTGACCTTTTTCATACTTAAGTTTGGGTAAACCTCTAACATGTTCATTTGCACATAATTTAGATAGAAGTTCCATACTAGCATGTCCTAAGCGTCTATGCCACACATCCACATCATCAAGTAAAGAAGGCATGCATACAATATCATCACCAACGATGTCAAAATCAACATAATAAACATTGTTTTCACGAAACCGACAATGTGAAAGTTAGAAGCTTCATGCACAATAAGACATTTATCTTTTGAGAAATAAACATCAAAGTCATTATCACATAGTTGACTTACACTTAGTAAATTAAATTTAACACCATCAACTAATAAAGCATTTCTAATTTTGATTGTGTTTTCCTTACCCACACAACCTTTACCTATTACGGCGGTTTCATTATTGGCGAACTTCACAGATCCACTAGCCTTGTTGCTTAACTTCAAGAATAGTGAAAGCATCACGATCATATGCCTTGAGCACCCAGCATCAACCATCCATACATTTCCCTTTTTGGATAGTCTACGCACCTACAAAGGAAAAATCAAACACTAGTGCGAGGTACCCAAATTTTGTTGGGTCCATGGAGGTTAGTTCTCAAGGGATTTGTTTTCACAATCCACCTTGGTTTCTTGCAAGCGGTATAAGATTGCCAAGCTCACATAGTTTGCGAATAGGACATCTAAGAGAATTATGATTTCCTTTTTGACAATAAGTGCAAGAGAATGAACTACGTGTCTTACTTGAAGAAGCGACTACAAATACCATATCCCTTTTTAAATTTGGGGGAGCTGGACTCACCTTTATAACCAATACCTCTCCTATCAACATATTCATGTTGAGAGTTAAATAACTTGGTCAAGGTATTTTCACCAACCTCAAACCTTTTTAAAGAATCTTTTAAATTTTCATTTTCGATCTTGATTTTTTCAAAAATTTGTTTAAGCTCTAGAAATTCAAGGTTGAAAGGTTTGGCATTTTGTAGCTCCTTTTTCAATCTAGCTATCTCATTCTCAAGCGTCTCGATTTGAGTAGACATGCTTTTGTTGCTCTTTTTCAAATTCATAGTTTTTATCAAAAGATTTTCATGTTCAATATAAAGAGCCTCAAAAGCCTCACTCACATCTTGACAGCTACTATCATCATCACAAGAATCATCAGAATCAGAAAGAGAAAGATTAGAATTTGTTACCTTAGTTGAGTCACTCGCCATGAGACACGCAAGCTTTGAAGCAATCAACTTCATCATCGGTTTCACATCATCACTGCTTTGAGATTGTCCCATGTATCATCGAGAGAGTGTCTGGCTGCAAGACCAACAACGTTAGCAACTTCCTCTTCTTCTTCTGTTTCACCCTCAGTTTCTGTGTCATCCCATGTAGCCTTCATTGCTTTCTTCTTTGGGTATTTGTTCTTAAGTTTTGGACAATTAACCTTGAGATGACCCGGTTTGTTGCATTCAAAACATCTTGGTTGGTCGTCTCCTTTCTCATGACTATCACCTTTGTTATACCGGATTTCTTTGAAAAATCACCTTTCCTAAACTTGTTGAACCTCATGAATTTTTTGAATTTTTAGCAAGCATAACCATGTCTTCTTCATCGATTCATCATCGATTCAACCACTTTCTTTCTGATTTAGAAGACTTTCCGGCCGCATGAGCAAGAGATCTTTTTCTTTTACCGCTTCTTTTTCTTGGGTTTTCTTAGCACCCAACACTACTTCAAATGCTAGTAAGAGACCCAATTAAATCTTGATAGGTAGAGTACCAATATCCTTAGCTTGATGATAGCACATGTCTTAGGAAAAAATTCACCGATCAACGACGCAAGTATCTTTCCATTCAAGTCCTTTGTAGAATACTTTTTACCAAGTGCTCTCAAGTTGTTAACAATTAAATTCAGCCTGCGGTGCATGGCGACACTTGATTTCACCTTCCTTCATCTTGAAAGCTTCATACTCGAAGTAAGAACTCGGATTTTTGTATCTTTTACTTGGCTTGTACCTACATGAGTAGCTTCTAGACAATCCAGATTTCCTTAGCGATCGACAACCTTTTACCCTACCATATTCTTCTTCACATAGTGCAAGATGTAGAATGTTCATTGCTTTGGCATTCAAGGAGATTTTGTCAAGTTCGGACTTTCTCAATTCACTCAAGTCAATGGAATAAATATCTTCTATAGGTACTTCCTCACCGTTTGTACCGGTGGCTTGAGATTTGGTAGTATCTCTTAGCAAAGAACACGGGTTTAGTAATCTTGATTCTCATAGGCGTGAGTGGTCCATCAACAATGATCCTCCATAAAGTGAAATCTATAGCTTTGCACATGACATTTCATTCGACTACTCCGATGAGTCGTAGTTAATTCCATCAAATAAAGGTGGCCTATTAAAAGACATTCCCTCTTTAATAAAAGACCCCATGATCAGAAAAATGCGAGATGTTAAGCTCTATATGCAGTTTCCTGCTTTGATACCAATTGTTGGACTATATGATAACCTTAGAGGGGGGGGTGAATAAGGTTATATTCTAAAATGAAATCTTTTTCTTGTTTTGAAAAATTTACGATGCAAGTTTAAATCAAATGCGGAAAATAAGATTTAAACTATATGCAACACCTAAACAAGCTACAACAATGGCGAAACAATTACGGTGATATTGAAAAATTAGCGCGATAATATCAAATACAACGACGAGTTAACAATAATAACGAAAACACAAAGTAGAGATAAGGGAAAGAAGTACACAGTGATTTTAGCGAGGTTCGGGATAAAAGCCCTACTCCTCGGCCTCGGCTTTGCAACCTTTGGACTTTGGTAATCACCACTATATTGTGAAGATACTTCTTCGGTGTTTACAAGCAAGCAACTTCAAATACAACAAACCTCTCAATTTTCCCCAAATTGAGAACCCAAGCTTCCGCTAAGGATTTCACCGATTCAATCTCCCGATTGAATGACTCAAAAACGCTATCCCAAGATTTCACAAACAATTCAATCTCCCGATTGAATTACCCAAGAGTTTGAACTCCTAGGATTTCTCGACAAACAAGAATAGCAATCTTACGGATCAAACTATGATCCAATCTCTCAAACAATATGATTCAAATGATTAAGAGAGATGATGTGATTGGAACCTTTGAAATTTGAAGAGCGTGTAAAGATGAAACTTATGAAAGATCAGTTCTTCAAAGATCTTTTGATGCGATGGATTTGAATATGAAAATGAAAGAATGAAAAACCTTTAATTTGAAGAACAATAGAAGATGATTTCTATGAATGATCAGTTCTTCAAAAAACTTTTTCTTTTGGTTTGATGTATTTGCTTTGTTTTCACGATGAAATGATTTGTCAAAAGGGTTCGGTTTTATCGTGAAAACCCTAGAGCCTTTTATAGAGAATATGAAAATATGACCGTTGAAAAGATTTGTAACATCTTTGTTGTGATAAGTGAAGAATCGATTGATTTCTTGAAAGGAATAGGATGAAAATCGATTTTGCTTTCTAAAAGAAAGTAAGAAATCGATTTCTTACTTAAAGAAATAAGAAGGAAATCGATTACTTGCTTGAAAGCAAGGAAGCCACAAATCGATTTCTTGCTTGAAAGCACAAAGTCATCAATCGATTGTTTTCTTTCTAAAACAAGTTCTTTTATAAACAAGCAAGCTATGAATCGATTGTTGGCTTTACCAAAGAAGTGGGAAATCGATTTCTTTCTTCCAAGGGAGGAGGAAATCGATTTGTAGCTTTAAAATACAAAGGCAAATCGATTTTTGACTTTAGAGAACAAAGGAAATCGATTTATGGCTTTAACAACAAGTAGAAACCAATTTCTAGATTCATGTACAAAATTCTTTACTTCAAAAACAAATTCTTTTAAAACTTTTCTTTAAAAACAACAAATCATGATTCAAACTATTAATTTAAAACAACTTGTGTCTAATCTAATAAATCATGATTTTATAGAAAACATTTTTCCAAGACAGTTCTATTTTAAAAGATCATCTCTCAACTACAGCAATCATAAAGTTTAAGTAGAAGAGACCTTACATATGTCTTAAGCAAAGCGAATAACAAATAAGTCCTTGGATGGATTTGGTCCTTGCTCACTTCACCTTTAAGCTTCTATCCTTTAACTTGACACGCCAAGCGCCTTTGATCATATCTATGTGCATTGTTCAGCCCTGCGCTTAGACTCACTGTAACCATTAGCAAACATATTGTAATTTGTTATCATACAAAACAAAGAGTGTTTGACCTTGGTTCAACACAGAGTTTAGGGTTTAGATTTTAGCTGACTTGGTAGTAACTGCAATGGTACCCATTTTGGCGTTTCCAAAAGATTTTAGCTGACTTGGGTGTGAAACAACATTCCACATCAGTTGAACATCCTTAGACAAATGGGCAGGTAGAAGCTGCAAATAGAGTCGTTTTGCGCGGTCTGAAGAGACGACTAGATGAAGCAAAAGGCAACTGGGTAGAAGAACTCCCCTTTGTGATGTGGGAATATCAGACCACCCCTCATTCTTCAACTGGTGAGTCCCCATTCAGAATGGTGTATGGGACGGATGATGTCATCCCTGTGGAAATGGGCGAGTTAAGCTGGAGGACGGCCAATCCTCAACCTAGAGAAGACAATGTACAAGCGACCGGAGGGGAGCTCGATCTCGTAGAAGAACTACGAACCAAAGCGTTCGTGAGAGAAGAACTCATCAAGCAAAAAGTACCACGAGATACAACTCCAAAGTTCAAAAGAGGGAGTTTGAGGTCGGCCAACTCGTCCTAAGAAGGGCTGACGTAGGCCAAAAGAACGCCATGCAGGGAAAACTAGCCCCAAATTGGGAAGGACCCTACAGAGTCATCTCCAAAATAGGAAAGTGCGCTTATCAACTTGAGGCGATGGAAGGAGGGACAATTCCACGCACTTGGAACGCCGCCAAACTTAGAAAGTTTTACGTTTGAAAGAATTATTTTGTAAGACAAATGACAAAATCCCACAAGTTGTAATCAAACATGTGGGACGTTCTTTTTCCCACAAGTTGACAAAATCCCATAAGACGAGGCATTTTTTAAAGTGTTTGCTTTAAATTTAGCATTTTTGAAGTGTTTGTTTTAAATTTAACGATTTGACTACGAAGTTCACAAACTACCCGATGCGTTCTAACTCGGCCGAGACTTGGTAAACAATCGGGTAGAACGTAAGTCGCTCAAAAAGAAACGAGAGACCATAGAAGCAATAAAGTACGTATCACGCCCGCCCACAGCGAGTTCAATCTGTTCCGTAGACCGGTAAACCGCCCAGGGACGAACTTAAACAGCGTTTAAATAACTTAGAAGATAAATACGAAACAAAAAGCAATTAGTGAATCGAAAGGCTAAGCGATTAAAGAACGAGCGAAAACGTAGCAAACACGCATAAACTTAAAGAAACCATTGTACGAATATTACATAAAAGGGACGAGCATAGAGCCCGCCCCACCACAAACCAAAATATACTTATATTACATAATGAGGACAACATGCCGATCGCCTCAACAAAATAAAGGTAGTAAAAGTAGAGTGCAGCTGAAGGAACTACTCTTCATCCCTAAGGTAGAGGATCTCCTCCAGTATCTCATTCCCGTCGTGGTCCACATCTGTCGGCCTCACAATCTGGCCGCCCTTGACTTCATGATCATAGTGGAGGATCTGCCGATCGAGCTCAAGGCTAGGATACACACAGTGGACTTGTTCCAAAGAATTCTTAAATTGATCCCGACACTCTTGGACCGCCATGTTGATCGTTGTTTGACGATCGCGCTCATTTTCAAGGGTTTTCGCTTTGGTCCGAGCCTTTTGCAGATCGTACTCCAACTTTGACACTTTGGAAGAGAGGTCCTTCACCTCTTCGTCCACCTTAGCCTAGGCGATCACAACATCATCCCAATATTTCTTAGATTTTTCCAAAGCAGCTCGGGTAGGCTGTAAAGTTTTCTTTGCCTCATCGAGCTTCTTCAGCACATTATCCTGCTCCTTCCTCAAAGCTGCGATAGAATGATAACATGCCTTCAGTTTATATCTTAAATCAAGATTATCACTTTTTAGCCATAAGTTTTTAGCTTCAAGAATGTTACCTGCAGTCCGCACTTCTTCCTCCCACTTCCCGGTGAGCAAGCCCAGTCGTGGCGACTTGACATGTTTCAAAGATGGCGGCCAAAGGGTTTTTGAGCGTACTTTTCATACTCAACCAGGTGAGGTTTTCAGATCCAGTTTGGACGATTTCTTATGGTGTTTGTCTTTGTGTTTTTAGAAGAGTGGTCTTGGCCCTCAGAAGTATCATTAACTCGAGCTGTATCCACAATCTCAACAGAATTTTTACGAACTCTTTTCCTTGGAGTTTCCTCCACATTTGTCTCAACACCACCACGAGCAGAAGTCTCAGCGAAGGATTTGGTCGAACCCCCTGATGTTCCTCCACCGACAGGAGTGGCGGGTTTCTTACTCGCCCCTTTATCTAGCGTGCTCAATTTGGTGAGCTGAGTGAAACCCCTGCCCGCCATGGTATCTTCCTTAAAAAGAGAAAAAAATACTTAGCAAAAAAATTCAACGAAAAACAGTATAATGAGTGGAACATAAAGTAACTAGGGCGGTCAAGGACACGACCGCCTCCTAACCATACCAAGAGCGGCCAAGTATTTAGCTTTGGTGATGGCCTGGACTAACTTGTTAATTTTCAATAGAGGAACCTTGCCCTTGCATTGAGACACCATGTGCCACAACAACTACAAAGTTCTTTGATCGTCCCTATCTAGACTCTCCTCTTTTTAGCGGTATGCGATCGCCTTTCTGCGGTAATGACCTTTTCACCAAGCAATAGCAAACTTAAAACCCATCACCCTGCTCGTGTTGTCCAAGTTTGCAACTGCACAGACCGGTACCACCAACATATAGCCCTCCTTCCAAGGCTTCATTGAATTAGCATAGGGTTTGAAAAACTTGTGTAGCGACCGAAAAATCCGGGAAAGGATTCTTCGAAGTTCGAAAGGAAGCCGCCACCAAATTTTAGTTTAAGGGCAAATTCGGAAAATCCCTTTTAGTTTTAGGATAAGGCAAGTTTAAAGGTTCGGGAGTCGTTATGCGTGAGGAAGGTATTAGCACCCCACGACATCCTTCGTCTAATTATTTATGGTTTATTAATATTTACCCTTTTTATTTATAGTGAAAAAGACTTAATTAAATTTTTAATTTTCAGTGCTTGACAAGAGTGGACGCTTGCTCCTACGTACTCTCGGATGCAATGGAGGAATCAAAGCTACGTAGTTCTTCCCGAAAAAGGTTTGTTGGTTGGTGTTTTTTTAGTGTAGGGTCCTAGGACTCCTTGAGTATCTGACTCATCGATTCCTAGGATGTTGACTAACTTGGATTGTACAACCGACTTAGTCCCCTACTTTTTGAAAGTATTTTTGAGGTTTTTTGAAAGAAGTTTGTTTGATGTGAGGTGAGTTGGTTTTAGAATAGGTATTCTAGAACTCCTGAATCGCATGTCTGACTCACTAGTTCTAGACGCTGACTAACAGGGTTGTACAACCGAGCTTAGTCCCCTATTTTTAGGAAAAGTGATTTATTTATTTACTTATAAGTTTTTAGGATTACTTGAATCATGCATGACTCATTGGTCCTAGGATGATGACTAAAGGTTGTACAAACCGACTTAGTCTTTATTTGATTTTGAAGAAATAAACTAATTTGTGCATAAAAAAAAAAAGACAAAAAGCGATAATTAATAAAGACTAGGCTAAAAAAATAAATAAATAACTATATACATAAATAAATATGAATAGATATATAAATAAACAATAAACAAATAAATAAATAGATCATATTATAAATAAATGATAAATAAATATGTACATAAAAATAAACAAAATAAATACAAAACTAACTTTGGAATCGGCGAGTCTTGAATCAAGGGTGAGCAATGTGACTAGGTCAATCACGAACAGGACTCTATCTGGTCCATTTTGACCCCAAGACCGCGAGGAACCGCTTTGAGAATCGAAAAGCCGACTCAAAGCGTCAAATGATCAAAGAGCGGGTTTTTAGTGAAATGAGCGCGACGCTTTGACCCAAAAAGATCACTTAACCCGCCAATGATCCCCCTCTAATCTTCACCTCTCAACCCCTTTTATATCCAATTGCTAGGGAGCTCTTGTTTCTTGTGAGCAATGTGGGACTAAAACAAGGTAGAAAGCAATTCCCCTTTAAAACACAATTCCGTTTTTCTCAAACTGTCACCGTAAAATTGCGATTCGGATTCGTTAACCGTTGGATCGTCTTTCTTTTTGACAGTAGGTTCGTGAGACATATATCTACGCTTTCACCGTTCGGATCGTTGAAGCGAGGTCTGATGAGAGAGAAATTACCTTCGCAATAGCTGCAGTTTTTGGGTCATTTTTCTCAAACCTCTCATCGTAAAAAGTGCGATTCGGATTCGTTAACCGTCGGATCGTCTTCATTTTTGACAGTAGGTTCGTGAGACATATATCTCCACTTTCACCGTTCGGATCGTCGAAAAGAGGTCCGAGGAGAGAGAAATTGCCTTCGCAATAGAGCTGCAGATTTGGGTATTTCATCTTTTTGTTCTTATTTTGTAAGCTCTTATGCTTTGCTTCACTTGTTTTTTCAATTACTCAAAGAGGGTCAAAAGGAAATAACACGTGGGATGATTGATCAAGAATCAAATCATGCATCTTTATATTAATTGTGGTTGATATGCACAAGCTACTTATCTTTTACTTGAGTACATAGAAATGTTTGTTGCACATACACTACTTAATAAAATAAAATAAAAATATTACAATGATATAAGAACTCGGACAAAATTGGGGTATAACAGCTGCCCCTCTTTATTTATATTTTACAATTTTTTTTAGTAGAAATAGAAATAAAGATAGAATAGACGTCAATTTTGTCCGTTTAGAGGGAAATAGAGGTTTGAGAATAAGCAGGGAGGCGGTTAACACTTGGTGTATTAAGCGAACAAAAATAAGGATCGCTCGGGATCGAGAAGGAGCACTAAGGCTCTGAGAAAGCCCACTCGGTGCGAAGGAGCACTAAGGCTCTGAAGGACCACTAAAGTGCGAAGGAGCACTAAGGCTCTGAAGGACCACTGCAGGTCCGGAAAAGTGCCTAGGCCTTATTTGAAGGACCATCGTAGTGCGAAGGAGCGCAACTAGCTACGATACTAGTTAAGCGGTGCGAGGGGCCTTTATATTCGAAAGCGGCCATGATGGGTCAAGATCGGTCTAGAAGCGATATGTTGACCATGAAGGACATCCGCGTGTCTTAGGTGACCACAACTAGTCCGAAGGACCACGCGGGTGCGAAGGTCCGCCGGGCTCGACTCCGACGTTGCGACTGGGCCACTTAGGGCCTTTGAAGGGCGTAGTGCTCTGAAGGACCACTCGAGAGTGCGAGGGATCAACTTGGTGATACGTGATATGATATGAGATTAACGCTAAAGAGTTGATATTAGAGGAACAAAACATAGGGAGCGACACTTATCGTGTTTATCCAGCACACCTAACAAATGCATCTTCAGGGAGGAAAAGCTTTCTTCCTTTGGCAATGCAATTAATGGTGCAGCGCACGTGCAATGATTGGTATCACGGTGGAATGATTTTTTCTCTTTTGTTTTTTTGCTTTTTTGCTTATTACGTAATAAATGCATGAAATGCAAATGTGAATATGATGCAAATGAAATGATTGAATGCTAATGCCATGGTGCATGCATGATGCGATGATATGATATGATATGATATGAGTGATTGGGTGCAAAACATTTTTTTAATGATAAGATCGCGAGACTTTGGATGCGAGAAGCATGGGTGAATATTGATCATTCTTTGGAAAAATTAGTTTTGATTTAAACTTCGGCATTCTCAAGGTCATTATCTCTGAGACATCGATATGCAAAAGTACTTGACCGTATTTGCAAGCTCGCTTATTTTTCCTTCCATTATGATGCCCTTGATGATCGAAATTTATGTCCACAAAGTTACCTAAGTGAATTTTTAGCATCACATGATCAACTTGTGTTCTCTCTCTCTAAAGCTTTGTTTAGTAAAGACATATGTTAGTGCAAGTATGAATGAGTCGATTAACTTGGGATTCTAAAGGCCTAGGGTGAGGATATTTGTGGCACATGAAGGGGTGAATAGTCGAGTGGTCTTTGTCAAGGTCATCAAAGGTAGGTTTTTCCCAAGCCAAGAAATGCGGGATCGCCCTGATTTAGATTTGATGACGGTGAGTGAATAACTTGCCCATGTCTAGTGGTGACAAGCTAGGGGTGTAGAAGATGATGAAGGCCCGGGAATACATTGGCTTTGGAATGAAAGGCGGAAAGCAAGAGACTTTGTCTCGACCCATAGAGTTTGGCGTTGCCCATTTATGGTAAGGACAAGATTGCCCCCGGCTAGAGTAGCGGCGTTTTAGGGTAATGAGTTGAGAAATTGCCCGGTATTGTTTTGTGGATATGAATATGACAAGGGATGAGGTGACTATAGGCGGATTTCTCCAAGTAAAGGGTGAAAGGATTGCCCCACTTGGTAATGGGATTTCAAATGGTTGTTTTAGTGAGGTTGTGAAAGGTGTGTGAGTTAGGGCTATGGGTTTTTTGAGTTGGTCTAGTATGTATGTTTAAACTGGGTGTGGTGTGGGATGGACGTTGGACACATTTCCCCAAGCTTAAGTGGAACAAATGGTGAAAGGATTTCCCCACTTTGGGATCTAGGTGACGATCCTAGCATAAACCTTTTGGTTATCTTTAGAATGACTCTCGACTATGATAGTCTTGAGTTTGCTATGATGAAAAGCGTACTTGGTGATCACTAAACCTTGCCTTTATATCAATGGAACTTGGATGAACCTTTGGAGTGTAAGCCCTTTTTGATTTCTTTATTTTGAGTCTTTTTTTTTTGAGCAAACATATTGTAAATAAATAAACTTATTTGTCCTAAGATTAAAACTTTGAGAAAACAAAAGCAATCGATCATTGATCGGAATGAACTCTAGAGGGTTATAACGTGGCGATGGTTTAGTGATTTATGAGGAAATGATAATTGGGCTCAAAGTGGTGTTTGGGGATTGATGGGACGGATGATTTTTATTGAGCGGTATGATTTGGCTAATGGTTAATGGTTTGTGAAAGAAGGGGTTATTAGGCTCAATGAAGTGTTTGATGATTGATGGGACAAATAATTTGGTGATGTAACCTGGCTAATTAATGGGTGATGATTTATGAAGGAAATGGTTGTTAGGCTCAAAGGAGTGTTTGAGGTTTTATTGAGGCGATGATAATTGATGTGTCTCATGGTAGGATGGACTTGTTTAGGATTGTAATGTGGCTAAGGGTTTATGGAGTGTAGGATATTGAGGCCAAAAGAAGTGTTTGAGGTTTATTTTAGACAAGGATCTCTTTATGCTTTAATAGTGTGAAGCAAATGACTCACGACTTGTACTACTTTTGTCTTTGTTTTTTCTAATTTGTTTTTTTGGGATTTTTAATCCACTTTTTTGACTTCACTCTTTTGTGCTTTTGTTTCTTTTTTTTTGGTGAGTGGTGATAAAAGTGATGCACTATTTTTGATGCGAGAATCGATCCTTGTCTAGGGTGATTGAGAGATTTTTAGGATTTTTGGCTTAAGGTGGGTGGTAAAGGATTTTTGAGGATATGGAAAGATGGTTCAACTTCATTTCAAATCATGATTGCTTGTTTCTCAAAAAATAATTTAAAGACAATAATTTACTTATTTTATATACTTGCTCTTTTTCTTTATTTCTCCTTTTTGTGTGCCCTAATTTTTGCTTAGGCCGCTCTTACGAGTTTTCAACCTATGAGACCTTTTTGATTTTTTTGTAAAGGACTTGCACCAAGGGAATACAATGTTGACAAGGTATTTTGGAGATCACAAATTTGCCTCGGTGTGAGGTCTCAAGTGTTATTTCAATAGTGAGAACAAACCAAAAAGTCGACTAGTTAGGGAGTATGTACTTTATGGTGGTCGTGGTGGGATAAGACTTGGGCGGGGATGATGACAATGTAGGGACATTAAGCGACTCAAACAAGAATGAAGACACATGTGACACACAAATCACTACACGAATGCTTCATAGAGAGTTAACATCGGTTTTAACATGAAAGAAATTTTTGGTGGACCATTTCGTTCATTCATCATGGGGTGGATGAAATGCAACGCTTTGTTGAAAAAATGTGTGAGCAGTGTTAATTTGAAAAAATTGAGTGCCTTGAAACACCTTGAGCTCACAACTAAGTATGGCTAAATTTACCAAAGAAGAATGATTTATTTCTCACAAACGCCTCATAAATCTCATCAAAGTTTTTTGGAATAAGAATTATGCTCACTTTTGATGCATGATGTAAGTATGTGAATGAATGAATGTACATGAAATGAGAATGCGAATGAATGAAATGCATGATATGAGAATGAGAGTGAATGAATATGAAAGTGTGGTTTATCTATCGCGTTAGGGAATTATAAGCTTTTTATTTGGAGAGTAAAGTACAAAGTTTGATTTTGACTTTAGCATGCATGGCTTCTCTCCAAAATAAAGTTTTTAACTCCCTGGCGGTCATAAAAATGCATGCAACATAAGATGTTTATTTTATTTATTTTTTGTAGTGCAAAGAAAAAGAAAAATGCATGTGGTATATTTTCTAAAAATGTAGTAAATAATGGTTTTTGGTTTTTTGAATTGTTTTTTGATAAAAGACGGTATGCATAAATATTTGTTTGAATGCAAGAGTATGAAGCTCCTTTGTGACCCTAAAAGGGTATCTTACGGAGTGGGTCTAAGGTTTCTTTTATAGTGCCTCACAAGGGTAGTTCTAAAGAATCCTACACAAGGTTCCTAGAGCCAAGGACCCCAGTCAAGAATACTGACCCCAACAATAGGCAGCTATTAGAAGGGATAACATCCTCAAAAGGAATCAAACTCTAGGTGAGATTTTCGTGACCACCCAACGAGACGTACGTCCCGCAGGCCATCACTACACAATCTCGTTTTAACTTAGGTTTGCACTCAAGTCCGGGTAGAGGACCTTTTCTCACAGGTGTGTGATGTGTAGAGGTGCAGTGTGTGTAGGAGCCGTTTAAAATAAACCCAAAGCTGCAAACAAAACAAACATTCATACAAATATCGTCTTCTATCCTATGGTTTATATATCACATAAAAATAAAACATGCAAAAATAAATAAATAAATAAATAAATAAGGGAAGGGTAAAAATTAAACCCTACAACTAATTAGACTAGGTTTTGACTCTCTAAAACGTTAAGTCCCCAGTGAAGTCGCCAGCTGTAGCGACCGAAAAATCCGAGAAAGGATTCTTCGAAGTTCGAAAGGAAGCCGCCACCAAATTTTAGTTTAAGGGCAAATTCAGAAAATCCCTTTTAGTTTTAGGATAAGGCAAGTTTAAAGGTTCAGAGTCGTTATGCGTGGGAAGGTATTAGCACCTACGACATCCTTAAATCTAATTATTTATGGTTTATTAATACTTACCCTTTTTATTTATAGTGAAAAATTAAATTTTTAATTTTTAGTGCTTGACAAGAGTGGACTCTTGCTCCTACGTACTCTCGGATGCAATGGAGGAATCAAAGCTACGTAGTTCTTCCCGAAAAAGGTTTGTTGGTTGGTGTTTTTTTAGTGTAGGGGTCCTAGGACTCCTTGAAGCTGCATCTGACTCATCGATTCCTAGGATCTTTGACTAACCCGATTGTACAACCGACTTAGTCCCCTACTTTTTGAAAGTATTTTTGAGGTTTTTGAAAGAAGTTTGTTTGATGGAGGTGAGTTGGTTTTAGAATAGGTATTCTAGAACTCTGGTATCATGACTCACTAGTTCTAGAACATTGACTAACTTAGGTTGTACAACCGACTTAGTCCCTATTTTTAGGAAAAGTGATTTATTTATTTACTTATAAGTTTTTAGGATTCTTGGTATCTGACTCATTGGTCCTAGGATGATGACTAACTGCCAGGTTGTACAACCGACTTAGTCTTTTATTTGATTTTGAAGAAATAAACTAATTTGTGCATAAAAAAAAAAAAAGACAAAAACTGATAATTAATAAAGACTAGGCTAAAAAAAATAAATAAATAACTATATACAAAAATAAATATGAATAGATATATAAATAAACAATAAACAAATAAATAAATAGATCATATTATAAATAAATGATAAATAAATATGTACATAAAAATAAACAAAATAAATACAAAACTAACCTGGACTCGACGAGTGCCGAACCGGACTGAGCAATGTGACCAGGTCAATCACGAACCGGACTCCTATCTGGTCCATTTTGACCCCAAGACGCGAGGAACCGCTTTGAGAATCGAAAAAGCCGACTCAAAACGTCAAATGATCAAAGAGCGGGTTTTTAGTGAAATGAGCCGCGAACGCTTTGACCCAAAAGATCACTTAACCCGCCAATGATCCCCCCCCTCTAATCTTCACCTCTCAACCCCTTTTATATCCAATTGCTAGGGAGCTCTTGTTTCTTGTGAGCAATGTGGGACTAAAACAAGGTAGAAAACAATTCCCCCTTTAAAACACAATTCCGTTTTTCTCAAACCTGTCACCGTAAAATTGCGATTCGGATTCGTTAACCGTTGGATCGTCTTTCTTTTTTTGACAGTAGGTTCGTGAGACATATATCTACGCTTTCACCGTTCGGATCGTTGAAACGAGGTCTGATGAGAGATAAATTACCTTCGCAATAGCTGCAGTTTTTGGTCCGTTTTTCTCAAACCTCTCATCGTAAAAGTGCGATTCCGGATTCGTTAACCGTCGGATCGTCTTCATTTTTTGACAGTAGGTTCGTGAGACATATATCTCCACTTTCACCGTTCGGATCGTCGAAAAAGAGGTCCGAGAGAGAGAAATTGCCTTCGCAATAGAGCTGCAGATTTGGGTATTTCATCTTTTTGTTCTTATTTTGTAAGCTCTTATGCTTTGCTTCACTTGCTTTTTCAATTACTCAAAGAGGGTCAAAAGGAAATAACATGTGGGATGATTGATCAAGAATCAAATCATGCATCTTTATATTAATTGTGGTTGATATGCACAAGCTACTTATCTTTTACTTGAGTACATAGAAACGTTTGTTGCACTTACACTACTTAATAAAATAAAATAAAAATATTACAATGATATAAGAACTCGGACAAAATTGGGGTATAACAACTTGTAATCTTTATGACTTTTAAGCTCAGATACTCCCAAAGAGCCTTGGCCGCACCATCTTCACCTCGATGGCTAACCTCAAAAATGGTAAAGAAAGGCATCAGAGAGCATGGTCGCCCCAGTGCCGCCGTAACCATTTCGAACACCCAAGCGTTGGGGTGTATATATCTGTGAAGGAGCAATTGATAAGTAACGAAGGACTTCACGCTGGAATGTGGTGAAAGGAGGGAGAATCCTCATTTTCCTCATGACAATAGAATACATCATGAACCGGAGTTCGTTGGGAACGGTGACGACTGAGTCTTCAATGGTGACCCCTTCTACATTCCACCTTTGGCCTTTTACGCCTACATAGTGAGAGGCTAGATCAGATAACTCGCTCCCTGGGGCGACAAAGAAGGGTGTTTATTACGAAGACACTCTGAAACCCAGGAAATATTGCGAACGAGCCCGAGAACATCCACAGGCTTGTTAAATTTAGAAGACGTTTCTTCATCGGCCTCATCATTAGAAAGATCTTGGTCTTGATCTTAGTTAGGTGGGAATCCCGAGGAGAGCTCTCTTGATTCACATCTTGATCGGCCACTTGTTTCACGACTAGGAGGCAAACCGCCTAGATCTCCATCTTGGCCCGCTATATATGCCTAACTTAGAGAGGAGGGAGGATCAAAGGAGAAACTTGACCAGAGCCATCTCGGAGCTTACGAACTAAGTACCTCCCAAAAGTTGTTGAATCATCAGAAGAGGAAGATCAACTTGAATCCAACTAAGAAGAAGACTCTTCAGATCGGGCCCTAGAGTCACCCTGATCAGGGTTACAACGAGTAAAAGCTTCAGCCAGACTAAAAGGGCTCCCAGCACTGCGACTAGCAAAAGATCCGCTAGACATGGGCGGAATGGTTGAAACTTGAGAGAAAAGAACTCTCAAGACCACGAGACGCGGTTGAGCGTGCACACGCGCGGTCTGCTTCGTCCGCGCCAATATTCGGAATCTGCAAGGAGGGGAACGAGAGTTAGAACCTGCCGATTTCTTCTTAGGGGGAGAAAGAGGGGGCAACGATGTTTGCCCCCCGGGCCTGACACCCCCTTCCTACCAAAGGGGAGATCTAAAAATATAAATATTAAGACAGTGAAAATAGTGTTACCTGAAGGATGAAGAGAGAAATTCCGGTCAGAGGAAAGGAGAACATAAGAGTTGCACGAACGCCCTAACAGAAAACAGCACGGCAAAGTCACCGGAAAACAGACCGCCCTGAGAAATTAATGATGTGAGAAATGAAGAGGATTGGCAATCCTTATATAGTAGGCCTGATGAAGCGTCAATGGGCAAAAATGAAACGGAACGTCCCATCATTAAGTTGCATTGATTTCCCTCGAAAAAGGCATCACTCATCATGAAAATCCACCTCGAAAAACGGAATCTGCAATAAATTTGTCTCGAGATACTCAAACGTCACTTCAGTCATGTCGACTAGGCATACAACCTGACCGTACAACTTAACCAGTCATTTAAAGCTCACCCAAAGAGCGGGCAGGAAAGGAGACGTCCTTATCTAAGCAGGTCACTGCTGTCGTTCGAAAGGCATCATGCAGTCAGCAACCAATCTCAAGCCTAAGCTCGCCCCACGATCAAGCTTGGCTTGGGGGGCAATTGTTTTGGACTGGGCCTGAGGCCCACCCTTGGAGAAAGGAGCTACTCAGCCCAAACCAAGCCAAGGTTGATCTGCGCCCTCTTAACCTACCATCAAGCGGCGGGTCGCGCTCGTACAAGATCACGGTTCGACCACCCCTTTATGATATATATATGGGGTCTAGCACTGACAAGGTAATTCTTCTCACCCATTAGTTATTCCTGCGTTTTACTCACTCCATTGACTTGGGCGCCGGAGTGTAATTGCAGGTACACCCAGGCGGGCTGTTGAAGGCGTTCACTAGGCACAGGCTTATCTTTAACTCCCCCAACAGACGGTCTACTACAAATCATGTATATATGCAATTGTTGAATGATTAAGTGATTGAATTGTATGCTTGATTACTAGTTAAATTGATTATCATGGGATAGTGTATAAATAAATAGAAGGGTGTTTATAACTTAGGGGCAAAATAGTCTTTTTTTTTTTGGTTATTTTTCCCTTCAGCTCACCCACACACACAAAAACCCACAAGACATACTAACACACACTTGAGGGAGAGAGAGAGAATTCGAAAGAAAGGGAGAGAAAGAAGAGGGAGTGGCAGCCAATCATCAAAAATGTCATCCTTGCATCTTTTTCCACTACATTTATTTCCCTGGTCTTTAATATCTCCATCAAAAACAGAATCCAAAAACCCGATAACCATCTTTGAAAAACTCATTTTCATCTTCATAGAGTATATATATAGCTGCATGTTCATTTGGAAGAAAGATTAAGAGGCAAAGGTTAGGAACTCATTTAGAAGGAAGCTAAAGGAGTAAAGATGAAGAAGAAGTTGAGAAAGAGGAGCTGATTTTTGAATAGAAGCTGTTGTAATTTGGAAATTAGGAGTTGTTCTAGTTTGCTCAAAAACATAATCTGTTTGCATGTCATTGTTAGAGGAATAAGTGTGAGCCAAAACCTAGGATTCAACTAGAACACACTTAGAGGGAAAAGATTGAAGAAAAAGAAGGGAATCATAGGCTCAGATTCGTGCATTTCAATGGGTATTAGAGACAGTTGCTGGAAGTTTTCTGGGCAAAAACAATTTCAAAACTTTTTTCTCAACACCTCTAGATGGCCTTGCTTGCATGAATTTTGGGTAAAATCTGAGATGAAGAGCTCAAGGATAGCTAGAGGTATATTCAATCTTGAAGATTGATACTTGAACCAGAACTTTAGAGATCAAATTTGTGAATGAACTAGAGCTAGAGGAAGAGAGGAATAAGCTGTCCACTCTGCAGAAAACAGTTTTGACCACTTATGGTAAATCCCTCGTAACTCTCTACACTGTCACCCTTTGAATATAATTTTTAGTTATTTGGAACTACATTTTTAGTTATTTGGAAAGTAGACTAAAAATACTTCAAGATAGGCACAATAACCACTGGATTTTATTGAGTATTGGGGGAGAAAATTTAAGTACAAGTTTCACATTTACTACAGGAACCTTTCTGAACAAGTCTCCGTATTTTAGCCGTAACCCCCTTAATACTTGTCATTAGGAAAATAGACAAAATTATCTACACATTAGGCACTGGTTTGAATGGTTTTGGTTAGAAACTGAATTAAGTTATGCTCATCACGAAACTGCTCACAAATGCTGTCCAAAAATAGTTCGGTTTGGGTAGAGCTAGATCGCGTCTTCCATTCTTTGAATTTTTCGTCGCTCCGGGTGAGTTCTATGCTGCTTAGGATTATGTTTTGAAAATGTGTTATGAAATTATTCTGAGTTTGAATTATTAATTGCAATAGCTTTGATGTTTCGAGTCGAGACAACGTGTTCACGGAATTATGCATTTTGTGTGTTTCGAATGTATATATGTATTATTGATTGATGTTGAATGTTGTTGTGGTTGTTGACTGGAATGGTTTGTGTGCTGTTATTATATGTTTTTTGATCAGGTTACGAGTTGGAAACGAACGGAGTAGCAAAAACGAAGAAAAAGGAGAAAACAAAATTTTGTCACAGGGCACACGGATCTTGCGCCACAAGGCACGGACCGTGCGTACGTCCATCTCTGTCCAAAATTTTTAAAAGTGAATTAGGCTATTCCGTTGGGTTCCAAATGTAATCCAATCCCTTTCCACAACCTCACGTATTGGTAAAATTACCGTAATTTGATATAAACGATTATGTTCAAGTTACAGGAACTGATATTGCTATTATTGTTAGGAATCACAAGTGAGGAAAACCCTAGAACATGTTAATAGCGATATTGTCGTTGCTCCTCTCTTCTTCGAGTTTGTTCCTTGCTCGTTCGCTAGCGATCTGATAAATGATAATGCTCCTTTCAATTTGCACTTCGCGAGCGAAATGATCTGATTTCGTTCTAGTCGTCTTCAACACGGTATTCTTCTCGATTAGTTCCTGCGTTTTTCAGCTTCCGTTTTTGCATGCGATTTCGTTTCTAATTTGGTGTTTCTGGAATTTTAGAGTAGAATATCCTTGTTTTCCCCATTTACTCGTTTTTCTCCTTCCGTTTTCTATTCCCGTTTTTGAAATCGTTCTAGTTTTTCGGTTTCCTTTTTTTGGCATGACAGTCGCACGTTTTTAATTTCTCAATAAATTCCATAGGTTATGCCTATTAATTAGGAAACGAAAAAATTGCTGGAATTTAAAAAATATATTTTTATTGTTTTTGAATTTTACAATTCTACTCCTTTAGTGATAATCACTAAAGGGTCTATGCAGTGATCTAAACTACGGTAATTTTAACAAAAATATATGCAAGTGATGTAATTACAATGTTTTAGTGATCATCACTAAATTGTTTGTAACTATTGGATCTCTCATTTAGTTTCCAAATGAGATCCAATGGGTGTTATTAAAAATGGTATATATGTACTTTCATATTGTTAATTACTAGTATGCATTACCCGTGCGCTGCACGGGTATACATGTCATCGTAAGTAATAGTTTCCAATTTAGTCATTTAGGAAAAATAGTCAGTTTTAGGTTTTTGTCGTTTATATGATTAAAAAAGTGTGACTCTCGTACATTTCTCATTAGAACTCTGTTATGTATTATAAATTATAACATATAGGTATGTCTATATATATATATATATATATATATATATATAACCAGAGCGTTCCGACATGTCCAACTCTTTTATCAGAAAGAATGGTGGATATAAGTTAATAAATGAAATAAAATACTTCTGACACCTATAATTATTGTTAGTGGCTGATCTGACAGCATAACAGTGCTTTCAACCGTTGACTTACTATAATTGTTGTAAAATTGAGTTGGTTATTGGAGAATTAATTTTTTGTTACTACATTTGTCTTATTTTTGATAGCAACAGGAAATACAATTTTTTTACCGGGATAACCATTGTAAAATCACATTAACTATTTGATTAGAAATAGTTATTGATAAATTTCAATGCCAATAGATTAAAATCTATAAAGGAACTACTCGTGCTATGCACGGGATTATTTAGTTAGTGAATGCATTTTTTTTGTTTATAAAATAATGTTAGTCATGTTGATTGTCCTCTCTATGCCTTTGTAATTGGTTTTATTCTTTGCATCTAAAATTTCGACTTATTAATTATTATGACCGGTTTAGTCATATCTTTGTCAGAGAGAGGTATATTTGCAAAATATGTAAGTTTTACAAATAAACATTTAATATGATTGGTAATTTATAGTATTATTAGATGATTGGTAATTTATGGATAAAACATTGTATTTCATAGCATGTGTGCACGACGTATTCATAGTATTGCATTTTACGTAATTTTTCACAAAATTATTTTTTCCACCAAACTGGTCATGGATGAACAAAGTTTGGGTATTTTGTCTGGTTAAATTTCTTGTGAACTCTAAAGTACATCAAAACATACTCTTTGACATCTCATTTTACGCGTGCGTGACTAAATTACTATATTTTTCACCAAACTGGTAATTGAGGACTAAAATATAATTTGTACATATGAGTAAAAAAACAAAAGCCATTGTCTAATCAAATTGAGGACTTTGAATTATGTAATGATCGTCATTATAGGGATATAACATAATGAGTTGAAAAGTAATCACAAAGATACCCAAGTATCTACACATTATAGCACGGGTTTTGCTAAATTTCTTTGTGTAAATGATTACAAACTTTTTTACGCATTTATTAGGAAACCTCTTTATAAACACTCATGATCAGTTTCTTTTTTTTGTAAGTGTATATAGCTTGCTCACTGCGAGAATCGAACTCGGGAGTACTGAGTTGACCCCATGTCTCAGGGAGGCTTATGCCAATGGGCCCCGTATCTCGGAGCTTATGCATAAAATGAAAGAAAGCATAAATATCACTCAATATCATTCAACAAATTAAGTTAATATTCAACAAATGTAGAATACTAACTTTGATGCTAACCTAAAATCTACATATTAAACATCATTGACAACATGAAAAGAAAAAAAGAAAATATGCATATATTAAGAAAAACTTATTGAAGAAATTTGGAACAATTTGCAAGTGGCCACTTTCAACACAATTATATTGATGACTTTGGAACAATCTTGCCTTTGAAGGATGCGAATGAGCAAAAACTTCAACATAAAATTCCCTCTCTTGATTAATGATGATCAGTGAAAATATGCTAAACATAATCAAAATCTGAAGTAAATTGTATTGTGAAAAAGTGCATTACAAAGTTAAAAATTAGAGAGTTCCCATTATTCTCTTCTACTCTACTTCAACATGTTTCCCTTTCTATTCTAAATCTCTATCCTTCCATTTCATTGGCTTGCCAACACCTTTCCTCAATGAAATCTCGACCCTTTCACATGCCTCTGCTTTCTGTATACAATTATACCAAAGACTGAGCTCTTGTATTATTTCATACATTTCAAGAGTACTAATAACTTTGCAGGGACCTCATGCTTTTGCCTATTGCTTCTCCAAAGCTAAGTAGCATAGAGACATTAATTGTAGTCATCTCAATAAATTGAAATCTGGAATAGCAAGGAAAACAATTAACTTTAGAAGATGATAAAAACACAATAAAAATGAGAAGCCAACCATAAAACAATAAAAAACAAATAGATGCATACCTTAATTTTCAACATATTCACAGAATAAAAAAGGACTTTAATTCGTTCAACAATAAGTATTACAAAATAAATTTGGATTCTTTTATTACTACTGCCAATTCATCATTCAGTATTCAACAGCATAGCATCAAAATATGCACACAATTGTTTAACAAACTTGAGGCCTGTTCTATCTAATCAAGATTATAATACGTTAATCTACACTCAGGACATAACCTTCTCAGGATACACACATCCTAGAAATCAATTACTACTCAATATTCCTAGTATATATAACCCGAAACATATCAATTATCAAAACAATTGAATACCAATAATAAATACCCATCTATTTGTCACACGCATATACTATCCAGGGAATAGAACAAAATATACATGATCAGGAAGTATAATTCAAACTATTACAGCAAATAAAGAAGGATTAATCAAAAGAGTAGGGTTTTACATTAGTAGCTACAATATCGAGGAGTGCCCCCGACATATCGGAACTGCTGAAATTTTCTGCATAAGACTAATTGCTCTCTTGCACCATATGTTCTTCCTTCCTGCCATCAACAACATAATTCAATATTGAAAAGAAAATAACCAACTTGAAACCATGAAATTTGTTCTTTTTGAATGTATAAATAAAAAATTAAAATACACAATAGTGTTAGTTCTTTTATGTGCTAGAAATGAAGAGGTTTAGGACTCTAAGGAAAGAAAAAAATAAGAGATTGAAAAGTCAATGAGATAAGAAATTCATGTTGTTTAGGTAGTAGTTTAATGGGACCAGTATCCAAAGGTTTTTTGCAAAACCTTGCATCAGCAACTATCACATAAATTTCTAGTGTTTTAAGCATTTATGCAGTTTATTGGCAATATTGAACCATACAACCATATCCCAAAATAGCAATTCTATTGCCTTCGCTTAGAAATTCTTCCTCTTCCTATCTATGTAAGAAAATAAAAGAAAAAGAAAATCAATTTGGTTGCTTAACTATTTGACAAAATGTAAAGCAACTTGCTCATCACATATAGCTTATATTTGAGGCGGGAGAGTTTTCTTTACAACATCACATCTTATATCATATTGGACTTGAGCAGTCTAAAACTTACAATTCAAAGAACAACTAAGCGGTTAAAATTGGTATGTATAATTTGAGAATGTTGGTAGCGAGAACCTCACGATTATGCAAATTAGATTCATTTTGTTTGGTGACTTGCAAATGAGATCCATATAACAATCATCAACGGATCTGTAGTAACTTTGAAACATAAAAATAAAAAAAGCGAAACAAAGGCATTAAATATACTCAAGGCAGGGGAAAGTTGAAATCTTAGAATGAACCACCAGCTAGAAAAGGGAAAGGACAAAATGGGTGTGTTGATAACGTTCCCAGCGAGATTGTCTCTTCTAGAATAACAACTTTGGGTATCTTTCCAAAAATTTGCAGAAATAAAAAAGTGAATCAGACACAATAAAATATGAAATCAAAATAAAACTTCTTCCGAATCCTAGAACCCAACAAATACCTTACTTCCCCACACCCACAAAGTAAAAAAGCCATTAGTAGCTTACTAAAACAATAAGTATTATTTAGAAGAAATTTATGTGAGCAAAATTTGCAGTTTTCAACTAAGAAACCATCATGAAGCATGTATCAAATTTAGCAATCTAGAACAGCTACCCCAATAGTTTTTAGTTAATGATTTCTTTGTGAGCAAAATTGACAACATATCATACCTAAATTTCTACCTAATGATGGCTAAAATTAGATAATGATTGATGGCCAAAATAAACAAACATAGATGTTAAAATGAACAAAAATGCAAGAAATCGTAAAATTTCTAAAAACCTCTAAACTCGGATAGCTATATTCCTAAAAGAAAAAGTATTGTGATACGTATTCCCACTTCCATGTCTTGGCATAATAATTAGAATTTGGTTTTTTTAGGCAAGTTTTATTTCAAGATCTTGTGGTTTATTTAATTTAATTGAAGACTAATTTGTACAAATAATAAATAACTAAATGTTTAAACTGATACTTTTTGATATAATGGACGTCCAATAAATATCTGGATTAAAAACCATATCCAAATTATTGGACAAATTAAAATAATTGGTTATAAAAGTAACTTAAATACCTAGATTTATTTAACCGGATATGGATGTGCTTTAACCGTTGAACCGGTTAATTTGTCACCCTTACTTGCAAGTAGCAAAGTTCCTCCAAAAGAGGAATTGTAGATTTACACTAATTTGAATCTAAGTTCTAAACAAATCAAAAGAAATAGAATCTGCATATAATCATTTGCATTAACTGTATAGTTAAATCAAATTAAACAAATTCAAATGTCATCTGTATAGTATGAATCAATTGCATCCTAATAAAGCTTAAAATAAGTAATAGAAAATCAAATACCACGTAACACTTGAAGCTATTTACCCTTCAATTTCTTTTTATCACCGTTGAAGACAAAGAACACCTCTTTAATTTCTTGGAGAAAATCTAAAGCATTGAAACATGGAAAATATACAAAAATTATTGGCGTCAAACAAATCAAAAGAGACAAAATCAAAATAAAAACTTGAAACCCATCAAGTCAGTTTTAATCAATTTCTTACCTCCATCTAAGTTGGTCCATTTTGTGGCTGGAATTAAGAATTTGACTATTTGATTTGTCACTATTTTATTTGTTGACTGTTGTTTACGGTGAATAATACAGTATAATAATGAAGAAAAAGATGTTCCGGTTTTGGAAAGGATTTGAATAATGAATAAAATAGAGCTATAAAATCGTAGAAGATGAGATATGATGAATAACATAGATGTGATTCTGACCCAAAGTAGGACAAATGTTTTTTTTTCTCCATTATAACATAGAGGTAATTTTACGGAATTTGAGAGAGTCATAATAAATTTTCTCCATTAGTAAAAAGGAAGAAGAGGGAAAAAAGATGGGTTACGGAAAGAAGAGAATTAGAAAGAGAAGAAGAAAGAGGAGATTGGAGTGGAAGAAGCTAATAGAGAGACGTGGGTTGAGAGAGAGAGAGAGAGAGAGAGAGAGAGAGAGAACGAAATTTGAAGGTGCAAATGGAGAGATAAAACATGATAAATAACAATTAATTGGAATTGATTTCCACTTATTGACCATGTTTTCTTGTCTTTATCACATTAAATGGATGTGATCTTAAAATTCGAAGAAAACACATCCGTTGATCATTTGAACACACGCGCGCATTGTATCTCGGCCGTCCAGATTGACACGCAATAGCCTTGAGTGACGTGGAAATGACGTCATCGATTACATCATTGTTTTTGTCTGGTGATTCATAAGTTATTCATGGTTATTATATATTAAGATATTAAGTAGTTAATTCTTTTTTAAGAATAATAATTCCGTTCCTTTATTTATGCCATTGTTATCGGAATTGATTTGTGTGATAACCGAATGAATGAAAAAAAAAACTTCCCTTTAATGCTTTGATGGAAAAACCGTTTCATTATTTATGGCAATTTTAATAAACCAAAATCCCTAATAATGAGCCAATTTTTGGGTGAACAAACTCCCTAATAATGAGCCAATTTATGGCAATTTTAAAAAACCGAATGAATGTATGAATGATGAAAAAACATTCCCTTTAAACCAAAGAGTTACCTTTTACATACAGAATTCCCTATGCTTTCATAAAGCAATTACCTTTACATCAAGTTTGTTATTATTCAATGGTCTCTTATAAACTGTAAGTATGAAAAAATCACCAAACATAGGAGAAATGCAATGTTACAAAAACCACCGAAAAGTTATGCTAATATCTTATGATACAAATTAAGAACATAATTTATCAATGTAAGTGAAGACATGTGAAAAGCTTAAAAACCAGAAATACAATTTCTCATTTTCATTAGTTACAAACACACAAATTCATCATGCCTATATATCAATGTAACTGGAGGATGTTTTAAAAAAGGCCTAATTATTTATATATTAACGTCCAGTTGCTGGTCTTGAACTATTCTTAATTAATTACTTATAACCCGCTATATTATCCTCGTGTTTGAGTGGCTGGCTATGTTGAAAGACCATTGGCTTCGTGTAATGGTAACAACCAAATGGCAGTATCATAGCCTGTAATTAATGAAAGAAGTGATTAGTGTGAATGAACTAACACTATATTTTTATAACCTTGGAATCAAAGAATGGACTGGTCTTGGCGTCAGACTATATTGAGCAGCATTTGGAGATTAATATATAGCTTTTGGCATAAACAATATCCCTTTGTAATTACATCACTTGCATATATTTTTGTTAAGATGACTTTAGAGTTATTGAAAAAGTGAACAAATGTACAAAAGTAACATTAAAGCTGGTAGGCATAAACACAAAATTTCCAAACCCACATTCTTTGGTTTACACTTATGTCTAAACCTCGGAGCATTAGTCTTCTCACCAATCCCACACTCCTTTTTCTTTCCTATAGCCATCACCCCTGAAAATAAGATGAACCAGAGTACGCATTAAAAACAAGAATTAATGTGTTTTATTCAAATTGTGTGTAATATGGAACAAGATTGGTTATCTTCGAAGTCATCTGAATTCATCAAGTAAATCAAGTCATCTTCAAAGCCAATTTCTACTCAAACATCACACAAATTCATCTTCGAAGACAAGTTCTAAATAAAAGCTAAATAATACACGCTATACAAGCTATCCAAAGCAAACATAATAACGATAACCATATTAAGGATAAAGGTTGGATATTCACGGTATAGCCATAACAAGGATAAAGGTTGGCTACTATCTATCTAGCCATAACATGGATGAAGGTTGGCTATTAAAGTGTCTAGCCATAACATTAATTAAAGTTGGAAATTCCTGTCTAACCAAAACATGGCTCATTCGTGGCTACCCACGGACAAAACAATGAAAAGCGAAATGATGAAGCAGTTCAAGTGTAG
This sequence comes from Oxytropis ochrocephala, assembly GCA_020916435.1. Taxonomy (NCBI): domain Eukaryota; kingdom Viridiplantae; phylum Streptophyta; class Magnoliopsida; order Fabales; family Fabaceae; genus Oxytropis; species Oxytropis ochrocephala. Next base: position 52,288,310 of record CM037090.1, on the reverse strand, counting down.
TGTCCAACTTCAGAAAACCACAAAATCAGAAAATCAAAAAAGCACATGCATGAATGGCAAGTTTATTGTGAAATCAGAACATCTAACCATAGTAAGGATAAAGGTTGGCTATTCTCATTTTAGCCATAACAAGGATATAGGTTGGCTACTCTCTGTCTAGCCATAACAACTATTAAGGGTTAGGAAATCGACTAAACCAAAGGAAGCAAATGATAAACAATTCAAGTTTAGTGTCCAACTTCAGAAAACCACAAATCAGAAAATCAAAAAAGCACATGCATGAATGACAAGTTTATTGTGAAATCACAACATATAACCATAGTAAGGATAAAGGTTGGCTATTCTCATTTTAGCCATAACAAGGATATAGGTTGGCTATTCTCTGTCTAGCCATAACAACGATAAAGGCCAGATATGCTTCAGACAATCAGACAATCAGAAAATCATAAAATCAAAAAAACACATTCATGAATGTCAGAAAATCAGAAAATCATAAAATCAAAAACGCACATGCATGAATGACAAGTTTATTGTTAAACAAGAAATATCAGAATCAAATGTTCCTTTTGTTTAGTGAAACCATAATCAAATGTCCCTCTGGTTTAGTGAAATCAGAATGTTAGTGATATCAGAAAATTAGAATCTTACCGAGATTTATTGTTTACTGAAATCAGCAAAATCAGAATCTGCGTATGTGCCGTTCACCCGTTCTTCTTCACTCTTCGTCGCTCCTTTTAGTAGAATCGGTTTCACGGTTGCAGGGAGTTCTGGGTTTCTCCTGTTTGATGGGTTTCTGAACGATTTCACAGTTGCAGGGAGTTTTTCTGGTAATCGGTTTTCTGGGTTTCTGCAAAATCAGTTTCACGGTTGAGGGGTTTCTGAACGATTTCTCCTTCGTTCAGAGTTTTGCAAAATCGATTTCACGGTTGTAGGGAGTTTTGCAAAATCGGTTTCTGGGTTTCTGCAAAATCGATTTCACGGTTGCAGGGAGTTCTTCTGGGAATCGATTTCTCCTATTCAGCGTTTCTTTCGTTCTCTTTCTATTCTGCAAAATCGTTTTTGAAACCTATTCACCGTTTCTTTCGTTCTCTTTCTATTCTCTCCTTCCTAATTTTGGGGCACCAATATTTAATGGCTAATAACTAGGAAATCAAAGATTTATTTAATTTGTAAAATTATGTTTTTAGTATATTGTAGTTCCCCAATCTGCCCTTTTAGTGATGGTAACTAAATAGTCTATTTAGTTACCTAAACTATACTCATAAATGAGTGTACGTTAGCATTGTAATGAGATTTTGATTCACACTTAAATATTCACCCTTCTAATCTATTTCTGCACTTAACTACCTCTAATTAACCACCCAAGTTCTCAAAACTTACAAGTATCACATTTTAGGCAGTCAAATCATGCACTTATTAATTAAAACAAGAATTAATTAATTAACTCACTTAGCAACAAATAATAAATAAAATTTACTTAATAATCAAAGTAATTAAAATAATTACTTTAGGGGTCTTACATTAACAAAGTCTAGTTCATTTACAAGTTGGGTCAGACGGAAGTCATTCACCATCTTTTGTTTGCTTTACACTATTGTCGTGTTAACAATGACATAAATCTCCAAGCATTTGGAATTACCTTGATCAAATATAGGTAAATTGTCATTTTGAAAGAAACTTGAATTTTTCTTATTTTGTTAGAAAGTTGAGGAAAAATGCATCGGGGTTGTTTAAATTATTTATTTGTAACAAAGTTGTCTTTAAGTTTTTTTTGTTCCACTTAGGTCATCATTGTTAATCCACCTTCACCTCTTTCCAACACGTATAATGAAAAAACCATATTTTTGATGTAGGGATGATTGATTTATGTGAATGTTTTAATTATGTATCCTAAATCAAAATTGTAAATTCAAGGATGCAATTGTTGCCACATTTTTTCCCTTTTTCTGTTTATGTTTTATTTTTGTTTCATATTGTTAGTGCACAAAGAAGAGGGTAATGGATAGACAAAGAAGCCCTAAAGAACATAAAATGAAGTTAGTATTCTTGCGTGCACGTGCGGGAACACTTCTAGCTAAGTCAATGAAATGTTTCAACAACAAGGAGCTCCTATCACAGTGACTTTTTGTTGGCTTAATTAAATGGGACTAGTATCTGCGCTTTAAAGTTTATCTTATCATCTTAATATAGATTGAATGTGACACTCCTCGAACAACTACCTTTTCGGATATGTGGCGTCGAGGTATGTGCCTTGGCCGGAAATCTAGTTCGTAGGATGTTCTTGGAAGTGGGACGCTAGTCCTAATGTCCTCGTGGTTATATGGTGTCAGACTCTAACTAGATGTCAATTCGAGATGAAGGAATTTGATCGTACCTTGATCACTGAGTGTTGATGTCGTTCGTTGCTCCGTTGTCCGGTCGTTGTAGATGAATGAGGACCGGTCTTGAGAGCACCTCGGGTGGTACCTGCAAAGACACCCCGACGCGCCGATCGAGGTGTGCTAGCAGGCGTGGTATCACCGGGTAGGAAAGCGCACACGAGCATCGTGGATGGAGGTGGTACTTATACCACTGGGGCGACCTGGCCGTTGCGAGAAATTCGGCCGGTCGCCGAGAATTGCGCACCAAGCCACGGGCTTGGGGGCGTTTATTGGATTGGGCGCGCCCATTTCGATTGCACCTCACGGTATTGGCGATACACCCGAGCAGTTCCCCCAAGCCTCAGTCGCCTGCCGGGCGCCGAGGCTTGAATCGGTGCACCCCAATGGGCATGTCGTATTAAGAACGTCTTTGTTAGCCATGGGTCGGTCGCTGCCGCCCGTGTTGGTCGATCGCGTGTGGCGTTTGGGCTTCGACCCCGCACTTTAATGTGTGATGAATGAGGTGACCTTCACGTTTCTCGAGGTACCCTTTGAGATTCCCCATGCAACGGATGGGGGGAACGCGAGCAGTCGTGTCGCGTCGCTTCGCCTGGTGGACCCCTCTATAAATAGAGCACTTGGTCAACACGGTTTCTACACTCAAAATCATCTCTCTGCTGCCGACCGAGTTATCCACTAGCGACCGGAAGAGCTGTTTGCGAAAGTTATCCTTCCGTTCCTTCCTTCTCCAGTTACTTCTTTTCCAGGTAAGCCGCTCTTTCTAGCTTTCTCGCTTTACTTTTTACATGCTTTAAAATTAGTTCCCACGCCTCGTGAAAGGGGAGGCATCCGGTCGGGGGACGACCACGTCGCCCCCTTTTCTCGAGCGTGCTGGCTCAGTCGACCTGACGAGTTCTCCTTTCATAGGTGGACTTGGCACGAACGAAGCAGACTACTAGAATTGTTGGTGCCCCGGCACAAAGTCTCGCCCGACATATGGCCCAACCTGCGCAAGTCATTGAGCCGGCCAGGTCTGAATCTCCTAGGCCGGATTCTCCGGCGGAGGCCTCTTCGTCTAGCAGCTCAAGCTCTTCATCTTCCAGTTCGAGCTCCACCGATTCTTGGAGCCCCCGCGCGCCCGAGCCACAGGCCGGGATAACGAGGGGGAAGACACATCCGTGGACATATTGGGAGATGACGATGTCGTAGAAATCCCTCCGCCTGAAAATACAATGGATGAAGTTCTTCAGCCCGGCCCGGAGGTTGTTGATGAAGGCGTCAATCCCGTCAACGAGGAAACGGCCGAAGCTTCGGAAAGGGCGGACGAGCAAGGGAATGATAATGCCCAGCCGGCCGCCGTCAGCGATCTGTCCTGGGTGTCTGAAAAGATGAGATCTTTCAAGAGCTTCATAGGACCGGACCACCCATCCTTGGCAGATCTCCAAGAACTTTTCTACAAACCGGGCTGGAAAGTAAAAGGCATGGGGGCGGACGAGAACATAGTGACTCCTGCCCGCAACGTTAAGTTCACCATGCACCGGGTTGTCTTCGAGAGAATGAGGATCGTCCCTCCCTTCTCAGATTTCCAACGAGACGTGATGCATCATCTGGGAGTCGCCCCATCTCAACTGCATCCTAATGGCTGGGGTTTCATCAAAGCCTTTGAAGGTTTATGCGACTGACTCAGTCGGAGGGTATCGACCCAGCTTTTCTTCATCCTCTTCGAGCTGAGTTGGCACGGTGAGAATGGCACCGACATGGCTCGTAAAGAGCAGGTGTCTTTCAAGAACTAGAAGTCTTTCCCTCGAAAATTCTTCAAGGCGTACTCCGACTCCTTGCCCGCTGGTGGAAGAACCAATATTTCTGGGTCGTTCCCAATATTGAAGCCACTGCTTCCATTGCTGAGATCCTGCCCGATCAGACAGCGGGCGTACCTTTCTTTCCCCTTCGATGGCACGCCGCCCACTTCGCGGAGAAGCCGAGCTCTTACACTTTTACTGTGGCCTCCTTGGACGGCGAGGATAGAGAGACTTTGTCTATCATTAAAGAGCCGCCCGACTTGCTGCCCCCAAAATCTCGAAGGGGACATCCCTGGCCGCCCTTCCGCGCCGCACACGGTGATACATTATCGGCCGAGCTTGAGTCTGATTCGCTCGCATATCTTTACCTTTGATTTTTCTTCACTTTCCTTGTCTAACCGATTCGGCTTTGCGAGTAAAACTTTAAAGATGTCAAGCGCAGACTGGGCCAATCTTGAGAAGCTCGCTCTCTCCGGCGGGCCAAAGAAAGCTAACCTCCTGGAGACTAACCCGAAGTAAGCTACCCCTCGACCCAAGAGTCTTTGGAGGGGATCCCGAGCGGCGACGGGACGACGTGATTGCACCCCGGCAAGCGGCCAAGAGTGGAAGAAGCACAACGGGTCGAGTCTCCTAACTTTGAGATGGAGGACTTGACTGAGGAAGACTACGAAGCTTTCAAGATGGACCCCTTGAATTTTTGTGGCGACCTATGCAAGTTGGCCAACAAAGTCATGAAAAAGCTGAAGATCGACCAATCCCGTAAGTCCCAACTTTTCTCTTGAACCAATGATTTTGAGACCGTCCCTTAACATTCATTTCCTGTCCCAGGTGTTGAGACTGAGAGAGATGCCGCCCGGCGCAGATTGAAGGAACTGGAACCCGAGATAAACTCTTTGGAGGAAATCAAGGCCAAGTTGGTGTCGGTGAGAGAGATGACAGCGGTGGCCGTGGATGACAGAACAAGGTCGCGAGCGAAATAAGGAGCTGATTGAGCAGGTGAAGTCTTTGAAGGCCAAGGTCGCCCGCTCTGAGGAGGAAAAGAAAGCCGCCATTGCTGAAAAGGTCGCCAAGGTAGCCGGGGTGGCAAGAGGGGCGGCCATCTATCAATTTGACAACACCATGGCTCAAATGAGAATGCTCGCCGCCCGTGGCATCCAGTATGACAGCAAGGTGGTGCAGCCCGATCACGTGGTCGAGGGCAAAGAGATTGTCTTGCCATTAAAGATGGATGATGAAGGCAAGGTGATCCGCAAACGGTCGGTGATCCTTGGTCGCCCCAAGAAATGAGCAACACCTTTCTTTTGCCCGCCTGCGAGCGGTGTACTGTTTGTAATTCGAGTACTTTAACTCCGCCTTCGAGCGAGTGAATATTTGCACGCTCGGCTTCGACCAGGCGTCTTGTTTTGTAATGAATTACGTTTTCGTTTAACTTGTTTGTTTCGCTTGTTTATTTACATTATTCGTTCGCACCTTTCGAAGGTATTCGTTCTAGGCCGATTGCCGGCCGCTGTTTTAGGCCTTTCGAAGGCACTATGTTGGGCCTTTGGAAGGCTCTCATTTTAGGCCGATCGTCGACCTATTTATGCTTTTCGAAAGCACTCGTTGAAGGCCGCTCGGCGACCTACGCTCGTTGGTGGGTCGTTGCTTGACCTTTGGGTCATTCAATGACACTCATTTTGGGTCGTTCCGACGGCTCTCGCTTTGGGCCAACTCGGTGGCTCTCGTTTTGGGCCAACTCGGTGGCTCTGCGGTCGCTCCATTGCTAGGCGCATGGTGAGCGACCGGTCATACAACTTTGCATGAAATTAATTTACAAGTGAAGTTTAAAGAACGAGCCTCTGTAAAAAACCCCAGTGGGGAAAAAGAGCGCCCGCTTAACATTTATTCATTGAATTGTTCATCGGTTACAAATTGGTGTACTAAACGTAGTTCTGCTTGAGTTTGTCACTGTTCCATGTTCTGGGGATGGTCGCCCCATCCATGGTCTCTAGTTCGTACGCCCCTCTGTCGGTCTTGTTGATGACTCGGTACGGTCCTTCCAAATTAGGGGTGAGCTTCCCTTGGCGAGCGTTCTTGTTACCAACATCTGGACGCCTGAGGACCAGCTGTCCGATGGAGAAATCTCTTTTCTGAACACAAGCGTTGTACCTGGCCGCGACCTTCTGTTTTATCAACGCTTCCCTAAGGGATGCTTGGGTGCGCATCTCTTCAACCAGGTCCAATTCTTCTCATATCGCTTGGCCGTTGTCGCATTCTTTGTTGGGGATTGGTCGTTTCTCGATTCACTCGCTCATCTCTATGGGAATCACAGCGTCAGTTCTGTAGACAAGTTTGAAAGACTCCCCGGTCGATGAATGGGGGGTCGTCCTATACACCCAAACGATGGACTGCAGTTCTTCGGCACAATTCCCTTTGCTTCATCCAGTCCTCTCTTCAACCCACGCAGGATGACTCTGTTGGCCGCTTCAGCTTGGCCGTTCGTCTGTGGGTGTCCGACCGAAGTAAAGCGCTGTTTTACTCCCAAGTCGGCCAACATCTCCCTGAACTTCTTGTCCGCAAATTGGGTACCGTTATCCGTTATTAGTTGTTAAGGGACCCCAAACCGGACCAGGACATTCCGACCGAAGAACTTGCTCACCTTCGCTGAGGTTATGGTCGCCAGAGGCTCGGCCTCTATCCACTTCGTAAAATAATCAACTGCCACGATTAAGAACTTGAACTGGCCTGGAGCAGGTGGAAACGGACCTAGCAAATCCACCCCCCACCAAGCGAACGACCAAGGTGAGGTGAGGCTTTGTAGCTCCGATGATGGTGCGACGTGAACGTCTGCATGCACTTGACACTTTTTGCATTTCGCACGCTTCTTGGCATCTTCGTCCATAATTCGGCCCGATGTGCTTGACTCGGCGCTTTCTTTGCTATGGGACCGATCGCCACGATGATCGCCACACTGACCCTCATGAACATTCCTCAAGACATGGTCGGCTTCGACTGACGACAGACATCTTAACAGCGGGGATGAAAAACCTCTTCTGTATAACTTCCCTTCAATCACAGAGTATTTGGTAGACCGCAATCTCAGGGTCTTGGCCTGCTTTGGGTCGATCAGCACTTCACCTGTCGTAATGTAGCGCAATATTGGAGCGATCCACTCTTCCTCCGCTTCGATAGTGAGAACGGCCAAGGATTGGCTTGGCTTGGTTGAAACGCTCAGCCGAGTCAAGGTTTCTTGGATCAAGCTTCTATGATTGCGGGGAGTCTTTGTGCTGGCCAACTTCGAAAGGATGTCAGCTCGGACGTTTTTGATCCTCGGCACGTGCTTGACCTCTGCCCGGTCGAATTGCCGGAGCAGTTCCCTCACTTTGGCCAAGTAGCTCTTGATGCCGTCCCCCGCGTCATACAATTCCGAATGCGGGACACGACAACAGAGAGTCTGAATGTAATTCGAATCGATCGACGTTGAATTCTTTTGCGAGCTGCAGCCCGGCTATGCATGCCTCGTACTCAACTTGATTGTTGGATGTGTGGAAAGCAAACGTCAAGGACACTTCTACTGCAAGGCCTTCTGAATTTTCTAGGATTAGACCCGCTCCATTGCCTTTGCTTGGAGGAGCCGTCCACATGCAATGTCCAGATCGTTTCTGGTCGGTCGTCTTGAGTTGGAGTCATTTCAGCAATGAAATCGGCCAACACTTGGGCTTTAGCACCCGACCTGGATTCGAACTTGATGCCGAACTCGCTGAGTTCAACCGCCCATTTGATCATACGTCTCGCCAGGTCCGGTCGATGAAGGACTTGCCTTATTGGTTGGTCTGTTCTTACCACGACCTGGTGAGCCACGAAATAAGGTCTCAATCTCCGGGCGGCCACCAGTAGTGCAAGGGCTAATTTCTCGATCCTCTGATACCTTAACTCTGGTCCTTGCAGCACCTTACTGATGAAATAGACCAGGTTTGGCTTCAGGTCGTTCTCTCTGACCAAGACAGCGCTCAAGACCTCTACTGTTATTGCCAGGTATAGATATAGGGTTTCCCCCGGCAGCGGCTTGGTCATGATGGGCGGGTTGGTCAGAGCTTCCTTCAACTCCTCCAATGCTCGCTGGCACTGGTCGGTCCATTCAAATTCTACATCCTTCTTCAACAGCTTGAATAGGGGGAACGACTTACATGCAGACTTAGGTATGAACCTTGACAGGGCAGCGACCATGTCGTTCAACCGTTGGATCTCCTTCTTTGTGGTGGGCGGTCTCATATCGGCGACCGCCCTGCACTTATCCGGGTTAGCCTCTATCACCCTTTCCGTAAGATGGAACCCCAGAAATTTGCCTACCCTTACTCCAAAGGTGCATTTCTCCGGGTTCAGCCTTAAGGAATTCCTCCTTGCTTCTTCAAAGACCTCTCTCAGGTCGTTTGCATTATCTTGGTCGGTCTTTCTCTTGATAATCATGTCATCTAGATATAACAACTGTTTCAAATGCCCCTAGTCTTTTTCTTTTAGAAAACACATTTTTCATAAATTTAGCATAATTTGGCATTTGTTGAAGTGCTTATATTAAAGGAACATTGATATGCAGTTGTTTTAAGACATCTAGAAATTTACTAAATTGCTTTTCCTCATGCATTTTTTTTAATCTTTGAGGAAAAAAGAGGAGGAGGGTATTCAGGTACTAACCTTGGAGTTGGAAGTGTAGGAACATCAGGTGTTTCTACACCTTGAGAATTTTTTTCATTTTTATTTTTTTCTCCCTTCTCAGTACCTTCAAGCTCATAAGGTTCTGCTAAATCCTTGCCACTTCTCAAGGAGATGGCTTTGACACATTCTTACCTTGCCTTTGAGGGGTTGAAGCTTCGTGTTTGATGGCAAAGTACTGTTGGTCTTTCTTTGCCGCAGCGATTGCTAATTGCCCTACTTGATTCTCTAGATTCTTAATTGATACATCATGAGCTTTCCTAGCAGTTCTAGTTTCACTAATGAATGATCTAAGTAATCCTTCTAGAGAATTGTCATTGGCTGGTGGATTTGGTCTTGGATTTTGAGATTGGAATCCAGGAGGAGTACTTGGTGCAGGTGCACTTTGTGCAGGTGCATTGGAATTGTTCCACCTAAAATTTGGGTGGTTCTTCCATCCTGGATTATAGGTATTAGAGTAAGGGTTATTATTTTTGTTGTAACCTACAAAATTGATAGAGACAGGGTTGCTAGGACACTCTTTATATAGATGGCCTCCCCCACAATAGACACAACTTGTAGTTCCTGGAGGGGCTTGCTCCATAGCTGCTGCAGTGTTTTCTTTAGGTGTGGCTACACTTGATGTAGGTGCACTAGTGCACTGTTTGATCAAGTTGGTTAAGGAGGCTACTTGAGCAGATAGGGCTGATATGTCATTAATCTCATGTACCCCAGAAGTTCTATTTTGGGCACTCACCCTCTCAGTAGGCCAACTAGAACCATTTGTAGCTATTTTATCAATAAGATCGCATGCTTCATTATAAGACATATTCAAAGAACACCACCGGTGATGCATCAAGCATCACTGGTTTGGGGTTCTAGACCATTGAAAAAGTTTCCATTTGTATAATGACAGGTAAACCATGATGTGGACACTTTCTTAAAAGTTCCTTCAATCTTTCCCATGCTTCAAACAATGATTCAAATTCTTTTTGCCTAAAATATGTAATATCATGTCTCATCCTAGCATTTTTAACTGGAGGAAAATATTTACATAAGAATTTTTCAGCTAGCCCATTCCATGTATGAATAGAATTGGGCTCCATAGAATTTAGCCATTATTTAGCCCTATCTTTCAATGAATATGGAAATAACTTAAGTCTAAATGCATCCTCAATAATACCAGGTATGATAAAGTTACTATATACTTCTATGAATTGCTTTAAATGTTCATGGGGATCCACCAAATTGACCAATTGTTTGAAACATCATAGGTTTAAATTCAAAATGAGCAGCATTAATATTAGGCCTAGCAATGCTAGACTGTATATGTTGCTGATCATATTGGGCATAGTCCCTCATTGGCCTATCCCTATGATTAATCATACCTATTGGTCCCATTTGAATGAACTGTTGGCTGTGATCTTCCTCACCTTTAGGTTGTGGATGTTGAGAATTTGGTCCTCCTCTTACTGAGGCATCATCACTATGGTGAGACATATTTATGCAGTCTTGTTGTCTTTGTCTTTGTTGTCTAAGCAATCTCCTAAATCTTCTCTCAATTTCTAGATCACAATCAAAGTCTGGTGGTCTATTCCTGGGCATAAACTAGTGTTTCCACACTGAGTGTTTCTGCACTAAAATGTTTCTGCACAGAAAACAGAATACCAGTAGTACTAATATATAATATAACACTAAATTAACAATCTAAACTACAAAATTTTACTATAATCCCCGGCAACGACGCCAAAAACTTGGTGTGAGGAAATTATATGCAAGTATACATAGTCACACAAGTAATAAAGTGATAAGAAAGGTCGAACCCACATGGATTATGTATTGTAAAGTTTTGTATATTAGAGTGTACACTTAGTGTGTCTACACTATGCACTATTTTGGTTTCGAGTTTTTCAAAGTAAAAACAATATAAAAAGTAAAGAGTGTAAGGAATCAGTTAGATAAAGTAGTTGAGATGTTTTCACTAAGTAATTTACTTCTAAGTGTTTTAGTGGAGTATGTAGTGTTTCCACACTGGATGCAGTTGCATCAGTATGTGCCAGTCAGCACTTTCTTCAGAGTTTCATTACAAGCTCTTATGATCTTTGTTTTTTACAGTAAAGAAAGGAGTATCAATACCTCTCTTGCCTCCTAACAATGATCCAAGTTGCTAAATAGGTTCACTCTTGTCTCTTAAGTTCCCACTGTATCACCCTAGGAACTATGTTATCCTATGTCTAGGACTTAACATGGTTTTAACAATCAAGTCTTTATTAAAACTAGTTTTAACAAAGAAGTTGTTATAAACTCTCATTCCTATTAATTCTTGAGTTCATAAATATGACCCATGTCTGCTGCCACAAGTTTAACCTATTCCAAAGTGATCAATTCCAGAATAAGTGTTGAAAGAAGTATCACACAAGAATTAAAATGCATACACTACATAAATCATAATAACATACTTAGAAGTTCATTACAAAGTTATAACATCTCAACTTAAGGGAATTTAGCTCATGTTACTCATTATATAGTAGAGAAAATCTGCAAAGAGCATAATCAAATGAGTAATATAGCAAAAGAAATTATAAGGAGAGAGATTACTCGAATAGAAGATCTTTTTTGCATGAGTTTCCCAAGTTGAAGTACAATATGAGTTCCTTACACAAGTTTCCTTTCAAGTAGAAGTGAAAGGAGTGGTCCCCCAAACTTATTTCTTTATGCTCTTCTTTATTTTTAGTAAAAATCTAAATTTTTTCCAAAAATTTCTTGGCTTTAGATAGCTTTTCTATCTAGCATGGTTCTTTTTCAAAAACTCAATTTTGTTGTGTCAAAGAAATTATAACATTGATCATTTCTAGAAAACAAGACTTTTATTTTCCTTTTTAAATTTTTGCTCATTTGATACACTTACAGAAATTTTTAGAAAAGCAATATGAATTGATCATGCTTCATAATCATTTAAGTCTAATACACACATGATGTACTTAATTTTTCTATTTTTTTTAAAAAATAATTTTATCATGTTTTTGCAAGCTTTGTTAAGTACATCTAAAATTTACTAAAACATACTAATATTGCATATTCACATACTACTTAAAATATTTCATATTCACATAATACTATTACTATTAAAACACATATATTAATATTCATATAGTGCATATAAAATTCAAAAGACATACTATTCTCCACTCCCCCCCCCCCCCAACTTAAATATGAGCAGTGTCCCCACTGCTCTAAGTTGGGTATTTAAGGGATCCAAACATGGGAGATATAATTCAAAAGTATTCAAAACATCACACATAGTATTTGCACACATATTATAGGTAGATAGACATATTATAGTATTTGAAACAACATTAAAAAGTATCCTGTTACTCTTTTCTCCTGATTCTGGGACTGGTTCTGATAGGGACATGTTTGGCTCTCATCTTCTTTGGATTGGCTTTAGCAGCATTGGCATCAACAATAGGCACACCAGGATCCTCTACACTTGCTTCAGGTACTTCTGCAGGTGCAAGCACATTTGGTGTAGCCAATGCGAGAACTTCAGGTGTTGGGACACCAATCTGCACTGGTGTTTGTTGAGCTTCTTGTTCAGGTTGCTCCTGTTGTTCTGCTGCTGCCTCAGTTGTCTTGTCACCTTCAGAAGTAAGTTCCTTCTCAGTTCTCTCCTTCTCTCCAGAAAGTGCTCCTTCAACCTGCACACCATAGAGGGAACTCATGGTCCACATCTTCTTTGTTGGAGTTGGCTTCATTGTCTTCCTTTTGTAGCCAAGCAACTCCTTCTTCTTATTCAAAGCCTTCAGGACTTCATGAATTGTTACCTCTGGACTGGTTTCCATCACCTTTGTTTTCAGTGTTTTTGCACTTGGTGTGGGAACTTCAGCTGCTTTGGTGACAATTTCTTGTTGCTCTTTCATGACAGAATCTTTTTGGCCTTCTTCTTCTCAGACTCATCAGTGAGTACCTGCATATTTTCTTTCTCAAAAGTAATGTTAGTAGGCTCAATAGGTTCTGTTGGAAGGGTGGGAGATTTCTGGGATGGTGTTGGTTCAATTTCTTCTGTGACTTGTTTTGGATTTTCAAATTGGGGAGCATTTTCTGATGGAGAGGTGGGTGATTTTTGTGGTGAATGGTGGGTGGTGGGGGATGTAATGTTGGTTTGTGATGGTGGTGATAGTGTTTGTGGTTCATTTGTAGATTTTCTTCTTATCTCATACTTCTTCCTAGCACTAGCCTCTATGTTGTTACTGCCATTTTCATCACTCTCAGTTTCCTCCAAGGATTCTGACTCATCCTCCTCTACATCCTTTTCAATATCCTTCACAGCCTACTCTGCTTCTTCATCTTCCTTAGTATCTTCCTCACTCCCTATTTCTTGTTCTTCCTCCACTCTTTGTTTCTTTCCCTTTTTGTCTTTCTCAGCTTCTCTCTTTCTCTTCACTTTCTTTTCCTTCTCAACATTTACCTCTTCCTCTTCTTCTTCATCAATAATCCATTCAGGGAATATTGGGGCTTCTACTTCTTCCTCGGTGTCATTCAACTTCACTGTCAACCAACTATGCTGTTCTTTCTGAAATTTCCAGACTGCTTGGAGTTTCTGCATCAGGTGTTCCAACACCTCCTGCTCTGCAGTATTCCTAACTCTAGCAGATCTTAATCTTTCTCTTACCTCTACTGATAAACCACTAGGGGGTGTTTTCTTATATACTTTTTCTAACTCAGTAGCCACTACCCCTTGTTTTGACATAATTCAGTGATTAAGCAAGGAAAATACAAAAAGGCGGAAGTTTTGGTTTGACATTCTAAAATTTCATTGGTGATCAACTTACCTATATCCACATTATCTTCAGTCAAGATTGAATCTATGAGAATCAATCTATCCTTGGACAATGTAGATGTGTGTGAAGTAAGGAGAATAGATGTAGCAATAAAAAGGTGCCAGTTACCTAACTCAGGAACTAAATCACCAGTTTTAAGCTTAAATTCTGTGTTTGAAAATTTCTCCCATTGAGACCCTTCTACTGTGGTTCTCTCCTTAATCCTAGTCATTTGTTTCTTACCATAAGTTTCTAATTTCTCCTCAAACTTGTCACCATGGTAGTTCAGATCATAATGCTTATTGATTCTAGTAGGATCAAATAAGACTTTCTTACCTCTCACTTTGGAATAGAAGATTGTGCCTCCTCTTGTGTTCAGAATTCCATAATAGAATTCTCGAACTAGTGGCTCCAAGTAGTATGCTTTGGTTTGCACAAATCTCTCCCAATGTAGATTGTTGACTGTGGAGAGGAATGAGTGATGGGCTTTTGCTAAATTGAAGCCTCTTTATGGTAGAAACTTCATATTCCAGAAATGCTCACATCTTGGGATCATATCCATAGTTGCATGTGATTTTGACTTCCTTGATGTTGCAGGAGTTCCTGCACTTGATGCTTTCATCGAAGATTTTGAAGCTGATTGTTTCTTCATGCTCGATTGATGATTTTAGGATTCTTGAAATGTGATTGAAGATGAAGTTGGTGTTTGAGAAAATAGGAACGATCGGTTTCGCAAGAGAATCAGAGAGTTGATTTTGTGATAATGTGAGCGGTTAGTGGAATGAGAATTAGTTAGTGGGAATGGTAGTTGGAAACTAGCCGTTAGGGTTATGTGAATGCCATGCAAGCCAACACGCGTGTTGAGCTTAGCCCTAACAGCACATTACCATTTCATTTAAGCTTAATTCCGCACTAACTTGATGAGTTGGCAAGTGGATATTGTCATTCAAGCCTTTTCTTCATTTTGCTAAGATATGAACCATAGAGTGGGAAGTGTGTCAACATTAGGTATGGAAACACTAGCAACTCTGTTGTCCTGTTTTTCTACAAAACACACAAAACATTAAATTGCACAAAATAATAATATTAACTACTTATAATGATGGGTTGCCTCCCTCAAGCGCTTGTTTTAAGAGTCTTACAGCCTGACTATCTCCTTGTGTTAGAGATTTTTAAAATGAGTGGTGGTCTTATCTCTCTCTACATGTGCTCCATAATACATCTTTACTCTTTGGCCATTGACTTTGAAAGTGGTATCAGTGACTACATCATATAAATCAACTGCACCATGGGGGTAAATTTTGACTAGTTGGAATGGTCCTGACCATCTTGATCTTAATTTTCCAGGGAACAATTTCAACCTAGAATTATATAACAGAACCATTCCTCCTTCTTGAAGATCTCTTCTTTGGATTTTTTTTATCATGCCACTCTTTGGTTTTTGCTTTATAAATTTCTGCATTCTCATAAGAGAAATGCCTAAATTCTTCTAATTCATTAAGCTCAAAAAACCTTTGCTCACTGCCTTTTGAGATCAAAATTTAACTTTTTGATAGCCCAATATGACTTGTTTTCTAATTCAACAGGGAGATGACATGCTTTGCCATAAACTAACCTATAGGGGGACATACCTAATGGAGTTTTAAATGCAGTTCTATATGCCCATAATGCCTCATCTAAGTGTAAGGACCAATCTTTTCTATTTGGTCCAACCATTTTCTCAAGCATTCTTTTTATTTCCCTATTTGATAGTTCAGCTTGTCCACTAGTTTGTGGATGATAGGCAGTAGCAATCTTATGTTTTACTCCATATTTTGCAAGAATATTTTCAATGAGTTTGCAAAAATGTGAGCCTTCATCATTGATGATTGCTCTTGGAGTGCCAAACCTTGAAAAAATATTTCTTTGCAGAAATTTGCTGACTGATTTGGCATCATTATTTGGCAGTATGTTTCTCCAAAAACAGAAAAGTCATCCATGAAGACTTCCATTGATTGCTCAATGAAGTCAGAGAAAATTGACATCATGCATCTTTGAAAGGTGGCAGGTGCATTACAAAGTCCAAAAGGCATCCTTCTAAAGGAGAAAGTGCCATAGGGACAAGTAAAGGTGGTTTTCTGTTGATCCTTAGGTTCAATTGCTATTTGATTATATCCTGAATAACCATCTAAGAAGCAATAGAATTCCTTTTCTGCTAACCTATCTAACATTTGATCTATAAAGGGTAAGGGAAAATGATCTTTCTTGGTGGCTTTATTGATTTTTATGTAATCCATACAGATTCTCCACCCTGTTACAGTTCTTGTGGGGATTAGTTCATTATTCTCATTGGCTATTATTGTTACTCCACCCTTCTTAGGAACACATTGCACAAGACTAACCCATGCACTATCTGAAATTGGGTAGATAATACCAGCATCTAGCCATTTTATGATTTCTTTCTTAACAACCTCTTTCATGATGGGATTTAATCTTCTCTGCCCTT
Organism: Oxytropis ochrocephala; assembly: GCA_020916435.1. Lineage (NCBI taxonomy): Eukaryota > Viridiplantae > Streptophyta > Magnoliopsida > Fabales > Fabaceae > Oxytropis > Oxytropis ochrocephala. The sequence continues at coordinate 52,272,178 of CM037090.1, read as the reverse complement.
CTATGCTATTTTTAGAATTTTCTTCTAAAATTATCCTATGCATGCATATGGAGGGGCTAATCCCTTCAATATCAGACATTTGCCAACCTATAGCTTTTCTATGTTGGGATCTTCTAAATTAAGAGATTCATAAGTTCTAGCCCATACCTTAGGTGTAGCTTGTTCCTTGGGCAATATGCTTTCTTCAATAAATTCCTTTTCTGGCAATGCAGAAACTTCAAGTGTTAGTGCATTGGCAATCATCACTCTCCTCTGCAGGATACTTCAAAGCATTCAAGACATTGAACTTTACTTCTTGATCATTCACTCTCATGGTTAGCTCTCCTCTTTGCACATCTATCAGTGCTTTTCCTGTTTCCAAGAATGGTTTCCCAGTATGACTGGTACTTCTTCATCTGCAATAAAATCAAGTATAACAAAATCTGCAGGAAACACAAATTTGTCAACTTGCACTAATATATCCTCAATAATTAGATTACGGATAGGCTATTCATCTATCGCGAGACGGTGTTAATCACGGTAGGTTTAGCACTTCCAATCCCTAGCTTTGTGAAAATAAATTTAGGCATCAAATTGATGCTTGCACCTAAATCACACAATGCTCTTCTGTATAGAACTTACCTATTGGGAAAGGAATTGTAAAGCTACGGATCTTTTAGCTTCCTTGGAATTTTGTTTTGCAAAATCAGACTACATTCTTTTGACATAACAAATGTTTCAAATGCCCCTAGTCTTTTTCTTTTAGAAAGCACATCTTTCATAAATTTAGCATAATTTGGCATTTGTTGAAGTGCTTCTATTAAAGGAACATTGATATGCAGTTGTTTTAACACATCTAGAAATTTACTAAATTGCTTTTCCTCATGCATTTTTTTTTAATCTTTGAGGAAAAGGAGGAGGAGGGTATTCAGGTACTAACCTTGGAGTTGGAAGTGTAGGAACATCAGGTGTTTCTACTCCTTGAGAATTTTTTTCATTTTTATTTTTTTCTCCCTTCTCTGTACCTTCAAGCTCATAAGGTTATGCTAAATCCTTGCCACTTCTCAAGGAGATGGCTTTGACCTGTTCCTTACTTTGCCTTTGAGGGGTTGAAGCTTCTGTATTTGATGGCAAAGTACCTGTTGGTCTTTCTTTGCCAGCGATTGCTAATTGCCCTACTTGATTCTCTAGATTCTTAATTGATACTTCATGAGCTTGCCTAGCAGTTCTAGTTTCACTAATGAATGATCTAAGCAATCCTTCTAGAGAATTGTCATTGGCTGGTGGATTTGGTCTTGGATTTTGAGATTGGAATCCAGGAGGAGTACTTGGTGCAGGTGCACTTTGTGCAGGTGCATTGGAATTGTTCCACCTAAAATTTGGGTGGTTCTTCCATCCTGGATTATAGGTATTAGAGTAAGGGTTATTATTTTTGTTGTAACCCCCACAATAGACACAACTTGTAGTTCCTGGAGGGGCTTGCTCTATAGCTGTTGCAGTGTTTTCTTTAGGTGTGGCTACACTTGATGTAGGTGCACTAGTGCACTGTTTGATCAAGTTGGTTAAGGAGGCTACTTGAGCAGATAGGGTTGATATGTCATTAATCTCATGTACCCCAGAAGTTCTCTTTTGGGCACTCACCCTCTCAGTAGGCCAACTAGAACCATTTGTAGCTATTTTATCAATAAGATCGCATGCTTCATTATAAGACATATTCAAAAGAACACCACCAGCTGATGCATCAAGCATCACTCTGGTTTGGGGTTCTAGACCATTGAAAAAAGTTTCCATTTGTATAATGACAGGTAAACCATGATGTGGACACTTTCTTAAAAGTTCCTTCAATCTTTCCCATGCTTCAAACAATGATTCAAATTCTTTTTGCCTAAAATATGTAATATCATGTCTCATCCTAGCATTTTTAACTGGAGGAAAATATTTACTTAAGAATTTTTCAACTAGCTCATTCCATGTATGAATAGAATTGGGCTCCATAGAGTTTAGCCATGATTTAGCCCTATCTTTCAATGAATATGGAAATAACTTAAGTCTAAATGCATCCTCACTAATACCAGGTATGATAAAGTTACTACATACTTCTATGAATTGCTTTAAATGTTCATGGGGATCCTCATGTGGGGATCCACCAAATTGACCAATTGTTTGAAACATCATAGGTTTAAATTCAAAATGAGCAGCATTAATATTAGGCCTAGCAATGCTATTTGTATATGTTCCTGATCATATTGGGCATAGTCCCTCAAAGGCCTATCCCTATCATTAATCATACCTATTTGTCCCATTTGAATAAACTATTATGCCGTGATCTTCCTCACCCCGGGTTGTGGATGTTGAGAATTTGGTCCTCCTCTGCTTGAGGCATCGTCCTTTGTGGTGAGACATATTTCTGTGATCTTGTTGTCTTTGTCTTTGTTGTCTAAGCAATCTTCTAAATCTTCTCTCAATTTCGGATCACAATCAAAGTCGGTGGTACATTCACAGGCATAAACTAGTGTTTCCACACTGAGTGTTTCTGCACTAAAATGTTTCTGCACGGTAAACATAATACAGTAGTACTAATATATAATATAACTTTAAATCAACAATCTCAACTACAAAATTTTACTATAATCCCCGACAACGGCGCCAAAAACTTGGTGTGAGGAAATTATATGCAAGTATACATAGTCACACAAGTAATAAAGTGATAAGAAATGTCGAACCCACATGGATTATGTATTGTAAAGTTTTGTATATTAGATTGTACACTTAGTGTGTCTACACTATGCACTATTTTGGTTTGGAGTTTTCAAAGTAAAAACAATATAAAAAGTAAAGAGTGTAAGGAATCAGTTAGATAAAGTAGTTGAGATGTTTTCACTAAGTAATTTACTTTTAAGTGTTTTAGTGGAGTATGTAGTGTTTCCACACTAGATGCAGCTGCACCAGTATGTGCCAGTCATCACTTTCTTCAGAGTTTCATTACAAGCTCTTATGATCTTTGTTTTTTACAGTAAAGAAAGGAGTATCAATACCTCTCTTGCCTCCTAACAATGATCCAAGTTGCTAAATAGGTTCACTCTTGTCTCTTAAGTTCCCACTGTATCACCCTAGGAACTATGTTATCCTATGTCTAGGACTTAACATGGTTTTAACAATCAAGTCTTTATTAAAACTAGTTTTAACAAATAAGTTGTTATAAACTCTCATTCCTATTAATTCTTGAGTTCATAAATGTGACCCATGTCTGCTGCCACAAGTTTAACCTATTCCAAAGTGATCAATTCCAGAATAAATGTTGAAAGAAGTATCCCACAAGAATTAAAATGCATACACTACATAAATCATAATAACATACTTAGAAGTTCATTACAAAGTTATAACATCTCAACTTAAGGGAATTTAGCTCATGTTACTCATTAGATAATAGAGAAAATCTGCAAAGAGCATAATCAAATGAGTAATATAGCAAAAGAACTTAAAAGGAGAGAGATTACTCGAATAGAAGATCTTTTGCATGAGTTTCCCAAGTTGAAGTACAATATGAGTTCCTTACAGAAGTTTCCTTCAAGTAGAAGTGAAGGGAGTGGTTGTCAAGCACCTCCTTACCTTCCTTCTCTTCAGAAACGTAAAGAAAAACTAAAACTAAACTAAACTAAACTAAAACTAAGTGATCCTTTCAGAAACAAATGAAGAAATACAATTGAAGGATTCAGGATTGTTTGTAGGTGAAGATATGGCTTCTATTTATAGGCTTGGAAGATTTCCACCCTTGAGGGGTTTCCTTAGGCGCGTATGATTCAACTGAGGGGACCCACCATGGATAAAATCAGACAACCAATGAAGCAAATAGCTCAGTTGTGGTCGCTTGCATGCATAACATAAGGTGTGGTCCATTGGAGAACTGCCACATGTCTCTTTAGATAGATGAGCCTTGCAACTTGATTTTTATGTTTATCGCCGACTTTTGCAAGTGGCTCTGCTCCAGGTGACTAGACATGACGTCACAATTCAAGTGTGGAAGCATCAAAATGGTCCTTGGATGTTTTGGTACACACTGCTAGATTCTGCAAGTGTACGCAGTGTTTCTACTCCTAGAGTTGGCAGTGTTTCCACTTCTGGTGTTGGCAGTGTTTCCACTCCTGCAGTTGCTGCACTGAACAAAAACATCAAACCTAACAAGAAATGTGTATTTATGCCTAGATATTTGTCCTAATCATTTGGATCTTTAAAATGTTGTTTCTTAACAAATAAGCTATATTTATATATTTATGTACTTGAAAATAAACAATAACCTAAGTAAAAATAGATGAATAACTCTATATAAAATAGAGTTATCACTCGACCTGCTCAGGTAGGTCGCTCCCAAGCTTGACCGTCTTTGATGGGTCGTCCCCCAGTTGGACGTCGATCAATTCTCCATGCGGCTCTGGCCTCTTCAATCTGTTTTTTAGCTCACGGGCTAAATCATCATCACCATCCTCTGGGTCGCTGTCAGGATCATATCGGGCATCCAGGTCGGCAAGGTTAATCTGGTGCCTTTCTTCAAGACTCTGCGGGTTGGAACTCATGTCTTGCTCGTCGCAGATGTCTTGGTACAAGTAATGGCTTCATTTGGCCGCTTCCATGTCGGCCATCAGAGTCACAACTTGATCGTCCTTGCTGTAGAACTTCATTTTCAGGTGGTCTGTGGAGGCAACGGCCTCCAGCTTCCCAAGTGTCAGCCGGCCTATGATGCATTGGTAGCAGGACTTGATGGAAAGGACCAGGAATGTCGTCCTGACCGTCATGTATAGGGTGCTTTCCCATGTGTCATCTCCAAAAGAGACCAAGAGTTCAATCGTCCCCAATGGGTAGGTGATCGCCCCGTTAAAACCTGTCAGTGGAGTTGGATCGGCCTGTGGGATGATCTCACTCCGATCTACGCTTAGCTTGTCGATTAACTCTTCAAACATAATGTCGGCCGAACTACCTTGGTCGACCAAAATTCTGTGGACTTCGGTGTTTTCCATGACCACCGAGACCACCAACGGAACATAGCTATTTGTTCTTCCATCCAGCAGGTCTTCATCTCCAAAGGAAATGGGCGGCCTATTCGAGGTCGGTCGTTCGGCTGAGGTCGTTGCAACCATAAGAATATCGTTCCACTTCCTCTTCATGGCCTTCTTTGATTCCCTGCGATCCAAAGGGTTCCCTCCATGGATGACCATGGCCACCCTGCGGCCTTTAGATTGCCAGACGTCCTCTTCGGAGGTGTCCTTATCCCACCGCTTCTATGGGCTGCTTTGCATCACTGACGCCTTGCCTTTTGGTTGAGAGAAGGCTGTCCCGGCTCTTTCTTTAGGCGCTAAGCGCTTCAACTTTGATATCTCGCTTCAACTTGCCTTTTGGATGAAATCCTCTATGTCATCTTTTAGGGCCATGCAGTTATTTGTGTCGTGCCCCTTGCTTTTGTGGTACCGGCAATACTTCTTGGTCGCCCGGGCACCCTTCTTGAGCACTAACGGATCAGACCGCTTCACATCAACGAACTCATTGTTCGACATTGGCGAGAAAATATCCGGGCGATGGGTATGTTGGGCCTCGTCCGGTGCTCGTGCTTTTAGGCCGGAACTCGGCTTGTTATTACGATGGTCGTCTTGAGCCTTGAGCGGCTTGCTCTCGCGCTTCTTCTAGGTAGCGCGCGCGGCGCGGCCTTCGCTGCGGCTAGTGTCTCTTCGTAAGCCATGTGGCCGTTAGCTCTCACGGAAACGCGGCCGAGGTCAGTGTAGTGGTTCAAAGTGAACTATTCAGCGAACCTATGGTCCGGCCTGATGCCCCGCTTGAGATACTTCAGCTTGTCTTTGTCCGTCAGGTCGCGAATGGTATTGGCCTCAGAATTGAAGCGGTCTATGTACTGCCTTAACGGTTCGTTGTCGCCTTGGATGACCGTGTCCAAGTGTTCCTCATAGCGGTATTGGCATCGGTTGGCCGTGTAGTTTGCTAGGAAGACTCTGATCAGACCTTCCCAGGAGGAGATGGTGTTCGGTCGTAATGACTCCCACCATTCTAGCGCCCGGCCATCGAGCGACTAAGGAAACAAACGGCACTTCATCGTCGAACCCAGCTCTCTGTAGCTGCAGTAGTTGTTGAAGTACCTGATGTGCTTGTCAGGATCCCCACGACCGTCGAATTTGTTCAGGTTGGGCGGCTTCCTTAGATCCCTTGGAATACGGTAGCGCGGATCTCCTCGTGAAGGGGCCATGGCGGTCGGGATATCACTTGGCCCAAAGGTCGCATAGTAAGGTATGCCTCGCTGATCGGCATCCGTAGAACTCTCACCACCGACCGGATGACCAGTAAATAGGAGGCATCTGGGCGTCGCCCTCTACCGGACGGAGTCATGCCTTCTTGGCCGCCAGGAAACATCTCTGATTTCCCCATTGCGATAACCGTTCAGTTCGTCATAGGCGTCCCAGGAGCGGCTTCTGGATCTCCGGGAGCCGGAGGATTCGCATGAGGAGTATCTCGTAGACGCAGCCGGTCCGACTCGGGATGGTAGATGGAGTCCGAATAGTCGTAGTCATATGAGGGGAGCGGCAACCGCGCACGCGTTCCTTCGGCGGGTGATCTCGCATGTCCGGACCCTGCGTGCTGGAGAATGGCGAGAAGTGCTTCCCCGATGACGAATGTTCCTTCGAGAGGGCGTTCTAGCTCTGCGTGAAGGACGAGCTTGGGCGGAGGGTTCCTCGTGGTCCACTCGATGGCGGGCTGGGATCGACCCTCTCTCGAAACGGGATATCAGTTCATCACGATCAGCGATAAGTTGATTCTTACTTTGAAGCAGTTGGAGAACAGCCTGGGTAACGTGCTCCGGTAGAGGCTCCATGATCCCGACTTCCGCCAGCTCGGCCGGGATTTGCTGGTGTGGCACCAGCTACTGTACTTGTTCCAAGATCGGTCATCGTCCGCCCTGAACCGAGGGCTCTTGGCGAGGATTGCCTTGGGATTTGTGAACGGTTACAAGCACGCCCTCTGGGGTTTGCTGCGGACGAACGTCTTGTCCGGTAGGGTCGTGTTGCGTCGATGCCCGCGTAGTAGGTCTCTTTGGGGGCCATGTTTGAGGTAGGATAGGTCTCGGGTCTCCCACTGTGGTCGCCAATTGATCGTACCTTGATCACTGAGTGTTGATGTCGTTCGTTGCTCTGTTGTCCGGTCGTTGTAGATGAATGAGGACCGGTCTTGAGAGCACCTCGGGTGGTACCTAAAAAGACACTCTGACGCTCGAGTCAGAGGTGTGCTAATGGGCAGGGTATCACTGGGTAGGAAAACGTACTTGATACTGTGGATGGAGGTGGTATTTATACCCTTTGGGGCGACGTGCCGCCGTTGAGAAATCCGGTCGGTCGCCGAGAATTGCGCACCAAGCCACGGGCTTGGGCGTTTATTGGATTGGGCCATTTGGCCCATTTTTGACTGCACCTTCCGGTATTGTTGATATACACTGGAACAGATTTATTTTTCAATGTATATTTATTTAAACTCGATTTATTATAAGTCTCTGTAAATGTAAAGAAAGAATGATGCACGTGCTGCCTATTTCCTGAGTGTGAATGAAATTGTTCAAATCCAAGAAGTTAATAACTCCTACTTTATATTTCCTACTCTAATTACCATTTTGAAATATTTCCTTTAATTTTAACAAATACTTCATTTTAATACTCAAGGAACACAACTCAACTACAAAATGAAGATCTTCAATCTTGTCCTGTTGTAAAATACTCACCTCCAATGCATATCATCATATTCATTAATTTGAGGTTAACTGATGCTCTTTATACATCGGTATTTCTACAAAGTTGCAAAAGAAAAAGATGTATTCTAGGAATTTAAAGCAGCATTGTATAAGAATTTAAAGTTCCATATAGTATATGTATTAGTTATTCATGTTTTATCTCTTTTTATTCAAATTGATAAACGGCAGTTACTCTCATAAATAATTACAGTGAGGTTGATCTAAGTCGTTCACCCACACTATACATAGTGAAACCAACAGAAATTTATAACTTTCAATACAAAAAGTTAGCTCCTAAATTGTGATAATGTCTTTTTGTAAATAGCTAGTCTCAATTGTCATAGTCAATTAATTCGATTATTTGATTTCACTAATCAAGAAAATAAAATATGAACATCTATAACAGCTCTACATTGGAAAAGTCCAAAATCCAAGGAAATATACAAGGTGTCTAAGCAAACAATAAACTAAATCTAACAAAGTGACAACCCCATTTAAGGGAAAAAAACTATCGCTATTAAAGATTGAAATATTATCTCACCAAAGAAAGTTTGGGTGCAAGGCAAACAAAACACATTAAAAAAAATAAATTTTTAGCATGTATTTTCTTACGAATATTATTGACTTAAAAAGTTTGTACGAAAAATATTTGATTAAAAACACTACTAAAAATTTAAATATTCTTAAAATATGCTTTCTATAGTTAAACATTACAAAAAGTTAGCTCCTAAATTGTGATAATGTCTTTTTGTAAATAGCTAGTCTCAATTGTCATAGTCAATTAATTCGAGTATTTGATTTCACTAATCAAGAAAATAAAATATGAACATCTATAACAGCTCTACATTGGAAAAGTCCAAAATCCAAGGAAATATACAAGGTGTCTAAGCAAACAATAAACTAAATCTAACAAAGTGACAACCCCATTTAAGGAAAAAAACTATCGCTATTAAAGTTTGAAATATTATCTCACCAAAGAAAGTATGGGTGCAAGGCAAACAAAACACATTAAAAAAATAAATTTTTAGCATGTATTTTCTTACGAATATTATTGACTTAAAAAGTTTGTACGAAAAACATTTGATTAAAAACACTAATAAAAATTTAAATAATCTTAAAATATGCTTTCTATAGTTAAACATTATAAATTTAATCCTTGTTTTTAGTAAATGTTATAGTTTATTTTTTTTCCTTTTTCAAGTTAATATCTATTTTAAAAATTTAAATTAAATATTCATTTATTTTGGTAAATAATTCATTATTTCCTTTTTTTGTGGTGTAATTTTTTTCTATTTAACAATTAATTAAATTCTAATAATTGTATATTCAAATAATTGATCTTCAAGCTTGTTCTGTTGTAAAATACTCACCTCCAATGCATATAATCAAGGAGAACACATATCCATTAATTTGAAGTTAACTGATGCTCTTTATACATTGGTATTTCTACAAAGTTGCAAAAGAAAAAGAGTGTATTGTGAGAGGATTTTATTTTGTGGCTGCTAGAGATGTGTTGATATGATGTTAGTGAGGATATAGATATGATATTTAATTTTTTGGAAAGTAGCATTGTATAAGAATTTAAAGTTCCATTTAGTATATGTAGTAATTATTCATGTTTATCTTTTTTTATTCAAATTCATAAAAAACAGTTACTCTCATAAAATAGTTACTATGAGGTTGATCTAAATCGTTCACTCACTATTAAGGTATGTGCCAAAGATCGATAAAGGTAAGTCAATTGCCACAGAGAAAAGTGTTGAGATCGACTACGCCGGAAGCTAGCCCATCCAAATTGCAAGATGCTAGTGTGGCTTTGGTAGAAGAAAAGAACGATCGCAATCGCTTAAAGGGTACGAATAACACTGTTATTTCACCTGAGGAGATGGCTGGGAGCCCAAACCTTCTTTTTGGTGTAGTTCCTACTGATTGTAATGTTATGCAAAAGGAAATTTTGTCGGCTCTCATTGTGAAACATCTTCTGAAAAATCTACTTTTGTTCATAGTTTTCTTGTGGTTGCAACCACTTTAGGGGTGTTGGTGGTCCCCTCTTCATCAAATAACTCTTTGCATAAGGTTCATTCTTCTTCCACCCAATCTCCCACGACTCACCTAGATGTCTCCTCTTCTAACACAGTGGATGTAACTGACAGAGAATTTTAGAGAAGAATTGGGGGGAATGTCTTAGGTGACGAGGATGTGTCTGCTGGTTCGGAATCCGGTGCTACATCGAACCCAGTAGTGGAATCTGACATGAAAATATTAAGAAATCTCTGGGGTGAGTCTTCAGATGATGTTGGAGATCTTGGGACTCAAAAAGAAGTTAGTCGTTGGATACAATACTCGTTCAAAAGATAATTTTGTTTTTGAATCCTGATCATACCTTGATCAATAAGTGTTGCTGGATCTGTTGGTATAGCTCGGTCGCTGAGGAACTGCCTGGAACAGGATGTCATGGCCGCACCCGAGTGGTACCTGCAATGACACTCCGACGATCAAGTCAGTGTTGTGCAATCGGGCAGGGTCACAAGGTGTAGATAACGTACTTGATATTATGAGTGAGGGTAGTATTTATACTCTGCTAGAGTGAGGCGCCCTGGCCGAATAATGCGCAACGACCAGGAGCGAGAATTGCGCCCTAACGTTGAGCGCATGGGCCTTGTTGGGCCTGTTTGCGAGAATTGGGCCGCTAGCCCATTTTATGCTGAGTAGCTCTATTGGGCTTGTTAGCCCACTCCGAAACAAATCCTTTTAGTCTGGTTTTTTTCTTTTTATTTTTTGTTTGGTTGTTTTGCTTTCTTGGCTTGGGTTTCGGTCTAATCTCCCCTTGGTATATTTTTTTTTTTCATTTTTCTTTTTATAATAGATTCATTTTCTTTGGTTAAAAAAAATTAGCTCCTAAATTGTGATAATGTCTTTTTGCAAATAGTCTCACTAGTCATAGTCAATTAATTTGATTATTTGATTTCAATAATCAGGAAAATAAAATATGAACATATGCAACAACACTACATTGCAAAAGTCCAAAATCCAAGGAAATATACAAGGTGTTCAAGAAAACAATAAACTAAATCTAACATAGTGAAGCCACACATCTAAGTAAAAAACCCATCGCTATTAAAGTTTGAAATATTTTCACACCAAAGAAAGTCTGAGTGCAAGGGAAACACAATACATTAAAAAATTACTTTTATAGCATGTATTTTCTTACGAATATTATTGAATTAAAAATTATGTACAAAAAATATTTGATTAAAAACAATAATAAAAATTTAAATAATCTTAAAATTTACTTTCTATAGTTAAACATTATAAATTTAATCCTTGTTTTTTGTAAATGTTATGGTTTATTTTTTTTCCTTTTACAAGTTAATATCTATTTTGAAAATTAAATTTTCATTTATATTTGGTAAATATTTCATTATTTTGTGGTGTAAATATTTTTCCATTTAACTATTAATTAAATTGTAATAATTGTATATTCATATAATTGAAACAATAAAATAAGATAAATACACAAATTGATGACTTGGTTATGTTCATTCCTAAGTTAGGGGTAACATAGCTTATTGATACTTTAAATCTTTGTAAAGTTACTATTATGTATATATACGTGTAATATCAATTATTATATTTTATAGCAACCATTACTTACTTTACATTTTTATGTAAAAAGTTTTACACTTTAACCTCACATCATCCCCTGTAGTCGGATAGTAAATTTTGTGCTTATTACAAACGATGAAACGTAGGAAATGATGATGGGGAAAGTGGAGTATTGAAGGTTTGAACGAGCGCTCTCACCAACCACACAATATTAATTGCGTTTGAACGCTAGAATGTACAACCAATTAGCTTTTTAAAAGAACCCATTAATTTGGTCAAAAAACAAGAACTCATTATTAATTACTCACTTGCAATAAAATTTAAGAAAAATAGTCAATGTGTTTGGTCTAAAAATTTAACTAGATACATTCACATTTTTTATATTTAATTTATTAGAGGGATTGTATTTTCTCTTTCCACTTTGGAATTGCCTTAAATCTATATAAATATGTGTTTGTATCCACTTTCACACCATTGGCAAGCGAAAAGCTCTCTTCTATAAACTTGAGAGAGTATCTTCCTCTCCCATTGCTAACCTCGATTTGTACGAGATTACAAAGTTGTCTTTTCAAAATTCATCTCTCCTTCATATTTATATATATGACTGAAATGATATTATGATGATATAGATATGTCCATCAACTGCAACTTCATTCTAATCAAACAGGTACTCTAAAAAATGCAATCCCATATTTTTTTCCTTTAGTTTAATTTATTTTTAACTTGTTGTGCTATTTTATCTCCAGGAGTACTAGATCTATGAGCGAGACAACAAAGTCCAATTCATATATCATTGTTACTAGTTGGGTCAGATGGAAGTCATTCACCATCTCTTGTTTGCTTTACACTATTGTCGTGTTAACATTGACATAAATATCCAAACGATTGTGATTCCCTTGATTAAATATAGGTAAATTGTCATTTAGAAAGAAAAATATGAATTATTCTTGTTTTGTTTAAAAGTTGAGGATAAATGCATCAGGGGTTGTTTAAGTTATTTATTTGTAACAAAGTTTTTCTTTAAGTTTTTTTTGTTCCACTTAGGTTATCATTGTTAATCTACCTGCACCCTCTTTCCAACACATATTATGAAAAAACCATATTTTTGATTTTGAGATAATTGATTTGTGCGGGTGTTTTAATTATTTATCCTAAATGAAAAATGTAAATTAAACACCCAATTGCTGCCACATTTTTTCCTCTCTCAATATAAGTTTTATTTTTGTTTCATATTGTTAGTGCACAAGAAAGAGGGTAATTGATCAACAACAAGTTGTCTATCAACACGACGACTTTTTTCCATATATGTTACATGGAGGTATGTGCCTTGGCTGGAAGTTTAGTTCCGTGGAACATTCTTGGATGTGGAACGCTAGTCCTCAAGGTTATATGGTGTCTGACTCTAACTAGGTGTGAATTCGGGATGAAGGATTTATTATTCAATGTATTTTTATTTATAGTGAATTTATTATAAGTCCTTGTAAATGTAAAGAAAAGTGATGCACGTGGTGCCTATTTCCCGAGTGTGAATGAAATTAGTCAAATCCAAGAAGTTAATAACTTCTACTTTATATTTATTACTCTAATTATCATTTCGAATTATTTCCTTTAACTTTAACAAATACTTCTTTCTAATATGGAAGGTTTACCCAAATGACAATCCCAAACCACTTAAACAAATAAAACACAAATTGATCGGGAAAAATAATGACAAGTTTTAGTACTCATGGAACACAAAACTCTCTTTTAAAATGAAGATCTTCAAGTTCGTCCTGTTGTAAAATACTCACCTCTAATACATATAATCAAGGAGAACGCATATCCATTAATTTGAGGTTAACTAATGCTCTTTATACATTGGTCTTTCTACAAAGTTGCAAAAGAAAAAGAATGTATTGTGAGAGTACTTTATTTTAGATATGATCTTTATTGTTGTGGAAAGTAGCACTGTATAAAAAATTAAAGTTCCATTTAGTATATGTATTAATTAGTCATGTTTTATCTTTTTTTATTCAAATTCATAAAAAAAATTACTCTCAAAGAACAATTACAATGAGGTTGATCTAAATCGTTCACTCACTATTCAAATTAATTATAACTTTCAATACAAAAAGGTAGCTCCTAAACTGTGATAATGTCTTTTTCCAAATAGTCTCACTAGTCATAGTCATTTAACTCAATTATTCGATTTCACAAATCAAGGAAATAAAATATGAACATATGTAACAACACTACATTACAAAAGTCCAAAATTCAAGGAAATATACAAGGTGTCCAAGAAAACATAACTAAATCTAACATAGTGAAGCCACACATCTAAGTAAAAAACCCATCGCTATTAAAGTTTGAAATATTATCACACCAAAGAAAGTCTGGGTGCAAGGGAAACACAATACATTAAAAAATTACTTTTATAGCATGTATTTTCTTACGAATATTATTGAATTAAAAATTATGTACAAAAAATATTTGATTAAAAACACTAATAAAAATTTAAATAATCTTAAAATTTACTTTCTATAGTTAAACATTATAAATTTAATCCTTGTTTTTTGTAAACGTTATGCACTACAACAGATCTAGTAGATGGGCAGCGTTTTTTTTCATCCATGGCGGCGTTTTTGGCGCTTTGAGCGTGGTGCTGGTATTCACTCCAACAATGGGCAGCGCTTCTTAAAAAGCGCCACCCATTGCAAAACACGTCCTCCCAGATACGGCGCTTTTAAAAAGCGCGAATATTTGCAAAGCGTCCTCCAGATACGCTGGCGCTTTTTAAAAAGCGCTGAATATTTGCAAAGCGTCCTCAGATAATCGCAGCCGCTTTTTAAAAAGCGCCAATATATCCCCATTGCCTTCCCGGATATGTGCGTTTGTAAAAAAAGCGCTGAATATTTCCTTATCGCAGCGCTTCACTAAAAGCGCTGAATATTGCCTATTTGTGTTACTAAATACCCAGTAGCTTCATTAAAAGCTACGATCATTGTCTAATTTTTTTTTTTAATTTTTTCGGTTTTTGTGTATTTTCTATTTTATATTTGCAACAAAAAAATTAAATCATACATCCAAAATATTTTTAATAGTGATATCTATGAATTTGTTGTATTTAAACTCGAATTAAATCATACATCATAAAAAAATTAAATCATACATCCAAAATACATCCAAAAATTAAATCATACATCTAAAATTAAATCATACATCCAAAATAATAAGTTATAATCTCTTGGTACAAGAATACTAAGTTAGTTTACTTGATACAATTGAACTACAACTCAATATGTACATTATCCATGTTAGTCACTCATCGCATCTGTCACCAAACTAAATATTGATTAAGTAATAAATAAGAAGATTACCAAATTCAACTGCAACACAATAACTAATTATGATTTTGCAAATGAATGTAATATATAACAAACAACAACATAATTCAAAACCAACTATAATTTACAGTTAGTAACTGTTCCTCAAGGGCCAAGGACTTTAATACAAAAACTCCTTGTACATGTTGTGATAGCCGGTTCTACTCTGGTACCTCAACCATATCCCATAGTTCTTGATCTTGGTTGGGCTCTTCTCAAAAATCGAAAAACAATAACACAATTACACAAAGTCATTAATGAATATATTTCAAGCCAATTTAAATATAGTGCATATCAAATAAGATACACGAATGACCGCTAAAAATGTTGAAACAAAGCGATACATCATATTATTTCAAGATAATACCCACAACATATATGAAAATTACAAATACTGAGTAGTGCACGAGAAAACAACATAACTTAAAGTGGATTAAATCAGTATGAGCTAACTTTGATGAAGTTGGCAACCATGAAGATACGGTGCACAGAAGCAAAACATGAAATCAATTTGAACAAAAGGCGACTTAGAAAAAGTTCAAACACTTTAAGAAACCAACAAAGCCAAACCACATATAAAAGAGAAATAACCACTATGGTTAGGAGATTTACCAGAGTCTCAATTCTGTCTCTTTCATCTTCCCTTGAGGGTATGTTAAGGCCTCTGCTACCCCTCCTCGCGCTAATGACAAAGACGACAATCCGGCGTTGGACACGATTAAGTTCTCGTTCTTAATCAATCTTCATTCTGAGAACAAGTGCCACCATTGAGATCTTCTTTTAAGAAATCGAATCGGTATTGAGGTATCCACGCTTCACCTTTGCCTCCTCAATATCATCTTCATCACTCATGATCACTTCATCTAAGACATTCATTTCTAAGTTATTTGCAGCATATTCTGCGCACTTTTGCACCTCCATGCCCATCAAATACGCCAAAAAAGCACGCCATGATCATAAAATAAATTTGCGGTGGTTAGATTTTATTTAACTCAACCACAAGAACCAAGAGCATAGTCAACAAACTTCAATTAACATCACATGCATAGTGATCTTTTCCTAATTTCTGTTTCAACTATCTACACGTACATGTTACTTCAAATCTAATCTAATTCATGCAATAAAATATTATCATTCCCACATATGTATCACAGAAACAAATTCTAAACTTCAGATCAATTCCTCAAGCACAAAATGATGTTATATTAAATTAAGAACATAAAAATTGAAAATTTTCCTAGTATTTGAAGTTCAAGCCAAAATTTCCTTTACCAATTGTACAAACCTATCTCAAATTTCCATAGGCGACTATAAAATTCAGAAATTGACATTTGACAAAAACATCCATAACCCTAAATAAAATTATTCATATTCTCTCCTAAACAAATCAATCAAATTAAGAAACAAAGCTTCTAACTCTTTACAACCCCAGGACACAAAAAATAACACAATCAAATCCACAGAAAAATATTAATAAAAAAATAAAAATAAAAATTACCAGCTTATGTTCTCCGAGTAGATTATCCAAGACATTGCTCTTCTTAACCTTCTTCAGCTTCCTCAAAAAATACCTCAATATACTGCCTCAAAGATTGTTTATTTTACACATTACAACAACAAATATAAAAAGCTTCGGAGGTGGAGAAAATGTTAGACTGCTAAAGTTAACATTCTAGTAGAAGCTAACAAATAAAATCCCTATACCTTTCCCGGCATTGATGCACAGATAGTAGAAGCTAATTGAATTCCAACTCCAATTCCCACAACATTACAGAGAGTTGAAAAAGCCTCCCCTTTAGCAAATAGATCACTTTGAGATTTCCTTCTTTAGCAAATGAAGAATATATAGGCAAAGCGTTGCTCTTTTTAACTGCAACAACCGCCATCCCCTGTTAACTCCATAATAATGTAAAAGAGAAGTCAATAGCCAAAAATAAGAACATAATAATGAGAGAGGGAAATGGAGAGATGGAAATACAAAAAAGCATTAAAAATACAAAAACCTCTGAATCCTGATTGAAAGAAGAGGAAAAACAAATTAAAAATTACAAACTAACAAAGAGAGGGGAAATGGAGAGATGGAAATCAAAACCAACAGAGAGAGAGAGACTAAAAACAGATCTGAAGCTTGGAATTTATGGAAAATCAATATGAGGACTAAACCCAGAAATTATTAATTTGGGATTTCTAGAAAATCAATGTTCATGATATCCCCCCTCCCCAAACCACTTGAAGATACCCACAAAATTCAAAGACCCTCTTTGAAAAAGCTTTTTTAGATGATGGAAAACCAAAAAAACGGCTTAAAGTTTGAGACTTTATACAGAGGAAAAAACTTCATCTCACAGTAGCAATACAACTTGAATGTCAGATCTGTTTCCAAATGCAAATCAAAACCCATTCCTCCAAAACGAATCTGACTTAGATCTCTGAGAAACAAAAACAAAAACCAAAACAAATTCCACGAACCTCATCGTGCATAAAACATATATGAGAAAACACAAACGAAATCAAAGTCTTGGTTGAAGATGGTGAATGTTGGGGTCTTAGGGTTTTGGTGAAAGGTAAGTGGTGGAGTGGTGGAGATGAGTGGTGGAGATGAGTGTAAACGAGAGAGAGAGAGAGAGAGATGCGTTGTTTTGGTTTTTACGAGAGAGAGAGAGAGAGAGATGCATGCGTTGTTTTACGAGAGAGAGAGAGATCGTTGTTTTGGATACCCAGCGCTTAAAAAAGCTGGGTATTGGGAGAATGCGTTCTCCCAATACCCAGCGTTTTTTAAAAAGCGCTGGGTATTGGGAGAACACGTGAAGCAATGGGCAGCGTTTTTTAAAAAACGTTGGGTATTGGGAAAACGCGTGAAGCAATGGGCAGCGTTTTTTAAAAAGCGCTGGGTATGACTAGTGCGTTTAAAGGCAATGGCAGCATTTTTTAAAAAGCTGGGTATGGGTTAATTGTTTTGGCTATCCGTGGCGTTTTTACTTAAAGCTATTTGCTTATAGCGCTCTTTTTTGACAAATCTGGCGTAGTGGGTTTATTTTTTTTCCTTTTACAAGTTAATATCTATTTTGAAAATTTAAATTAAATTTTCATTTATATTTGGTAAATATTTCATTATTTTGTGGTGTAATTTTTTTTCCATTTAACTATTAATTAAATTGTAATAATTGTATATTCATATAATTGAAAAAATAAAATAAGATAAATACAAAAATTGATGACTTGGTTATGTTCTTACCTAAGTTAGGGGTAAAATAACTTATTGATATACTTTAAATCTTTGTAAAGTTATTATTATGTATATATACGTGTAATATCAATTATTATATTTTATAGCAACCATTACTTACTTTACATTTTTATGTAAAAAGTTTTACACTTTAACCTCACATCATCCACTGTAGTCGGATAGTAAATTTTGTGCTTATTACAAACGATGAAACGTAGGAAATGATGATGGGGAAAGTGGAGTATTGAAGGTTTGAACGAGCGCTCTCACCAACCACACAATATTAATTGCGTTTGAACGCTAGAATGTACAACCAATTAGCTTTTTAAAAGAACCCATTAATTTGGTCAAAAAACAAGAACTCATTAATAATTACTCACTTGCAATAAAATTTAAGAAAAATAGTCAATGTGTTTGGTCTAAAAATTTAACTAGATACATTCACATATTTTATATTTAATTTATTAGAGGGATTGTATTTTCTCTTTCCACGGTGGAATTGCCTTAAATCTATATAAATATGTGTTTGTATCCACTTTCACACCACTGGCAAGCGAAAAGCTCTCTTCTATAAACTTCAGAGAGTATCTTCCTCTCCCATATCTAACCTCGATTGGTAAGAGATTACAAAGTTGTCTTTTCAAAATTCATCTCTCCTTCATATTTATATATATATATGATTGAGATGATTATTATGATGATATAGATATGTCCATCAACTACAACTTCATTCTAATCTAACAGGTACTCTAAAAAATGCAATCACGTATACCTTTAGTTTAATTTATTTTTAACTTGTTGTGCTATTTTATCTCCAGGAGTACTAGATCTATGAGCGAGACAACAAAGTCCAGTTCATATATCATTGTTACTAGTTGGGTTAGATGGAAGTCGTTCACCATCTCTTGTTTTCTTTACACTATTGTCGTGTTAACATTGACATAAATCTTCAAACGATTGTGATTCCCTTGATTAAATATAGGTAAATTGTCATTTTGAAAGAAAAATATGAATAATTCTTATTTTGTTTAAAAGTTTAGGTTAATTGCATCAAGTGTTGTTTAAGTTATTTAATTGTAACAAAGTTTTTCTTTAAGTTTTTTTTTGTTCCACTTAGGTTATCATTGTTAATCCACCTGCACCATCTTTCCAACACATATTATGAAAAAACCATATTTTTTATTTTAAGATAATAGATTTGTGCGGGTGTTTTAATTATGTATCCTAAATGAAAAATGTAAATTAAAGACACAATTGCTGCCACATTGTTTCCTCTCTCAATATATGTTTTACTTTTGTTTCATATTGTTAATGCACAAGAAAGAGGGTAATGGATCAACAACAAGTAGTGTAACATCACAACGACTTTTTTCCAGACATGTTACATGGAGGTATGTGCCTTGGCTGGAAGTCTAGTTCCGTGGACCAATCTTGGATGTGGGACGCTAGTCCTCAAGATTATATGATGTCTGATTATAACTAGGTGTGAATTCGGGATGAA
This sequence comes from Oxytropis ochrocephala, assembly GCA_020916435.1. Classification (NCBI taxonomy): domain Eukaryota; kingdom Viridiplantae; phylum Streptophyta; class Magnoliopsida; order Fabales; family Fabaceae; genus Oxytropis; species Oxytropis ochrocephala. The sequence continues at coordinate 52,252,730 of CM037090.1, read as the reverse complement.
GGATTTATTATTCAATGTATTTTTATTTAAACTCAATTTATTATAAGTCCTTGTAAATGTAAAGAAAAATGATGCATGTGGTGCCTAATTCCCGAGTGTGAATGAAATTTGTCAAATTCAAGAAGTTAATAACTTCTGCTTTATATTTATTACTCTAATTATCATTTCGAATTATTTTCTTTAACTTTAACAAATACTTCTTTCTAATATGGAAGGTTTACCCAAATGACAATCCTTATCAACTTAAACAAAGAAAACATAAATTGATCGGGAAAAATAATGACAAGTTTTAGTACTCATGGAACCCAAAACTCTCTTTTAAAATGAAGATTTTCAAGCTCGTCTGTAAAATACTCACTTCCAATACATATAATCAAGGAGAACACATATCCATTAATTTGAAGTTAACTGATGCTCTTTATACATTGGTATTTCTACAAAAGTGCAAAAGAAAAAGAATGTATTGTGAGAGTACTTTATTTTGTGGCTATTAAAGATGTGTTGATATGACATTAGTGTGGATATCGATATGATCTTTATTGTTGTGGAAAGTAGCTAGTATAAAAATTTAAAGTTCCATTTAGTATATGTATTAATTATTCATGTTTTATCTTTTTTTATTCAAATTCATAAATAAAAAAAAAAGTTACTCTCAAAGAACAATTACAATGAGGTTGATTTCACTCACTATTCAAATTAATTATAACTTTCAATACAAAAAGATAGCTCCTAAACTGTGATAATGTCTTTTTCCAAATAGTGTCACTAGTCATAGTCAATTAATTCAATTATTTGATTTCACAAATCAAAAAAATAAAATATGAACATATGTAACTACACTACATTACAAAAGTCCAAAATCAAGGAAATATACAAGGTGTCCAAGAAAACAATAAAATAAATCTAACATAGTGAAGCCACACATCTAAGTAAAAAACAATCGCTATTAAAGTTTGAAATATTATCACACCAGAGAAAGCCTGGGTGCAAGGGAAACACAACACATTAAAAAAGTAAATTTTTAGCATGCATTTTCTTACGAATATTATTGACTTAAAAATTATATGTACGAAAAATATTTGATTGAAAACTCTAATAAAAATTTAAATATTCTTAAAATATAGTTTCTATAGTTAAACATTATAAATTTTGTCCTTATTTTTCATAAATGTTATGGTTTATTTTTTTTTCCTTTTACAAGTTAATATCTATTTTGAAAATTTAAATACAATTTTCATTTATATTTGGTAAATATTTCATTATTTCTTTTTTTGATGTAAATTATTTTTCTATATAACTATTAAGTAAATTCTAATAATTTTATATTCATATAATTGAAATGATAAAATAAGATAAATATAAAAATTGATGACTTGGTTATGTTCTTACCTTAGTTAGGGGTAAAATAACTTATTGATACTTTAAATCTTTTTAAAGTTATTATTATGTATATATACAAGTAATATCAATTATAGCATTTTATAACAACAATTACTTACTTTACATTTTTATGTAGAAAGTTTTACACTTTAACCTCACATCATCCCCCGTACTCGGATAGAAAATTTTGTGCTTAATACAAACGATCAAATGTAGGAAATGATGACGGGGAAAGTGGAGTATTAAAGGTTTGAACGAGCGCTCTCACCAACCACACAATATTAATTGTGTTTTAACGCTAGAATGTACAACCAATTATCTTTTTAAAACAACCCATTAATTTGGTAAGAAAAAAGTGTTGAACCAATGTCAAATACTCTTTGTTTTGTATGATAACAAATTACAACTCGATTACTAATGGTTATAGTTGAACCAAAGCACGTGGCTTGAACCACGATGCAGGTATGAACCAAAGTATAGGGCATGAACCAAAGCGCTTGACATGATATCATCAAGTGTAGCAGGCTCGGAGAAGAAGCTACTTAAGCATTCAAAACTTATGTGTTACATTGTTTTGCATAGGACGCGTGTAAGATCTCGTCACTTAAGCTTTATAACTTTTGTAGTTGAGAGATGATCTTTTAAAATGGAATTGATCTAGGCTTGGTAAAATAGGGTAGGCACATATAATGAATTGTTGTTTTTTTAAAGAAAATAGATTCATGGCTTAGTGTTTTAAAAGAAATTGTTTTTGAAGTAAAAAAATCGATTCTTATTTAGGTACTTAAAGCTAGAAATCAATTTCCCTCTTGCTTTTTAAGCTACAAATCGATTTCCCCCTTGTTTTAAAACAAAGAATCGATTTCCCTTTTGTTTTAAAGAAAAGAATCGATTTCCCTCTTCTTAATTGGTTTTGAAAGAACTTGTTTTGGAAAGAAAACAATCGATTGATGACTTGGTTTTAAAAGGGGAGAAATCGATTCATGGGTTGTAAGTTAGAAGCTAGAAATCGATTTATGTCTTATGTTTTCAAAGAAGAAAATCGATTTGTTGCTTGTCTTTTGGAAGCTAACAATCGATTGCCTTTCTTATGTTTTATGAACTTAATTTTATAAAGCTAACAATCGATTATCTACTTGCTTCATTAAGACAAAAATTGATTTCTCACTTATTACTTTAGTGTTAAAAATATCTTTCAATGGTCATATTTTCACAATCCATATAAATAGAACTTAGGGTGTTCACGATGTTTCTGAACAACCCACAAATCAAAAAGAAAAGAACGCAAACTCTCATTGTCACACTTCTTTTTACGTTCTTCATCTAGGTTTCAAATCTCTCATCTCTCTCAACTACATCTTGGTATATTGCTTGAGTGATTGGATCCTAGTTTTCAAGTGTAGCAGCTTGGAGAGAGTCCTTGTTCATTTCACAATAATGCATTCAAAGCTTCTCAAGACTTGCTCAAACCATCTATGCACATAAGAAATGTCATTGATGTGCAGAATTCCGATCAAATTAAAAAAAATAGGCTTCATCTCAGGAGCTCTATTGATTCAGTTCGTTGGCTCACATCTCAAGCTTGTGCTTTAAGAGCACATGACGAATCACAGGGATCAAAAAAAAAATAGAGGTAAATTTCTTTCATTGATCAAACTCTTAGCATCCTACAATGATGAACTTGCAACGGTAGTGCTAGAGAATGCTCCATACAATTCAAAGTATACTTCTCATCTAATTCAAAAGGAAATCCTGCATATCATTTCTAGTAAAATGAGAAGCTATATCCGAGAAGAGATTGGGGATTCTAAATTTTGCATAATTGTTGATGAATCACGTGATGAATCTCTAAGGAAGCAAATGGCTATTATTTTGAGGTTTGTTGATAAAAATGGTTGTATACAAGAACGGTTTTTTGATCTTGTGCATGTTAATTAAGGACACTAAGGCTATCACTCTTAAAAAGGAGGTTTGTGACGTTCTTTCTCGGTATGGTCTTGATGTTTTAAACATCCGTGGGCAAGGGTATGATGGTGCTAGTAATATGAGAGGAGAGTGGAATGGATTGCAAGCATTATTTCTCAAAGATTGTCCTTATGCTTATTACATACATTGCTTTGCACATAGATTAAAACTTGCTTTGGTTGCTGCTTCTAGAGAAGTTTTCCTTATTCATGATTTCTTTAAAGACTTGACTTTTGTTGTCAATGTTGTATGTTCCTCTCCTAAGCGTCATGATGAGCTGCAAGCTGTCAAATTAGAGGAGATATATCACTTTTACTAGAGATTGGTGAACTTGATAGTGGTAAAGGACAAAATCGGTGGGCACTTTGAGCGAAATGGAGACACTCGTTGGAGCTCACATTTTTGTTCTATTTGTAGTATGATAAATATGTATGATGCAACTTGTGTGGTTCTTCAAGATTTAAGCAAAACCTGGAACAGTTATGTTCAAAAAGGGGATGCTAATGGTGCTTACAAGATTATGAAGTCATTTGAGTTCATATTGATTTTGCACATGATGAAAGAGACTATGGGAATTACAGATTGTCTTTTTCAAGCTTTACAACAGAAATCCCAAGATATACTGAATGCCATACATTTAGTCGCCACTACAAAAACATTAATTCAGAAATTGAGAGATGATGGATGGGATCGGTTATTGAAAAATGTGACATTATTTTGTAAACAACATAATATTGATTCTCCTGATTGTAATGCTGTTTATATAGAGCGTGATGGGCGTGCTCGTCATCAGAAGGACCACATCACAGTGGGTCAACATTTTAGAGTGAATCTCTTTTTTGTTACAATTGATCAACAATTGCAGGAATTGAATCACAGGTTTAATGTGCAAACAATGGAGCTTTTGAGTCTAAGCAATAGTTTGGTTCCTAAAGATATTTACAAAGCATTTGATATGGATGATATATGTGCTCTGGTGGACAAATTCTATCCGGTGGATTTTAGTGAGCAAGACAAAACAAAGTTGATATATCAACTTCAACACTTTATTCTTGAAGTCGTTAATCATTCTGATTTGAATAACTTATCGACTATGTCCGAATTGTGTCAAGCTTTGGAAAAAACAGGGAAGGCGAAGACATATTACTTGATTGATCGTATAATTCGCCTTGTTTTAACTCTTCCAGTTTCTACAGCTACTACTGAAAGATCATTTTCAGCAATGAAGATAATCAAAACAAGGTTGCGTAATAAGATGGAGGATGAATTTCTTGCTGACAGTATGATGATTTATATTGAACAAGAGATAGCTGATAACTTTAGCAATGATTCAATTATTGATGATTTCAAGGCTTTAAAAGAACGAAGGGCGGCACTTTAATTCCTAGTACGCCTCTCTCTTTTCATATATATTATTATGTTTTTGTTGTGTCTTGTGTTGATGTTATTTTGAATCTTTGGTAAAACTATATGTTGTTCTTTTAAATTTATATTATAATATTTTAATTAGTTGAGTCTAGTTTATGTCACTAAACAGTGTGTTTAGTAACTATAACTAAAGGTTAGAATGGTAATATACAAAATGATAAATAATAAAATAGAAGTAGTTTAATATTATTCAGATTTCCACTCCTAAAAAGTTGGAGAAATATTAGGCATTTATGAACCAAAAACACACGCACTAAATTAGTTTCCCTTATACTCTTCAATCTTCTTCCTCACACAAAACAGACGCTTCAAAACCCACTCTTCTTCCTTTCAAAACCCACAGGAAACCAGCGCAATCTTCAGTAATTACCAGAGAAAAGACGCAGGATTCTACCCATCGCAAGGTGCGTTTTTGGTTTTTTTCTTTATTGTTTTAGTTTTGCTTGTTTTCGGATCTTGTTTTTCATCTTCCTTACCTATTCCTATTCTTTTCGTTTTTTTTCTTTCTTGAAACAGCATTACGGACAAAGAACTAATTCGGTTCCAAACACACACGTCAGTCCCGTCGTCGCAACCGGTCTCTAACCAATTCGCAGTTGGAAAAAGGTTAGTTATTTGTTCTTGAAACGCGGGATTATGTAATTAAAAGAACTCTAACATGAAAAAACAAAGATTTTTGTATAGGGTTTTTCTGGTTTTGTGCTTTTAAAATTTGTAGACAACGACACCTAACCAAGGTTGTTCAATATTGTGGTTAGTGATTGATTAACCAGAGTACCGTATTCATGCGGTTAGATTCATAATTTATGGACTAACCAGAGTACCGTATTCATGCGGTTAGATACGTAACTAAATTAGAGGGATAAAGTGCATAACTTAATTAGAGGGACAAAATTAGTTTCGATCCCAAGCATGTCAATATAGACTAACCAATTATTTGTGATTATTTTGGATAAGATTAAGCTATGTTTGGACTGGAGGGGGGTTCTTTAACAAAGAGATTGGGTTGGGTAGCTCTGCATCATTGATGCTTCTTTTTGGTTTGTTTCATGCTTGTAAGTGTTTAGTTAATTAATTGATTCCAAGTAATATGGTAACAGAAATAATAAACAATCAGCTTGATAATTCTGATTACTTTGAGGACTGAGTATTTTCATTTTTATCACTTTGACATGCTTGAGTTTATATTAATGCCTTTGTTAATTTGGTAACTTGAATTAGCTTGAAAGTCATTATAGTTTTAGATATAATTGCCATTATTCAGAAGGGTTTGTAATAAACTGTGAGTATCTGATGACATATTGTATATGTTGAAAAACCTCAACTTTTTATGTAGAATTTTGTTATATCAAAATTTTAACTAATAGGAAGATGAAATAAAAAAACTAACTATTACGTCTTGGGATTGAGGGAGTGAGGGAATAATGAAGGTTTGGCTAAATAGGGATAGAACTTGAAAAAGAATAATCCGTAGGGCTTTGCTTGTTATCACTTTGATTCAATCCCTAATTAAATTCCATTAATGTACAGTTTCATTATTCTATTTGTGATTTAGATGAATTATGGTATCCAACATCGTCTGATAACAATTACTTTATTGGTAAACTGCACTCAGATATAATAAAATCCGTGATAAATGATAAGTCCATTTTTAGTTGTCTTTTTAGTACTTATTTTAAGTAAGTTGTTTGGTATTTTAGTTCAATTTTAGAGCTATTTTACTACCTTTTGTTTGTTTTAATTTCAGGTCTATCTTTGAGGAAAATGAAGGATTTAAGCTTAAAAAGAGCAAAAACAAAGTTTCAAGTCAAAAAGAGAAACAAAGAGCTGAAAAATATAAGAAAAGGCAAGCAAAGTCGTTTTCTACACGATAGTTACGACGACCGTCTTTGGATTTGGCACGACCCGTGCTGAACTTTTTCTTCCTTTTATTTGAAAGTCTACACGATAGTTGCACGACCGTCTTTGGATTTGGCACGACCGCGCGATCGTGCATCGATTCCAAAGATGTTACTGAGTTTGCTCTTTAATGGCTTGTAAATTGTCTTAAGTGACTTGTCTCTTCTCTTTGGCTATATAAAGCACGAAATTCTGAGTGCTTAGGACATCTTAGGTTATTGTAATCACTACTCAAAGTTTATTTCTAGGATATTATGCAATTTACTTTCCTCATTCTAAGTTCTTGTTCTTTATAATTCTTGCAACTTTACTTTCTGTCCTTATTTTCCAGCACCTTTATTTTCTGCACTTTACATTCTGTCATTTACAATTCCGCAATTTACACTTCCGTCATTTATCTTCTTGTTGATTATCTTTTATGTCTCCTTCTTCTCTTTCTAAGTTTTTGTCTACTATGAGCATGAGTGAGTAGACTCCTTTTAGTCTTGGGATTGTGGGACTAATCCAATGATAGGCCCATAAACAATCCCAAGTCTAAACTCTATTTTGTTAAAATTATATTCTAATTTAATCCCATTGATTTTAAAGTTTTATTCCAAATATCAAACGAAGTACCGAAAGGAGAAGTTTTGATATTAGAACTATGGGATTAAACAAGGGAAACAAAACATGAGAATAGTTTTGGGACCCTTGGGATAAAGAGATTTGTACTTAAGGGGTCTTGGCAATAATCAACCATGAGAATAGGTTTTGATTATTGGTTCAAGACACACTCTTGTATTCTGAAAGGAAACTTGAGTTACCATTGAATGTCTCATCCTTAGAAATACAATTTTATATAAAATAGGGAATGGATGAGGGGTTGTGAAATGTTTCTATCATTGAGATGAAACCACAATCCTAGGACGTTTTATAATTCTGAATTTAAAACCAACAACCATTCCTTCTTCTAAAAATTATTCCTTTCAGCTAATCAAAACTAAAAATTAGATTGGTAATTGCTTAACTCCCTGTGGATCGATACATTTTTACTACGAGATAGAAACCGTGCACTTGCGGCCTATCACTAAACTGCACCTATAATAGGCTATTACTAGTAAACATAATTGAAGTTCAGTTCACTTGTTAAAATTGGTGATAAACTGTCTGCACCTACCTAGTAAGGAAATTAGTATTGTCAGGTTGGTTGGTCAGTGCAGTAACTGTCGCACTTGTTAAAAAAACATGTTGAAGCAACTAACCTATACTAAGTTCATATGTGGTTAGATGCAAACTATCCGTGTTGTGTAATTGTAAGGTTAGAAAGCAACTAATAAATGTTCTCTAATTTTGTGATTATTATTGCTTTCTATTTATCAAAAATGGTACATTTCCTCTTCAATTTTTAAACATTTATATTTGTTTCTTAAAAACATCAAAACTTTCGATTTAATTTCTTATTACGGTTCATTTTATTTTCAAAGTGATGATGGAAAAGGAAACAAAAGGAGAAATTTGAGAGTACTAGGGAAGCTAAAGATACGAGGTATAGACATAAATGTAAACCACATATGGTTTACACAATCTTTGAATGGAATTGAAGGACCTCGGAAAGAATTGTTTGCGCATGACCAGCGGGTTTGGATCCACGGCGTTCATATGCAACCACAACATCATTGATTTTGTCGCCGCCACGACCCACATTAGTATTTGGATGCAACATATCGTCGTTTATTTCATCGATACCAAGCACATTTGTATCTGAAACAAATTAGCCATTTCACACATATGAGCATATTCGACAAAAAATCATGTACAGCTAACAATACAAAAAATCTTATTCAAATTAAATAAAATGCAATGTGTAGAACTTTTAGCACTGTTAACAATCATGTCGTTTTGATTTTCATCCTGGACCTAACCATCCTGATGCAGAAAAAATGCAGTACAGAACAATTTTGGTTATTCAAACCACGAAGTCACATAACTTCGACTAGTTTTAATTCTAACCACGAAGTCACATAACTTCTGCTAGTTTACTACTAGCCACGTAATTGAACAATTTTGGTTGGATTGCTCTAGCCATCAAATTACAGGGCTTCGGATATTAATATCAAATAGGAAATCGATCGGATATATTCGAATTTTTTATATACATTAAAATCGGGTTATATGAATTTTTTCTATATATTTAATGTCATGTATATTTTTCTTTCACGCGCAAAATCTTGTTAATTATCAATCTCTAATTAATCAGTTCGTCAAAAAACAAGTCTCTAATTTGATCAAAGTAGTAGTAAGATCAACGTAGAGGTGATTTAAATTTTAAAGTGATATATAGTGTTAATTATCAATCTCTAATTATTTATACTGTAAACAGGGCGATTACTATTTATCATATTTTTTTCACTAGAGAACAAATATACAGACTAGAGCATAAACTTCAATCTTGCATACTACGCAAGGCAATAGGTAAATGAATACAAACATAATGACCTAAAAACTGAGAAAATAAATTGTTAGATTGAATTCATATGAATCAATGTTGCATACTACTGAGGGCAAGCGGTGAATGAATCCAAGTTTGGTCTAACCACGAAGTCACTTAACTGTGGCTAGTTTGCTACTAGCCACAGAATCAAACAGTTCTGGTTAGTTGTTTCTAGCCGCCTAATCACAGAGCTTTGGTTATTCATATATAATAAGCAACAGATCGTTATAGAGTTTAATAACCACAAAATTGAACAACAATGGTTAGTTGTCTATATAGAGTTTAATAAGCACAAAATTGAACAACAATGGTTACCAATGAGAAAGAAAAGATTTATGTACAAGTAACTGTGTAAAGCTAATATTGGTCCCATGTTCATCAACCTCGTAGTGAGCCATCAATGGCGTAACCGAATAACGTGCTTCGATGGCTTGCTTCAACAATGGAAACAAGTTCAACGTTTAAAAAAAACCAATGAAATGCTAACTTTAAATATATAGGAAGCCAAATTCTTACTTAAAATATTTATACCATAAAAGTAAGAATTTGGAAAAGAAGAACGCATGATGATCAACGATAATACACTTATGGTACTCTGTTTACAAAAATAAATATACCATAAATATAAGAATTTGGTTGAGTATGAATATATATATATATATATATATATATATATATATATATATATATATATATATATATATATATATATATATATATATATATATACACACACACACCAATGGAACCAGGAGTATGAAGAATGAGGAACGCTATGAGAGAACGAACACAGGAGGAAGATGACGAAGAAAAAAAGGAATGAACGCAGGATGAACGAATGAAGGAGAAAAAAAAGGAAGAAGAAGAAATAATAAGAACAATAATTAAAGCAAGTTAAGTGTGAATTAAAACTATCCCTTAAAAATAGGAATCAGAATATTTGTTAATTTAATTTAATTAATATAATAAATATATGAGAGTACCATAATACCCCTATTAAACTATAACCATTAGATGCTATTTATTTAAAAATTTGATCATCCTACAGCTACCATTAATTTAGTTACTATAACTAAAGACATGGTTTAGTGATGTAAACCTTACCCCCACTTTGGATTACATCACTAAACCAAGTGTTTAGTGATGGTCACTAAATTAATTTCATCCATTGGATGCTCAATATTTTTACTAAAATACATCTAATGGTTATTATTTATAGAGGGTATTTTGGTACTCTTCAATATTATGCCTAATAATTATATAATTATTAATAACAACCAATTAATATATTTCCTATTTTTAAGACACCACATTAATATCATGTTTATTATTCCTATTAAATCTCATTTCTTTTTTCTTTCTTTCTTTCTCTCCCATAAATTCTGAACGTCTTATTCTTCTTCTTCTTCTTCTTCTTCTTCTTCTCTCCTTCAATATCAATTCTGAACGTTCTTCTTCCTATCTTCAACTCCATTTTTTCTTTTTTCATGTTATTTCTCATTCCATTCAATATTCACGTTTCAACAATCAAGTTTCAATCATATAAATCCCATGAGAGTAGTTTAGATCACTGCATAGACCCTTTAGTGATTATCACTGCATAGACCCTTTAGTGATTTTCGGTCGCTAACATGCCCAATTTCGTCGCTAATTGCCATTAGCGAGGGAATTAGCGAGGGACCAGTTCGGTCGCTAATTCCCTCCTCGCTAATGGAAATTAGCGAGAGAAACGTGTTCCGTCGCTAATTAGCGAGGGACAGTCCCTCGCTAATTCCGTCGCTAATTCTGACAACACGCTTCCCAAGTCTGATTGACACGCTTATCAATTTGAATTTATTATTATTATTATTATTATTATTATTATTATTATTATTATTATTATTATTAGTATTAGTATTATTATTATTATTATTATTGTTGTTGTTATTATTATTATTATTAGTATTATTATTATTATTGTTATTATTATTATTATTATTTTGAGAGAGGAGTGAGAGTGGTGGTGGTGGTGGTGGTGGTGTCGTAATAGAAGAAGAAGGAGAAGAGTAAGGGAGAAAAAGAGTGAGATGTATGTGGTGGTGGTGGTGGTTGTGTGGTGGTGGTCGTAGAGAGAGAAGGAGTAAGGGAGAAAGAGTGTGGTGGTGGTGGTGGTGGTGGAAGAAAGAGAGTGAGAGAAAGAGGTATGTGGTTGTGGTGGTGGTGTGGAAGAAAGAGAGTGAGAGAGAGAGGTTGTGGTTGTGGTTGTGTGGTTGAGGAGAGAGAGGAGTGAGAGTGGTTGTGGTGGTGGTGGGGGCGTGGTGGTGGTGGTGGTGGTGGTGGTGGTTGTGTGGGTAAGAAATTTGTGAAGAGAAGAATGAGGGTGTTGTGAGTGAAAAATAAGAGTGAGTGGTGGTGGTGGTGGTGGTGGTTGTGTGGTGGTGGGTTAGAGTTTGTAGGTGTGAGAGAGAGAGAGAGTAGAGGAAGAGGAAGAGGAAGAGAAGAGGAGTGAGGGTTAAAAGTGAAAGAATGAGAGAAGAGTGAGAGAAGAGTGAGAGAATCAGATATTTGGTAAAAAAATAACTGGACATTAGCGAGGGAATTGCCAATTCCGTCGCTAACTGTCAGTCTGCAACGTTCAGAGCAGTCTGCAGCAGTCAAATCAGCCTGCAGCAGTCAATTCCGTCGCTAATTCCCTCGCTAATGGTCACATTAGCGAGGGACTTGCAGTTCCGTCGCTAATCCTCGTTTTTTGCGAGGGTCAAAATTTCCCTCGCTAATTCCGTCGCTAATCCTCGTTTTTTTTTTGTAGTGAATCACAGATTTATTATCATTATGTATTCAAAATTTAGTGTCGCATATTAAGACAGAACATTTGTTAATGCTTGCAGTTGCTTGATTGGTCAATATGTAGCAATCCTTCTAATCTATTTCTATCAACTTGAAACTCTTTGTAAAAGTATTTATGGTAGACATAGTAAAATGATTTTATAAATGCACCAAACATATAAGCCACTTAATGTTTTCTGCATTCCCTGAAATAAAGTTATGTGCATAATCAGTATTTTGGATAGTCGATGAATAACCAAGCATAATTAGTATTTTGGATAGTCGATGAATAACCAATCTTGTTCCATATTACATACAATTGAATAAAAAACATATGAATTCCTGTTTTTAATATGTATTCCGGTTCATCTTATTTTCAGGGGTGATGGCTAAAGGAAAGAAAAAGAAATGTGGGATTGATGAGAAGGCTAAAGCTCCGAGGTTTAGACATAAATGTAAACCAAAGACGGTTTTGAAATTTGAATGGAATTGAAGGACCTCGAAAATAAATCTTTGCGATCTCACTCGAGTTTGGATCCACGATGCTAATATCCAAATGGAACCGCATTCCCGGGGAGTTCGTAAAATGGGTGTCAGAAAACTTTGAACCTGAACAAAGTCAACTGCGTCTGGGCAAATATGAAGCACTACCAATAGTGTTGGAAGACTTACTACCAATAGTGTTGGAAGACTTGCAAAGGGTTTATTGTCTTCCCAACGACGGGAAACCCCGTCAAACCATTACAATGCAAGTGCAAGAAGAATTCGATTGTGAAATTGCGTACGGAGCTTGGGCTAAAAACTGAAGTCCCAAATATCGATCGTGTTTCTGAGAAAGAACTGGTGGCTGCTATATCAACGGTGCAAAGCGACGAGGCTTGGTGCAAAGCTGTACTCCTATACCTCTTAGGATGTCTTCTGTGTCCAGATCACATTGAGAGGCGTGTCTTTGAAAACGCTGTGGACATAGTCAAAGACCTTAAGACGGTATCAAAATACCAATGGTCAAACTATATTTTGGACCACCTACGGGACGACACAAAGGGTTATAAATATTTGTATTATTAATACCAATGTATATGATATTTTGGACCATCAAGATACATTGGTAACTTTCCATATAAATAATAAATAATAATATATAATATTATTTGATTATTTTATTGTTGCTACAAAATAGGCTAATTTAATGGAAATGATGGAAATAAGAAACGGCTACATAGGAGATTTAATAGGAACATTAAACATGATATTAATGTGGTGCCTTAAAAAGAGGAAATAAATTAATTGGTTGTTATTAATAATTATATAATTATTAGGCATATATTGAAGAGTATCAAAATACCTTCCGTTAATAATAACTATTAGATGAATTTTAATAAAAATATTGTGCATTTAATGGATGATATTAATTTAGTGACCATCATTAAGCACTTGGCTTAGTGATGTAAGCTGTGGCCGCCCATCTCACTCCATCCATTCATTGTAACCTTCCACTCAACAAAACTTCATCATCATCTCATCTCTTTTCACCCTCATTTTCGAAAATCACTCATCTTCAAACACCCCCAAATCTGTCTTGTTTCCAACACACAAGAAATCATGGGGAACCAACTTGCATGTTCAGTTTTTGTTCTGTAGGGAGCAATAGGAGCCGCATTGGCGCTTGCATTTCACTTCAAATGGGGTTTTTGAACTCACATTGCCTTTGATAGCTAAGGTTTTGTTTGTTGAATTGCATAGGTAGTAGAGAATACAATGGTGGTCTATTTGATGCATTGAATTGTGATATCAAGATTAGGAGAGTTTTTGGGGGCTGTTCCCGAAGCGAGGAAGTAGGGAGGCTTTGTTTTTTTTTTGTTGACTGAAGTAGGGAGCCTTTTTTTTTAGATAAGCAATTCATTTGAAGGGGCACTAGGGGTGCACCAAACCCTTACAATTGGGAAAGGGAAGGGGAGAGACCTCATTAAAACCTTCTTGGGCCAAAACCCTTTGGGAAAAAGACCCAAGAAGGAAAAAAGAGTACCTCAAATAGATTGAGAATCATTATAAGAAAGACATCCCACTGAGCAATTACACCAATCCGAGAAAGTCACCCCGCTATTTCTCCCCTTCCTAGATACAAACCATCCCCAAGATACAAATTTATAGAGTTTACAATTGAGTTTACATTTGCCACCACACCTTGAAACATGGTACGATTTCTTGCCATCCACACTTGCCAAACCGTTGCCACCCAAAAAATGTGTTTGATTTTTCTAACCTTGCTCCCATGAACCAGACTCCCTACTCTGCAAAACACGGATAGTACATCATTGCACCTTCCTCCATCTACATCCATCCACGCCAGAACCGATCCCACACTGATTGCACGAATACGCACCCGCAAAATAGGTGATTAGCAAGCAGAAAACGCAGCAAAGCCCGTAAGGAGGCGTCAATATTCCTCTGTTGTAGAGGTTATCCCTCGTTGGCAGCTTATTCAACAGTAATTTCCAACAGAAAATCAACACCTTTGAGGGTAGAGCATTGCTCTGATAAACTCCAATTTAGTGCATTTTTAGAGATATATTTATGACATTTTTAGAGCAATTATATAAATTACTAACTTAGTTTGCTGTTTATTCTACATAAGGAAGAAAAGACAAAAAGAATGAAAATCCAATTCAAAGCTACTCAAATCAATTATATATATATATATATATATATATATATATATATATATATATATATATATATAAGGCTCACAATTAAATTGGCATGTGGTTGAACACCTGATGGATGCCGTGGGATGAGAATTGGAAAGGCGTTTACTTTTCCCACCCCCTCCTACTCAAAACACACCCCATAAGGGTGTGAAAAGACCAAAAGGCCACCAAAACCTTTTTTTCACGAAATTTCACTTGTTCGAACACGGGTCTTGAACGAGTTCGAATGACATCGTTCGTGTGTGTTAAATCTTGACTTCACACTCTCTTTGGGCGTTTTCACTGTTGGTGAGGTCATGCGAACTGTTCGCATGACGCTGTTCGAAACCCGCTCAACGACATCGTTCAGTGTGTTAAATATTGACTTCACACCCTCTTGTGCGTAATTTCACCTGTTCGAACGAGGTCATTCGAACGTGTTCGAACAAGGTCGTTCGAACAGTCTTTAAACACGTGAACTCAGCGTTTCACGCGAGGTTATTTTTGGAATAAAATTTGTTAAGGGGTGTGAAAAAGTAGGAGGGGGTGTGGGAAAAGCAATGGCCATTGGAAAAGGGCGTCGTGGTTCAAATGAAGAGAAGAAGGCCCAAATGGAAAACATTATTCAGCCCATGTGGAATTGGAGTGCAGTGAGTATATTGAAAATCTTGGCAATCACGTAACCTATAATTATCTATAAATAGCAGCTCAAGATACACGCACAGCGTTCTGATAGTGACGTGAAACAACGCGGAGACGAGAGAGGTTGAGGAAATTGGGTGCTAGTTCTTGACAGAACTTTGGAGCAGAAAAAAAAAGACTGAAGACTCTGAATAATAATTTCTTTAATTTTTGGGTTATTTTTATCTCTATAATTCATGATTCTAATTTCTATTTTATTATTCTTGATACTTATGGATACCTAAGTCCTCTTCTAGGGTCTTAAGTGGATCTTGCATGTTTAGAGACCTTTTTATGTTCTAATTTTTGGTTTGAATTCTTATTTTTATTTTAATTAATATTGTGTTATTGTTTTTATCACATGATTAGGATTAGCTACCATTCGCATGTTCATAGTCAATTAGTTGATCCGCGATCGTACTGCAATTAGTTGGTGAACCTATAGGACAATTGGGGCTATAATTAGAGCATGGCCAAACCATAATTTAGTCTTCCAATCATTCAAACTTTTTGCTCTTTATGTTTTTCCTGAATTTAAATTCTTGCATGATCAAACGAGGGTTAATTTAGGAAAACGAATATTAATCGCGAATGACCAAACGGGTTAATAGTTTTAGTAAAGGGATTGATAATTAAGTAAAATAAGGGAATTCAGATAGAGTTAGACATAGAGGAATCGAAGCTTGCAAGTGAAACTGTGATCCTAGGTCTCTCTCCATTGCTTTAATATTGCGTTTTAATTATTGTTAATTAGTTCTTTTTATTTTAGTTTCTACATCACTCAAACTATTTGTTTATCTAAACATTAAATAATCTCGATTAGTTTTGTATTTGTTAATTAATCCCTGTGGATACGATATTCTTTTATACTACTTCTGCGAAAGAGTACACTTGCTCTAAGTGTGTTTTTAACGCAACAAGTTTTTGGCGCCGTTGCCGGGGATTAATTTAGCAATATTAAACGAAAAAAGATTTTTATTGCTTTAAACATTTTTTTATGCTTTAGTTTTTAATTTTGTTTTTTTATTTATCCTATTAAAAAATACAAAAAAATTGATAACACTTTCCCAAGAGCTCGTTGCAGTTCACTTTTTTTTTGCAGAGAAAAGTTTAAATCATGGTTAAGACTCTTGGAGATTACATAAGAGAAGCAGAGGCACAAAGAAATTCAGAGAAGTCATATTGTTATATGCCTCAATGCCAAATCCCGATTTCTCCTTCTCCTTATGAACCTTATTCAGACTATTGGGATGACTATGAGCCACCTCCTTATTCCTCCCCCTGGGATAATTTTGAGTCATTACAAATGCAAAAGCAAGAGGAGGAAAAGCAGAATGACAATGAGGCCTTGGCCACATTAATGGAGCGAACAAGTGAAAGATTTTATAGATTTGAGAAAAATATGGTTGAAAAGTGTGACCACATAGAGGAACAACTTGGAGTCATGAGTGGTCAACTATCAAGTATCATTCTCAAGCGGTCCAAGAAGCTCCTTATTCACAAATGAGCAATACAAAGATAATATTCTTAGGAGTGATGAAGAGTTCTCCGTGGAAGATAATATAGAGGAAGAATCTCTCGAGAAAGATGAAGAGACTTTTACTGAAGGGAGTCAAATCAAAATAATAGCTCCTACTAAAGGGGGTTATATTGAAATAAAAGATGATACTGATGAGAGCGGTTGTGAGGAGAATGAGAAAGATCCATTGGTTCTTGAGTTGGAGGAAGAGGAGAAAGCCCCAATTTTTGGGCAAGTTGTTTTAACCATTGGTGATGTTGTGACGTTAATCAGGGGAAAGTAACTTCAAGGAGTGGTAAAGAAGATGATGTTATTAAAGCTTTAAATTCCAAAGAAATTTTCTCTTCTTTAACTTCTCCTTATTTTGATGATGTGGTTGAAACTAACACTTTTAGTGATCTAAAGATGCAGGACCTTTTGGAGAAAATTCTTATTTTGCAGGATCCTAGCATAGTGGTGGATGGAGATGAAATAAAAATTCCACAATCCTATGAAGTTCATCCACCACGTGGAAAAAGAAAGAACAATGTCAACCACATGGTTAGAAAACTAAGAAGGTGCAGTACTGCGTTAGATGTAAAATTTGCTCTTGGAGAGCCACATGATTGAGCACCAACTATCGTCAGGCTCATGACGTTAAACAAGCGCTTCGCAGGAGGCAACCTGTGTTTTATTTTCAATTATTTTTATTTTTCTTTTGTTTTGGTTTTGTTTTTAGGAATAAGTTCAGATTGCAGGCTCTCTCAGGGAAGTCACTCTTACTCTCTCTCTCTCTCATTTATTTCCTTTTATTTCAATATGATATTTTGCATTGAGGACTATACTTCATGCTAGTGTGGGGGAGGATATTATATCTTGTCAGTTGATCTCTATTAATGCACATACCCACTACATGTGTTGATAGCATTTTTTAGGCTTGTTTTTGCATGAACTATGCTTAAATTGAAAAAAAACATAGAGATTATGCCTTTAGGGGATCCCGTAATTAATTTACTTGACAAACTTGTACTTAATTGTAACTGTGAGGATGTCCTTAGGAAACTGATAATTAGCATTTCTCCCTCTTAAGTACTTTTTGTGAACTAGCTTCTAAATGTGAGATCTGAGCCTATATAAGGGGATTGATACTAAATCATAAATTTTTACCCATTTTCTTTCTATGAGTGTGTTTCCCAATTTGCTACATTCTAGAATTTGTCTTTTGACCATTTCAAGGCGAAAAATGATTTGCATCATGTAAAAAGATTTGGGAAATTTAGGTATTTTTCTGGCCTCAGAGTTGTTTGTTGAATTTATCCATTAGTTGCCCCCTTGAGCCTAATTGTTATATTTTTCTTTGGTACCCAAATATAATTTTTTCTTTTTCTTTTTTTTGGTATCCAATTGAAATTGAATGTGGAGCAACTATTGAAAATTACAATTCCGTCCTATATTTTAGTTGTCTATATTGTCAGGATTGGAATTTCGTCCTATACTTTAGTTGTCTATCTTATTAGGATGAAGAAAACAAAAGTAGTGAATCATGTGCTTACAAGAATATTTTCTTACAAAGGAAACAAAATAGAAGTTCTCATGTACTTACCTTTTCCTCTTTAGAAAAAAAAAAAAGGAAAGCAAGAAGGAGGAAAAGGCACATCAAAAGAATGAAAGAGCCAAAGGGAAAATCCAAATCAAAAATTGAAAATGCCTACTCAAGAGAAAAGGCAAATCAAAGAGAGCAAACCCAATAGAAGAAGAGTGAAGAATCAAAGTGAAACTAATTTGGAATTTGGACAAGATTTGTAAAATAGATAGGAGCTCAATATTTGGTTTCAAAGGTTACTATTTGTTTCTTGTTTTTAGCCTTTTGATTATGCCTTTCTTCTTATTTCCTACCTTGCTTGACTCAACCTTGGCCCCATTACAACCCATAACACCCCATCTTTTGCATGCATGTGAACTATTTAGTGGAGATTTGGTCAAATTACAAGCTTATGGTAATGTGCATTTTGTTGAAACTTGAGTGTATTTCCCTAGTCCCTAAACACTTAGAGAGATTGTGAGCGAGTGCCCTTGTTCACATAAATGTATTCTTTAGGGACTTGATCCTCTAATTGGGCAACCTTTTGACATCTCATATGTGCTATATTATCTATTGTCTTTCATTGTGCTTCTAACTTTGGGTTTCTTATTTAGCTATCTCTATTACTTATTTGAAAATCTTATTGAGCCAGAAAATTTGCTTGAGGACAATCAAAGGTTAAGTCTGGGGGACCATAAGGACCTGCAGGCTTCGGATACCTGATCCTCAAGCTCCAAACCAATACCAGCAGAGAAATTATGAACCCAAGAGTAGCAGGATTTCACAGTAAAACCACAAGCAATATCTGGTAACCATATCCACTTATATTAGTTGAAATATTTATATTCATATGATTGAAAGTACAAAGGAAATGAAATAAGAAAGAGATTACACGATTAGAGTTCCTTTGCAAATTTTGCCTAGCAATGTTGGAGCAATACAAACTAGTGTAGAAGTTGAGAGAGAAGTTGTTAATTTCTCCCCCCTCCCCCTTCGCAACTATCTATAAAATGTAAAATAAAACTAAAAACTTAAGAAGTTGTAATGTAGAGAGAATATGAGATGATTTTTCAAGTGGAGTGTTCTTGAGCCGAAATCTAAAACTTGGCCACTTGAATTTGCTTTTGACAACTTGCGACATATCATCAAGATGCTTGGGCAATTTTGTGTTGATGATTGCTAGGGAAATCATTGCTTGCAAGATTGTTGGGTCAATGCTTTCTGCCTAAACGATGATGTATCCATTGCAGGGGCAATCATTGCTGCGGCAATTGAACAAACACATAAAATACCATATTTCATATAAAACAATCATGAAGTATGCCAAAACCCTTCTTATCTTTGAATGTTGTAATTCTTTTGCATTTACTTATTTACAACACATTATTACTGAGAATCTTACAATTTATTTAGATTTGAAAGCGTAAATAACTATATATAAAATAAAATTATCACACCCCCAAACTTAAATCATTGATTGTCCTCAAGTAATGACACTTGAACAAGACATAACTTAAAAACATTTGGTTTGATTTTCAGAAGAACAGATCAGCTATACTTTTCAAAAATGTGTTTTTTTCGTAAGTGCACTTCTATACCTTCATGTTGGATTGTTCTCATAAATTCATAGCCATAGGATCTTTTCAACATTTAAGATTATTGTTACTCATTTGTGTGCGTGTGTGCTCCACTGAACTTAGATTGGTTCCTAGCTCATTTCAAAATTTTCACTTAGCATTTGGATAGAAAAAGTTTGTGTTTGATGAAGCTAAGATGTTTTTCAAAAGACAGAATAGGCTAACAAATTCCTCAAAGTAATGGGGGTTTAAAAGCACAACAAAGGGTTTGGGTTAAGTATGAATAATTTTGGCCACTGCAATTTCTACATATTTGGTGGTTTTTTTTGATTGCAGGAGCAATGGTTGCTGGGGCAATTTATTTCAGCAATTTGGAATTTCTTGAGTGCTCCAATAGTTGTAATGCTCTAAGAGAATTTTAGCAACAATGCCCTCCTCTACTGAACTCCTTTTGCATTTATTTTTTTTTCTTTTATTGTATGCATTTTTTTTGGAAGAGTTACAGTATAATGATTCAGGCAAATGTAACTATTTTAAAGGTATTGTACTTTGTAGCATTTTGATATCCTAATGCAATGTTTTTCGTATATTTAACAGACTTAGCCTTAATATTACCTATTCATCTCTAAACTTAATTCTTTATACTCTTTTATCTTTTTAGTAAAGATTTAGCATGATCTTAGTTTACTAGTACTATCCTATGCTTTTAGTTATTTTTCTAGTTAGCTAGGTTCCTTTCTATGTTATTCTTCTTCTTCTTCTTCTTCTTCTCTCATTCAATATCAATTCTGAACGTTCTTCTTCCTATCTTCAACTCCATTTTTTCTTTTTTCATGTTATTTCTCATTCCATTCAATATTCACGTTTCAACCATCAAGTTTCAATCATATAAATCCTTCCCAAATATTTGATACGATTGACATCTCCTTCAAATATTGACAACCTTCAAGCTTCTTACCGGATTGATAGCTCAATCACGAGATTGATGATCATGGGGACGAATATAAGCTTTACTACGAGAATGGTGCTAGCGACTCTCTAACCACACCATAGCTAAATGGTGGCTAGCGACTCACTAACCACACCATAGTGAAATTGTGGCTAGCGAAACATAAGTGGCTAGCCACAATCTTTTTTATCGTTAGTTAGGTTTATATATATATATATATATATATATATATATATATATATATATATATATATATATATATATATATATATATATATATATATATTTGTGTTGTTGAGGTTTTAGGGTAGCCGTTTTTGAGTGTATTGGATGAGTTCTTACTTTTCCCTTTTTTGTGGAATTAAATTTGGGCGTTACTTTTATTAATCATTTCCAAAACTAATGCCTAATAAATCGGAACCATATAATAGTTGATATTAAATTATTATATTTTTATTAATCGGTAGTTTACATATGTACCCCTTTAGTGACTATCACTAAATGGGTCCTTTAGTGATGTAAATTGGACTCCAATATCATTGATTATTTCAAAATCTAGGCTATTTTTCGACACCTTTTCAAAAATTAAGTTCCAAAGAGACACTTTTCTTTTCTTTTTTTGCAAAAATTGTTTAGCTGATAATGCTTCTAAAAACTGTAGACCATAACCATAAAACAAACTATCTTATCTATCATATAAAACATCTACTAAACACACATATTATAACACATAACATCAACATATAAATTCACAAAACATAAACATATAAGTTCAGAAAATATATTCATTATAGCACATAACATCAACATATAAGTTCAAAAAACATAAACATATAAGTTCACATAATATATTAATCCTCCCACACACCCCCAACTTAAGCACCAGCAGTGTCCTCACTGCTTAAAAAATTTGGGAGAGGCTCAAAACACACATATTGTTAGTACAAAACATATAAATAGTTTGCAAAAGAGTTATATGACAACACTAAAATTTAAGTTTTACTATTTAGGAGATCCACTCCTCATCTTCTTGCTTGCCGTTGTAGGGGAAATTTGTTCTTTGTTCTGCTTCTTCCTCTTTGGCTGGTCAGTTGTGGATGCTCCAACAGCAGTTGCAGGGGCAATGGTGGCTTTAGGATCTTCCTTCTCAACAGTAGTAGGTGTAGCATAACCTATGCCTGCATCTTTCTGCACCTTTTTGCTTGTTCCCTGTGTTTTCATGCTTGCTAGTGTCTCTATGACACACCTCTTTGAGGCTTCAGACTGTGCAGGGTCAACACTGGGCTTTGTTGCAGTCTCAGGTTCCTTCTTTGTTGTAGGAGCAGTAGGTGTTGTTTCTGTTGTGGGAGCAACGGTTGCAGGGGCTTCGGTTTCTTTCTCTATTGCTGGGAATGTGCACCTTGCTCTTTCACTGGTGGATCCTGTGCAATTTTTTGTTGGTCTCCTTTGTCTTGTCCTTCCTCTTTGTAACATCCCTAATTTCGTTAATTTCGAATTAAGAAATTATCGAATGTTTTATTATTCAAGTAAATAATAAGATACATTTTGGATATGAGTGTGTCTCGAAATTAAGTAGTATCGTTAAATTATAGAATTAAATAGCTTTATTGATTAAATTGGGTGAATTAAATGTGAGAGTTTTGGGGTAAAATTAGGAATGGTGGGATTTGTGAGCCAGTGGCAATTGGGTCTTTTCCACCCGATTAGAACCCTTGACCCACTTATACCCTTATAGTCAAAGTAAAATAATAAGGAAATAAGAAAAGAATAAAAGAAGAGAAGAAAAGTCAAATAAAGAAGAAAGGAGAAGAAAAGGAATAAAATAAGAAAAGAAACAAAAGAAAGAAAGCAACATAGAGAGAGAAGTGAGACCCGAGAGAGTGAGAAGAAGGGAAGGACGAAGGAGAAGGAAAAAAAAGAGGGAAGATCTCTCTCAATTCTTATGGTGTAAGGGGCTTTTGGTACCGTTCTCTTCCATTTTTCCTCCTCTTTCTAATGGTGTAATTTTTATCCCCTAATTTCTACTCGTTTTCGTTTTACCATTGTTGAAGCTTGAAGCTCAAATGGAGAAAAATTAGAGATTGGAACCGATTGAAGACATAGGGGCTGTTGATTTCGGATTTGGAGGTGTTAGATCTAAGTTTGGGTTAAGTTCGTGTTGTTTGGAACGGTTGAACGTCACAAAGTTTCGGTATTTCGTGATATTCATCACGATAGGTGAGTTTTACTCACGTTTAGGGAATTTAAATGTTGTTTGTGTGTTATGTTTGGAGAGTTTTCAAAATCTTGAGTTTCGTGAATTTTCGAGTCAAAAACAATATTTTACGAAAATCCCGTGTATTTGAAATTTAGAACGAAATCATACTGTTTTGCTTGCTGGACTGTGGTGCTGGACTGGAATATATATATATTGTCTGTTGTGGTTAAATTTGGAGTGAAACACAGTTTGGGATCGATCGGAGAACGAAACGGAACGGAACGGAAATTGGGTACAAAGTTGAGAAGTTCCTTATGTCCACAAATTCGATGTTTCGTTTCGACGCTCCGTTCGACTTCAAACTTCTTTCAAATCCTTTTCCTAACCACTTATATTATATATGGATGATATTGCTATGTTTTGAATGTGGTTTGGTTTGTTTTGGTTGAATTTACAAATCTCTTGAAAAACCGACAAATTAGTATACGTGTGAAGACATATGTTGTGGAAAGTGAACTGAACAAAATGTTCCATTTCTTAATTTATAATTGGCTCGGGATGATTATGTTCCTCTAAACCGGTCCACGTTTTACGATATATAAGAAATATCGAATTGAGGTGACGACCTCCATGCGTTTAGTATACTAGGAGAGGGAAGTCATGCGCCCTGGTCCTAGGCCCCCATGTTAAAATTAAAGCTATCCGCCTCTAAGAGTTGTACACTTATTGGCTATGTTGGGGTTCACCCATGCTTCCTTATGTGTTGTTGGTGATGTGCTAGAATTGATAAAACTTTATTGTAATTCATTCTTGGATTACCATGTGATTCCGCAATTTATATAATTGAATTGCCAAAATATTCGGTAAGTACTAACTTGCTATGTTTATGTTTATCATTGGCTCATGAGTGTGGCTAGGGGTCACGGTAAAGCTCACTGAGACAAGTTGTCTCACCCTATCATATGTGGTTATTTTTACAGAGAAACAGGATAAGAGAAAAGTTAAGAAGCACGGGTAGTTGATGCTTGTGTGGAGGATGGATATGGAGCATTGATGCTTATTTTATTCTGTTTTTTTGTTTCTTTGTAATGTATTGTATATTGACTTGATACAAGTTGTAAGTTATATTTCCGCTACTCTGATATACTCTGATATACTCTGATATGTAATGATATGTATAATTAGCGTTTAAGACGCGAAAATTTTTTAGGGTGTTACATTTGGTATCAGAGCGGTTCCGACTCGTCGGACCTAGATTATAGGAACTTTTTCTTCTTTTGACTGTGATTCTTATAATTTGTATGCTATCTGACATTGAGCCTGATCAACTCAATACTTTGTGCATATTCTGTAGAATTATGGCTGGACGAGGAAGAGGAAGGGGCCGAGGTCAAGCGCCTGTTGACCCTCAGACGGAATGGATGCAAAATGTTATTGAGCAGCAACAGAAAACGATGAATGATATGGTGTTGATGCAACAAACAACACATGGCATGATGGCTCAAATGCAACAACAAGCCCGGGCTCAGCATCAACCGCAACCTGTTCATGAACCACCAGTGAATCCAAGACAACTTTATTCGGAATTTTTGAAGATGAAGCCTTCTCAATTTCATGGAGGGCCGGATGTGATGGAAGCTCATCATTGTCTTGATGACATTGGGAAAACCTTTCTTACAATGCAAATCACTGATGATGATGATAAGCTGAGATTGGCATCTCATATGCTGAAAGGAGAGGCTAACAATTGGTGGGAAAATGCAAGAGACATGATGGTGACTATGGGAACTCCTACAACATGGGAAAATTTCCGTCGTATGTTCATGGAACAATTCTTCCCGAAAGCAATGAGAAGTGCAAAGGAGAATGAATTTCTGAATCTAAGGCAAGAGAATTTAAGCGTAGGTCAAGATACGCCTAAATTCAAGAGTCGATACAATTCTTTCGATTGGCTAGGCGAGCGAGGATGACACTTGGAAGACCAAAAGATACAAGTATGGGCTTCGGGAGGATATTTCTCAAAGCTTAAGTTCTTTTTCTTTTGACAACTATGCTGCTATGGTACAACAGGCCTATGTTGCTGAGGTCGATTTGCAAAGGTTGTATGCAAGCAGGAAGACATATCATCAGAATAAAAAGAATGCAAGCACATCAAATTTTCAAGCTGGTTCTAGGGGTAACAATAACAAAGGAAAGCAAGTGCGGACTGAAGACTTATCTGGTTACCATCTTTGTTCTAATTGTGGAAAGCGTCACCAGGGTGAATGCTGAAGTGACTAATTTGCACAAGAAAGGGGGGGATTGAATTGTGCTATCTTTTTCGTTTTTAATTCCTGCAACCTTCTGTATGGTTTCTCAAGATAACTTGGATATCAGAAGGTTGAATGTTAGTTGAACAAATAACAAGCAAATGTGACAGTAGTGAAAGATAATTGACTTTGATGATTTTAGATGTCTTTTCTTTTCGCAAAGAGTGTAGTTTTCAAAAGATGATCAAAGTTGAGCTTATTTAAAATTAAGATTTTGACTTCAGAAGGTTGGTGTATTTAACCTTCTAAAGTATTTGAAAACTTTGGTGATTGTTAGACAGTTAAAGCAAATGATAAGTAAAGCGAAAATAAACACAGTAGAATTATAGAGGTTCACCAAACCTGTGGCTACTCCTCTCCCACGTCCTCGTGAGAGTTTCCACTATTCTCCAAATAGATTTTACACTTGCTTTAGCTTCACTTGCTAAAGACTTTCACCTCCACTCTCTTTTGATCACACACAAAAGACAAGTGCTAACTTTCACAGTAGAATCACCAACAACCCTCACTTTTCACTAGGTAGCTTGTTGAGAAACTTTGAACCGAGTCACCAACAACCTCACCTTTCACTAGGTAGTTTGTTGTGAAACCTTCAAACAGAATCTCCAACAACACTCACCTCTTACTAGGTAGTTTGTTGAGAAACCTACAACTTAGACTCACCAACAACACTCACCTTTCACTAGGTAGTTTGTTGAGAGAATTACAACTTAGAATCACCAACACCACTCACCTTTAACTAGGTAGTCTGTTGAGAAACAAGCACAATATTCCTTACAATAAGGGGTTTGGGTTATGGGATGATTTAGGAGCTTGTTGATAGATAAATACAATGTATTTCTAAGATTGTAACAAACTTGCACACACTCAAGATAGTATTCCCATTCTCAATTTGTAGTAGCTTGAAGTGTGGATGAGAAGGTTGGATTTCGTTTAGAAGCTTGACTTGAAGGTTCCAATATCAACTCATAATTTGTATTTGAATTGAGCAGCATTTATATAGACTCCCAATCTGAAAATATATCTGTTGGAATGGAGAAAGAAAGTGTTGGAATTTGTTTGTAGACTTGTAGGTAGGCAATGATATCATGTGTGCTTTAGTTGTAGCCTTTTCAACCTTCTAAAGCAACCTTGGTGCTTTATCTTTCCATAAGGTCACTTCATGTCAGCATTCTACTTCCTTTTCTTCCTTTCTGTCACTTCTGTTCCTGTTCATGTATTACATAATGCTTTATACAATTTAAATCTGAAGCTTCTAAAGCTTTTACAACATGAACAAACATGCTTTTTGAGATACATCAAAGATCAAGTAGTTCCTCTTTTTCTAGGATAATTATTTTACAATATACTATTCCTTGAATACTCATTTGATGCGTATTGAATCAAGAATTCGAGCATGAGTATGTTTCTAGAAACCAGAAGCTTTGAAGTCTTCAATCTTCATTTAACCTTCTTGAACACTTAACCTTCTGAACAATATTCCATAGTCAGTCAACCTTCTATTGACTTCAATCAAACTTTCTGTTGACTATTGGTCAACCTTGTGTTGACTTTTAGTCAACCTTCGCTTGACTTTTGACCAACCTTCTCAAGAAAGTTACTTTATCTTTTAAGCTTCTGTAGTCAACCTTCTGATGGGTTAACCTTCTGTATTCAACCTTCTGTAAGGTAACCTTTTGTAGGTAACCTTCTTTTGGCACATTTTATCTTTGAAAACCACTTGGTTTATTTTGTAAGGCCAAGAATTTTGCTATGAAACTTATTCCTGTTCTTTAACACACTTGATTGAAAACTTGTTAAATCATAATAAGATTAGAAAGCTTAACTCATCACTTAAGTTTGTATCATCAAAACATGGAAAGAGATTTTTATTTCTACAAATGCAACAAGGGTAAGAATCGGTGTTATATTTGTAAGGATGAAAATCACTATGCCAATGAATGTCCTCTCAGGAAAGTTGTGGTTGATAATCAAGATGCTCTTAGAAGAGGAAGGATTAATACTACGGATGCTTAAACAATCAGGCCGTAAGATAATCTCTTGAGGGTACAGGTTCTATCTTTACTAAATCTGTTTCGCATATTGTATGACTCAGTGCTACTCATTGTTTTATTTCGAAGCATGTGTAGAAAAGTTAGGATTGATTGTATCACCATTGGATAGAACCAATTACTATCTTGATCGCTTGCGCATGGTCGTGTTCGAACCAGTCTCTATGTTTGAATTGTGTGCTCACCATAGGAAGCGGGAACTTTGTTGTTGACTTCATTTGCTTGCCTATGAGAGGAATGGATATTGTGTTGGGTATGACACGGATGTCCGCTAATCATGTAACTATCGATTGTTACAACCGAACAATAGGGTTTTCTCTTTGAAGTCGTGGATCTATCTCGCACGGCAAGCTGGAGTCGCTATTTCTTTCACTTCGGCCAGTCATTCTTTATTTCAAGGTGCGGAAGCTTATGTCATTATGTTATTGGCATCTACTGAAACTTGTTTAGATCTTTCATCTGTGCAAATTGTGAATGAATTCTTAGATGTGTTTCCTGATGAGATTTCCTCATTACCTCCTGACCGAGAGGTAGAATTCTCTATCGAATTGGTTCCAGGTACTGGACCGATCTCTATAGCTCCTTATAGAATGTCTCCTTTGGAATTGAAGGAACTTAAGTCCCAACTTGAAGAGTTAATCTCCAAAAGGTTTATTCGGCCGAGTGCTTCTCCATGGGGTGCTCCAGTGTTACTAGTTAAAAAGAAGGATGGAAGCATGCGTTTGTGCATTGATTATCGTCAATTGAACAAAGTGACGATCAAGAATAAATATCCATTGCCAAGAATTGATGATCTTCTTGATCAACTCCGAGGAGCTGCGGTATTCTCAAAAATTGATCTAAGGTCTGGGTATCATCAAATTAAAGTTCGAGCTTTAGATATTTCAAGACGAATTTTTTCCGCATTTGAGGTATGGACATTATGAGTTTGTAGTAATGCCTTTCGGTTTGACTAATGCTCCAATGTATTCATGGACTACATGAACAGGGTCTTTCATACCTACTTAGATCAATTTGTTGTGGTATTTATTGATGATATTTTGGTATATTCTAAATCATTGAGGATCATGTTCAACATCTCGTAATTGTTTTGCAAACACTTCGAGAAAAGAAGCTTTATGCTAAGCCATCTAAATGTGAATTTTGGATGTCCGAGGTGAAATTTCAGGTCATGTAATTTCTCGGGAGGGGTTGCGATTGATCCTAGTAAAGTTGAAGCTGTGTTGAATTGGGAACGCCCCACTTCAGTGACTGAAGTCAGAAGTTTCTTGGGACTTGCTGGTTATTATCGGAGATTTATTCAAGGATTCTCGCAGTTAGTTATTCCTTTTACCCGATTGACTCGCAAGGGACAACTGTTTGACTGGAATGCTGATTGTGAGGAGTGTTTCTTAGAATTGAAGTCTCGACTTTACTTCGCTCCTATCTCTAATTACGCAGATCGTCACATCGGGATTTGATTTTCAGTGATGCATCTGGGAAGGTCTAGGATGTGTTCTTATGCAGAATCAACAAGTGGTAGCTTATGCGTCCAGGCAGCTGAAATCTCATGAAGAGAATTATCCAACTCATGATTTGGAGTTGGCGGCCATTGTGTATGCATTGAAGATTTGGAGACACTACCTTTACGGTTCTCGTTTCGAAGTCTTTAGTGATCACAAAAGCCTAAAATATTTGTTTGATAAGAAGGAACTCAACAACAGGCAGAGAAGATGGGTGGAATTCTTGAAAGATTATGACTTTGAATTAAAGTACCATCCTGGAAAGGCAAACGTTGTAGCAGATGCTTTAAGCAGAAAGTCTATTCACACTGCAGAACTTCTAATTCATGAAATGGCTTTATTGCAATCTTTTAGAGATTTGGACTTAAAAGTAGCAAGAAAGAAAGACCGATTAGTGTTGAGACACATCCGAATTTCTAGTACACTAAGAGATTTGATTCGTGTAGCTCAAGAATCTGATGTGGATTTGCAATCTCAAAAAGGGTTACCAAAGTATATCAGAGACAAAGTGATAACATTATCATTACGATGGTAGAATTTGTGTACCTAATGATAATGACATCAAGAAGCAGGTTTTGGAAGAAGCTCATCAAAGCCAATATTCTATACATCCCGGTTCTACTAAGATGTATAAGGATTTGAAACAAATGTATTGGTGGCCGGGGATGAAGAAAGATATTGCAGAATTTGTCTCTCGATGCTCGACGTGTCAAAGAGTCAAAGCGGAACACCAAAGGCCTGCCGGTCTTTTGCAGCCTTTAGATGTTCCAGTATGGAAGTGGGAAGATATCTCAATGGATTTTGTTATGGGTTTGCCGAGATCACAAGCTGGTAATGATTCCATTTGGGTTATTGTGGATCGTTTAACGAAGTCAGCTCATTTTATTTCCGTTCGATCGACTGATAAAGTTTCCAAGTTGGCAGAAGTTTATGTGAGAAACATAATAAGGTTGCATGGGGTTCCCACGAGCATTGTCTCAGACCGTGACCCAAAATTTACTTCTAGATTTTGGAGAGCTTTAAATGATGCTTTGGGAACAAAGGTATTTCTTAGCACCGCTTATCATCCTCAAACAGACGGTCAAACGGAGAGAACTAATCAGACTCTTGAAGATATGCTTCGGGCATGTGTTTTGGATAGCGGAAGGAAATGGGAGGATCATCTTCCATTAGTGGAATTTTCCTACAATAACAGTTATCATTCCAGTATTGGAATGGCACCATTTGAGGCACTCTATGGGAGAAAGTGTAGAACCCCATTGTGTTGGTGGGAAGTAGGTGTAAACCGAATATTGGGTCCCGACATCATTCACGAGACTACGGAGAAGATAAGGCAAATTCAAGGCAGAATGAAAGCCGCTCAGAGTCGACAAAAGAGTTATGCGGATAAAAGAAGGAGGCCGTTGGAATTTGAAAGTGGTGATCATGTGTATTTGAGGGTTTCTCCAACTATTGGTACCGGTAGAGCTTTGCGAATTATCGAGCGTATTGGGCCAGTTGCGTATCGTATTGCATTACCTCCAGCTTTATCGAATCTACATGATGTTTTCCATGTATCTCAACTGAAGAAATATATCTCCGATTCGGAGCAGCCGTTGAGTTTTGACGACTTGGATCTTCGACCGGATTTATCTTTTCAACCATACCCTAGTTATATTTTGGAACATGGAGAACGGACATTGCGAACAAGGACAATTCCTATTGTCAAGGTTGTTTGGGACGGTTTTTCCGCCGATGAAGCCACTTGGGAGTTGGAAGAGGACATGAGGACTCGATATCCCTATTTATTTCAATAAGGTATGTTTCTTCAAATTCAATTTTGAGGACAAAATTTTAAAAGTTGGGGTGATTGTAACATCCCTAATTTCGTTAATTTCGAATTAAGAAATTATCGAATGTTTTATTATTCAAGTAAATAATAAGATACATTTTGGATATGAGTGTGTCTCAAAATTAAGGAGTATCGTTAAATTATAGGATTAAATAGCTTTATTGATTAAATTGGGTGAATTAAATGTGAGAGTTTTGGGGTAAAAATAGGAATGGTGGGATTTGTGAGCCAGTGGCAATTGGGTCTTTTCCACCCAATTAGAACCCTTGACCCACTTATACCCTTATAGTCAAAGTAAAATAAGAAGGAAATAAGAAAAGAATAAAAGAAGAGAAGAAAAGTCAAATAAAGAAGAAAGGAGAAGAAAAGGAATAAAATAAGAAAAGAAACAAAAGAAAGAAAGCAAAGAGAGAGAGAAGTGAGACAGAGAGAGAATGAGAAGAAGGGAAGGACGAAGGAGAAGGAAAAAAAAGAGGGAAGATCTCTCTCAATTCTTCAATTGGTAAGGGGCTTTTGGTACCGTTCTCTTCCATTTTTCCTCCTCTTTCTAATGGTGTAATTTTTATCCCCTAATTTCTACTCGCTGCTTTACCATTGTTGAAGCTTGAAGCTCAAATGGAGAAAAATTAGAGATTGGAACCGATTGAAGACATAAATGTTGATTTGGATTTGGAGGTGTTAGATCTAAGTTTGGGTTAAGTTCGTGTTGTTTGGAGCGGTTGAACGTCACAAAGTTTGGTATTTCGTGATATTCATCACGATAGGTGAGTTTTACTCACGTTTAGGGAATTTAAATGTTGTTTGTGTGTTATGTTTGGAGAGTTTTCAAAATCTTGAGTTTCGTGAATTTCGAGTCAAAAACAATATTTTACGAAAATCCCGTGTATTTGAAATTTAGAACGAAATCATCTTTGCTTTGCTTCTTTGGATGTAGTCTTTGGATGGAATACATATATATATATTGTCTGTTGTGGTTAAATTTGGAGTGAAACACAGTTTGTGATCGATCGGAGAACGAAACGGAACGGAAATTGGGCACAAAGTTGAGAAGTTCCTTATGTCCACAAATTCGATGTTTCGTTTCGACGCTCCGTTCGACTTCAAACTTCTTTCAAATCCTTTTCCTAACTACTTATATTATATATGGATGATATTGCTATGTTTTGAATGTGGTTTGGTTTGTTTTGGTTGAATTTACAAATCTCTTGAAAAACCGACAAATTAGTATACGTGTGAGGACATATATTGTGGAAAGTGAACTGAACAAAATGTTCCATTTCTTAATTTATAATTGGCTCGGGATGATTATGTTCCTCTAAACCGGTCCACGTTTTACGATATATAAGAAATATCGAATTGAGGTGACGACCTCCATGCGTTTAGTATACTAGAGAGGGGAAGTCATGCGCCCGGTCCTAGGCCCCCATGTTAAAATTAAAGCTATCCGCCTCTAAGAGTTGTACACTTATTGGCTATGTTGGGGTTCACCCATGCTTCCTTATGTGTTGTTGGTGATGTGCTAGAATTGATAAAACTTTATTGTAATTCATTCTTGGATTACCATGTGATTCCGCAATTTATATAATTGAATTGCCAAAATATTCGGTAAGTACTAACTTGCTATGTTTATGTTTATCATTGGCTCATGAGTGTGGCTAGGGGTCACGGTAAAGCTCACTGAGACAAGTTGTCTCACCCTATCATATGTGGTTATTTTTACAGAGAAACAGGATAAGAGAAAAGTTAAGAAGCACGGGTAGTTGATGCTTGTGTGGAGGATGGATATGGAGCATTGATGCTTATGTTATTCTGTTTTTTTGTTTCTTTGTAATGTATTGTATAACTTGACTTGATACAAGTTGTAAGTTATATTTCCGGTACTCGGATATACTCTGATATACTCTGATATGTAATGATATGTATAATTAGCGTTTAAGACGCGAAAAATTTTTAGGGTGTTACACTAATCATCACTAGCCTCTTCTTCTTCTTCTGTGTCTTCTTCCTCTTCAGAGTTCTCTTCTTCTTGGATGTCTGAAAATTTCCTTGTGGTACCTACATTAATCAATTCAGTTTCAGTTGCTGCAGTAATGGGTGTTGCAGCAATTACAGTAGCATCAGGTGCAACTGTGGCAAGTTTCTCCGTGTCA
Source organism: Oxytropis ochrocephala (assembly GCA_020916435.1). Taxonomy (NCBI): domain Eukaryota; kingdom Viridiplantae; phylum Streptophyta; class Magnoliopsida; order Fabales; family Fabaceae; genus Oxytropis; species Oxytropis ochrocephala. The sequence goes on along the minus strand of CM037090.1, from coordinate 52,219,769 downwards.
GTTGTCTTCTCAGGTGAGAGAATGGGTTCCTTTTCAAGCTCATTGGATGAAGAATGTGGTTCTTGGTTAGGTGATTGGGTTGTGGGAGGTATTGTGTGGTTGTTCAGGTATGGGAGGTGTGTTGGCTTTTGGTGAGTTTATTGGAGGTGGAGTGGGTGATTTTGTGGTTGAAGTGTTTGTGTTTGGTGAGAGTGGTGTGGTTGTGGTATCTGTGGGTGTTGTTTTAGGTGGGGTCTGGCTTTGGGTGGGTGCATCTTCTAGTATGATTTCCTCCTCCATTTTAGTATCCTCACTCTGCCAATCTGAATTTGTTTCTTCTTCATCCTCTTTTCTCTCCATTTCCTTCATGGCCTTGACAACTTCCTCCTCCTCTTCAGTTTCTTCTAAGTCCTCTGAATTAAGGACTTGTTCCTCCTGAGTCACTTCTTCTTTCCTTTTCCCTTCTTTTGCTACTGCTTTTTCACAGCCTTTCCCTTCATGTCCTCCTCACTCTCTTCCTTTTCACTTTCATCTTCTTTTTCACCTAGCACCCAAGTTGTAAACTCTGGTGGGTGGTATTTGCTTGTTCTTCCAGAACGGTTAAAAAGCATCAAATTCACAAACTCCCCGTGTTCTTTCTGAAATTTCCATACTGCAGTTGCAGGAGCAATTGTTGCTCCTACAATGCTAGCTGCACTGATGGTAGTTTAATTCTTTCCTTGAAATTTTCAGAGAATGAACTGGGAGGTAGTTCCCTTTCTTCATCCTTCTAGATGATGACATCAGCATTGATACACAAACTTGTGATCAAACATGGGAAAAACAGAAATACCTTGGTCTTAGTCTTTCAACCCAAGATCTCTCTACCTATGATTCTACCTACATCTATGTGTTGATTCTGTCATGATTGCATCCAATGAAATCACTCTTTCCTTTTTGATTGATGAAGTGTGTGATGTAGGGAGTAGCGAATGGGCTACAAACAGATGCCAATTTCCTACTTCTCTCCTCAAATACCTACTATTCATTGTGCATTCTATTGATGTGCAACTTTCCCACACAACATCAGTTTCAGCTATACTAGCCTTAATTCTATTTATCTCCTTCTTACAAGCAGAAGCCACAGTGTCATCAAATTCAGGTCCAATATATCCCAATACATACTCTTCATTGATTATCCTAGGGCTAAAATGGACTCTTTTTCCTCTAACAACAGAGTAGTATTGTTGGTTACCTTGGTTGGGTTCTGAGATGCCAACATAGAATTCACAAACTATAGGGATGCAATAGCTTTCTCTATGCTTCACAAATGATTCCCACTTCAAGTTTTGTACTGTTGATAAGAATGAAGGAGATGCATCAGAGAATTTGAATCCATGCCCTGCAAGACATTCCATTCCCCAAAACTTAGCATTATCTGGATTGATTTTTGCAGGAGCAATTGTCTTTTTCTTTGCAACTTGCATTGTTGCTCCAACATCAGAGGACTTGCCCGATGGTTTTCTTACACCCTGTTTCTTTTCCATTTCAACAGTTTAAGATCTTTAAATGCAAATGGGGGGTTTCAGTTTCAAGTGAAATGGAATTTGGGGCGTTTTGAGAGAGAGAAATTTGTGAAATTTTGAATGCTTTGAGTGAGAGAGAGAGAGAGAGGTAGAGAGAGCAACGGTACTTTGGGGTAAATAGAGCGGTTTGAAATATATGGAGGGGAGTTTTATCTTAGTGGGATGCTAGGTGGAGTTAGTGGAGGGTGATTTGATGGGTCAAGTATTGGATGTTGTTGGCACGCATGCACACTGACACGTGGGTATTTATGTGTCAATCGCAGGTTACTTAAGGCAAGTAACTGCTTATTCCTGTTTAGCTTTGTTTACCCATCAAGTTCAATTGCTACTTGTAATGCTAGCGCATTGGGCCCTTCATATTGTAGGGGCAATGGTTGCTCCTTGCATTTCAGGGGAAATAATTGCTCCAGCAATTCCTTCCTGCAAAAACTAACAAAACACACTAAACAAACAAGTTAATTAGCAAATCAAAATTTCATGGATTGCCTCCTAGAAAACACTTGAATTAAGAGTCCTTTAGCCTGACTAATCTCTATTGCTTAGAGATTTTGAAAATGAGTGGAGATATTTTCTCTCACCACATGTTCTCGGTTCTCCATAGTACATTTTTACCCTTTCTCCATTGACTTTGAAAGTGGTGTTTGTAGATTCATCAAATAAATCTACAGCACCATGAGTATTGACTTTTACTAGCTTAAATGGTCCTGACCACCTTGACTTGAGTTTTCCAGGGAATAATTTTACTCTTGAGTTATAGAGCAATACCAGTCCTCCTTCAATCAATTCTCTTCTTTGAATTCTTTGATCATGCCATGCTTTTGTCTTGGCTTTGTAAATCTCACATTTTCATAGGCAAAATGCCTAATTTCTTCAAGTTCATTGAGTTGTAAAAGCCTAGATGCACCTTCTTGATCTAGATTGAAATTGAGCTTCTTGATTGCCCAATATGACTTGTGTTCCATTTCCACAAGTAGATGACATGCCTTCTAAATAACTTCACTTTAATAGATTTAAATTAAACAAAATAAAGATGCTTGGTGTGTGTGCAAACAGAATTAAATTAAACAATATAAAGATGGGTTGTGAATGCCTTCAAAATAACTTCACTTTAATAGCATTATGCTATTGATAACCCTCATTTATGATGGTTATTACTTGCTTTCTAAGCTTGTTTTTAAGTGAATTCATTAGCATGTTGAGTGATTTAGCGTGTAAATAAGTGTTTAGGATAGAGTTAACGGTGCAGGATTGAATAGGTTTGAATTGGGCATATTTATGCCCTTTTGTGCTTTTATTTGTGTTTTGTGTATTGCTGCAGCAACAGGTGCGTGTGCAATAGCTAAAATGCGGAAGATGAGAGAGAAAGCTCAAGAGGAATGCAGAAAACACGGAAAATGAGGCAAGGACGGTGCCGAGATTTGGATGGCACGGAAAGATATGACCTCATGTGGATTTCCACAATTGCCCTTAAACCTAGGACGCATTTCCCAAAGGAGATATGTTCTAGGGTTGCGTGCAAGGAGACACTATATAAGCTAGCCTCCATTTCCCATTCAGAATAGCCATTGCTCTGCCGTCAAGAGGAAGTTTAGAGATAGCTCCTCATAGCGTGCTTAGCTCACCTCCATTACCAAATTTGATACATTGCTGAGACTATTGCGTTAGCAACACTGGAATTGCATTTTTCTTGGTGGATTTCTACTTAGAAGAGCTGGATTAGAACTCCATTGTCACCATTGGAGCTCCCTCTTTGCTTCTTCGTTATAGTATCATTTCTTACCTTGAATTTTGTAATATGACTTCTACTCTTTTGTTTAAGTTATTTTCCATGTTTTGTAAGCTCAATATGAGCTAAATACTCATAGTTGAGATGCTAGATCTGATGTAGCTAGATTTATTATGCAATTATGTTTAATGTTGTGCATTTTACCTTGTGTGCGATAATATTTCCATTTTAGAGTAGGATTGGCCGTCTATTCTAAATAGCATTTATAAATTCAGAGATGGTTTGTAAATTAATCTCACAAGGTAATATGGGTAGTGGACATTAACGAGAGATCTTGATGTTCCTTGCTTAACCCTAAAGATAGGAGAGCATAACCCATAAGGTGAATACTGTCGGTGCTCAAGCAGCCTAAGAGGTACTTCTTTAGGGTTTAGAGATAAACTCTTGCAAGGAAACCTAGTGTGAAGTATTCGAGAGAATAACGTCTTATTGCTGCGGCACCTAATGCTGCAGCATTGAACATACACTTAATTTCATATTAATGAAGCTACTGAAGTGAATGCATCTCAGCTTGTTCTCATCACTGATTTCACATTACCCTTTTACTTTTATTACTGTTTATGTTACCAAAAACTTGTGTGTCATTTACTTTCTTCACTAAATTGTTAATCAAATTAAACTTCAAGATTAAGCTTAAATCCTCGTGGGAACGATCTCACTTACTCTATATTACTTGTTAGACAATGTATACTTGCACTATCACGTTTTCCAACAATAGCTATGCAGGATGCTTCTGCAATGGATGTTGTAGCAATGATTGTGTTCCTTTCAGCAATTATCTTCAGGGTTTCATTATAAGTCTTATGTCTAAGCTCTAAATAAGTTCACCCTTGTATTTTAAGCTCCCATAGTATCACCCTATAGACTATGCTATCTTATGTCTATGTTTTAGCATGGTTTTAATAAAGTTTCATTTTATTAAAAGACTTACCTAAATTAGCTCTTGAGTTCAAATCATAAACCATGTATGTATTTATGACCCTACTTATTCTAAGTGATCAATACTAAAATAAGCTTGAAAGAATTATAGCACAAGAACTATATTGCAAGCATCATGATAACATAATAACCATTTAAAGATTCATTATAAAGTTAGGGCATCCCAACCAAAAGTATTTAGTTCATAAAAAACATAACTAAGCTCATATTAATTGAAAGATTCATATTCATATGATTGAAAGTACAAAGGAAATGAAATAAGAAAGAGATTACACCATTGGAGTTCCTTTGCAAATTCTGCCTAGCAATGCTGGAGCAATACAAACTAGTGTAGAAGTTGAGAGAGAAGTTGTCAATTTCTTCCTCCCCTTCGCAACTAGCTATGAAATGTAAACTAAAACTAAAAACTTAAGAAACGGTAATGTAGAGAGAATATGAGATGATTTTTGAAGTGAATGAGAAGGGTTGTATTTATAGGCTTGATAAAGTGGAGTGTTCTTGAGCTCCAAGCTAACTTGGAGACCAAGTTAGGGTTTCCAACTTCAAGTGGTCTCCTAAAGTAGAGTTGATTTGATCTTCCACCATATAAAGAAAAGAGGTCCATTTATAGTAAGACATGTGTCCTTAAAAAGCTTCCTCTTGTAGTCTATGTTGTCATAGGGTGGGCGCCGAAATCTACCACTTGGCCACTTGCATTTGCTTTTGACAACTAGTGATATCATCATCAAGATGCTTGGGCAATTTTGTGTTGATGATTGTCGGGGCAATCATTGTTGGGGCAATCGTTGCTTGCAGGATTGTTGGGGCAATGCTTTCTGCCTAAACGATGTTGTATCCATTGCAAGGGCCAATATTGTTGCAACAATTAAACAAACACATACAATAACACAATTCATATAAAATTATCATTAAGTATGCCAAAACTCTTCTTATCTTTGAATGTTGTAATTCTTTTGCATTTACCTATTTACAACACATTATTACTGAGAATCTCACAATTTATTTAGATTTGAAAGCATAAATAACTCTATATAAAATAAAGTTATCAACAATCTAGATGATCACGGCCTCAACCAACGGTCCTGCACCGGACCCGATTTCTATAAATAGACCCTCACACCCCATCGAATCAGGGACGTTTTTCATTCATTCCTCACCTCTTACTTCTGTGTGCTGACTTAAGAATCAGAGTGCTTACAGGTACCATCACCGCGGCGATCCCAACAACAAAGCATCAAGCTTGGCTCGGACCACCGTCCACCTAGGCGAGCCACCAGCATCATTTACCCAGGGCCGGATCTGCTAGCCGACCCAGGTACGAACAGTTTTCTTTCTTGATAGTTAGTAGGTGGATAATTCGCCTAGAAAATTAGATGTTAACTTATAGTGAGGAGCAATTTAGATGCTTAAGGTTTAATTTTGAAACTGCATTAATCATGTACTCAACCCTAATAGTGGGTAGTTATTTACATTTGGTGTAATTCTCTAGCCTTTCGGCTATGAATAAATGGAATATTACTCGATCGGTTGGGAAAAAACCACCAATGTAACATTGTAGCCTACTTTGTCTAAATAGCAATCTAACTAATTTGATTAGGAAGACCGAATTTGTATCGAATTAGCAATATAAGCGTAGTATAATCACCAACCAATGTTTCCTCATTCTAAAATCTCTCAATCATGTAAAAACTACAACACTGGGATAATGTTTTGCATTTTACCATTATTGTCCTCAGACATAGGATTTATCAAAGTGGTTTCGCCCTTCAACCCATTGATCATTGTATGAGATCCCTCTATCTATTGAGTTCATATCTGAACGGACCTGATTGGAAAATATAGCATTTCAATCATACTCATTTAAAAGTTTAAATAGATATCTGTTCCGGATTGGGCCAAGTCCATTCCGAGTCGAAGCAAGGCCCGATCCAGTGCAAGATTCGGCCTAATTACCGGCGTCAAAGGTAAGACCGAGATCAACGGTGGAGATCGATGTCGCCTCATCCAACGGTTCCGCGTCAGATCCCGCGTCTATAAATAGAGCATCACCCCAACAAATCAGGTACGCTTCATTCATTTGTACCTCTCATCACTACGCCAGAATTGTAAAAAGAGATCGCCACCTTTAGTAGCGTTTATAAAAAAATGCTAGCCATTTTAATAACACGCTACACCATTAGTAGCGTTTTAAAGTAAAACGCTACCTATTAGGTAACACGGCAGAGACGGATCCTCAGCGCTTTTACTCAAAACGCTAGCAAATTAGAAAACACGCTAGACAGATCCTAGCGCTTTTATTCAAAACGCTAGCCAATTAGAAAACACGCTAGATAGATCCCTAGCGTTTTTAGAAAGCGCTAGCTATTTAGAAAACACGCTAGACAGATCCTAGCGCTTTTATTCAAAACGCTAGCCAATTAGAAAACACGCTAGATAGATCCCTAGCGTTTTTATAAAACGCTAGGTATTTAGTAAACACTCTAGACATATCCCTAGCGCTTTTACTCAAAACGCTAGGTATTTAGAAAACACGCTAGATAGATCCCTAGCGCTTTTTTAGAAAAGCGCTAGGTATGGTTAAATAATTTTTTTGTTTCCCATTGAGCTACTTCCCTCTTTTCACCTAACACTCTTACCCGTAAACGCAAAAATCACTCACCCGTAAACGCAAAACCCTAACACCCTAACTCAAATTAACATCATCTCTCTCAACGAAAATCATCTCTCTCGGTGAACATCATCTCTCTCACCTGCACAACATTGGTGAGTTTTACATTTCCTTTCTCTGTTTCTTGTTAGATATTAATTGTGGGTTCTAGTTTAGAAATATATTAGTTTTGTCACTTGTGCACACTAGACTATTCTTCTTTTTTTCACCACTAGCCTCTTCTTGTTACACATATGAATTGATTCTTCATTATATTCGAATTGCTTGATGGGTCATATGTTAAAGTTCTCTTCTCGAGGATTTTATTATAAATATTTGGCAATTATGGATAGAAATTGGATGTCCGCCAATCGTCCGTCCCAAGGAGAGTATATTACTGGAGTGGATTATTTTGTGAAATGTTTGTTGAACGTTTAGGGACTTCTAGTGGTATGAAATGTCCTTGTTTAAGGTGTTGTTATGTAAAATCGCCATCGCAGAGGAGTTGACACGACATTTAAAGGCTAATGGAATTGATCAAAGTTACACTTGTTGGATAATGCACGTGAGAAAAAGGTGAATCTTCAAATATGAATGATATTAGTAAGAGATATGCGCCACGGTTGACACGGAACACATTCATTTGATGCGAACGAATTTGAAGAGATGGCAAAGGTGGTTGAAGAGGATCTTAATGATTGTCTGAAATGTTTGAGAAGTTGATAAGCGATGCAGAGACACCATTGTATGCGGGTTGTAATGAATTCACAAAATTATTGGTTGTGATCAAGTTGTATAACTTGAAAACTCGCCACGGATGGACGGATAAGAGCTTTACCGATTTACTCTCACTTCGAAAGAAATGTTGCGAATGATAATGTGCTTCCTTCTCGGACGTATGATGCAAAGCAAATGTTGGAGTCTATTGGCTTGAACTATGAGAAGATACACGCTTGTCCGAATGATTGCATTTTATTTCGAATGAACATGTGTTGTTAAAGTCGTGTCCTAAATGTAATGCACCGCAGTATAAGAAGAAAGAGTCCGCTCCACAAAAGGTGTTGTGGTATTTTCCTATAATTCCTCGATTTAGGCGCATGTATCGTAGTTCGTAAGATGCAAAACACTTGACATGGCATGAGGATGAAAGGATTAAAGATGGTATGCTACGACACCCGCAGATTCTCCGCAATGGAAAAAATCAATATTGAGTATCCTAATTTCGGGATGACCCGAGAAACCTACGCCTTGCATTGTCTGGCCGATGGATTTAACCCGCACGGTATCCGAGTAGCTCCCACAAGAGACACGCCCGTGATTTTGGCGATTTATAACTTATCATCGTGGCTTTGCATGAAACGCAAATATATGATGTTTGTCTTTGTTAATTTCGGGCCCAAACAACCAGAAATGATATTGATGTATACTTGGCTCCTTTAATTGAAGACTTGAAGCAAATGTGGGAGATTGGGGTAGAGGTGTATGATGGGTTCAGAGAAGAAAGTTTCACCCCGAGGGCTATGATCTTTGGCACAATTAACGACTTTCTCCGCATACGGCAATCTATCGGGCACAGAACAAAGTGGCAAGGCAGTGTGCATGCCCTATATGTGAAGATAACACGCATTGGATGTGGTTGGAACATGGTAAGAAGAATATCTATCTTGGTCATCGAGATTTTTGCCTTCAACTCATCACTATCGATTGTGGAGAAAGGCATTTGATGGGAATACAGAAACACGTAGAGCTCCCCGCCTTTGACGCGAATGTGTATTTGAAAAGGTGGAAGATTTGAACATTAAATTTGAGAAGCCTTTTTGCGGGAGAGATTGCCAAACGGGGTGGAAGAAAAAGTCGATTTTCTTTGAGTTGCCATTTGGAAGTCATTATATGTAAGGCATTTCATTGATGTGATGCATGTTGAAAAGAATGTCTTCGAAAGTGTCATTGGTACCTTACTCAATATGCCGTAAGACTAAAGATACCATCAACTCAAGGTTGGATTTGGTTAGTATGGGTTTGAGACCGAATTGGGTCCCAGAAAGAAGGGTACACGCACATATCTACCTCCCAGACTCATACTCTATCTAGAAAGGAGAAGATTGTCTTTTGTGAGTTTCTTCATGGAGTTAAAGTTCCAGAGGATACTCTTCAAATGTGGCGACTCTTGTATCGATTAAAGACCTCAAGTTAAAGTCTCTAAAGTCCCACGATTGTCATGTTCTCATGGAGAATTTTCTACCCATTGGTATACTATCCATTTTGCCTAAGAAAGTGCGTCGGACCTTAACCAAACTTTGTTTATTCTTTAAGGCGATTTGTAGTAGAGTGATTTGACCGAAAGTTGCCAACATTTGCAAAGAGAAATTGTCACTTTGTGTGAGCTTGAGATGTATTTCCCACCTTCCTTTTTCGACATAATGATTCATCTAATAGTTCATCCGGTTAGAGAGACACAATTGTGTGGCCCATGTTACATGAGATGGATGTATCCGTTGAAGCGTTACATGAAGATATTAAAAGGATATGTGAAAAATCGATCACGACTGAGGGTTGTATTGTTGAGCGCTACATAGTTGAAGAGGCTATTGAGTTTTGCACGGGCTATCTATCTAGTCTTGAATATTCCGTGGGACCGCCAAGGTCTCGTCATGCGGGAAGGATTAGTAAAGGGATGACAGAACTAAATTAGTGATGGTATCAAGGAAAGAACTAGAGCAAGCACACTTGTACGTTCTTCACAATGATAGATGAGGTTGATTCATATGTTGCCAAGCACAAGGAGATTCTTAATAGTCAATTCAGGGAAAGAAGCAAGTTTGGTTAGCAAAAGAACACAATAGGAGTTTCATAGTGTGGCTAAAACATCACATTGATGGTGAGTGTGTTTGAATCCTACTTGATTTCAAAAAGATTGAGATGGTTAGCAAAAGGTCCAAATATACATGTCTTCTCTTACAACAAACTATCTAATGAACGAGTGCACTTTCTATACAAAAGAACAAGATGATCAGAGTAAAATGCAAAATAGTGGGGTGACTCTTGTAGCTCATTCTATGCATGCATCCAAAGTACAAAGATAGAAATCCCATATATGCGAATATGTCTTACTTTGGCTTCATTGAACACATATGGGAGTTGGATTACAATATGTTTTGAGAGCCCGTGTTCAAATGTGAATGGGTTGACAATAATATTTGGTTTCTGATTGATGAATTAGGGTTCATGCGGGTGAATTTCAACAAGTTAGGATATAAAGATGAACCTTTTATTTTAGCATCGCAAGCTCAACAAGTGTTTTATGTCACCGATCCAGCTTAATATCAATTGGTCTATTGTTCTATTGATCGACAAAAAATTTGTGTATAACAACGATGATGATGAAGCACCCGATGATGTTGGTGTTGAGGACGACCCTTTCTTCGTAACATCGTAACCAATAATAGGGAAAATACTTCTATAGAGGATGTTGTATATTTTAGAAAAGATCATAATGATGGAATTACTATTCGTCGAAAAAAATACCAAGACGCGAATTGCAAACAAAATTTTGTCTAGGAAAAGGAAAAGGTAATATAGACTTAATGATTTCTCGTTATTTTTATTAATAGATAATTATTATATTGTTTTTGTAAATTTAACAATAACATGGATTATGTTATATTGCAGTCGATGGCATCACTTAGTGATCATGAGATCTAGTGGTCAAGGCAGTAGTCATTGAGGGTTGTCTTTGTTATATATGTTATAGCTTTAATTTGTAGCTACTTTTGAGTTTCATAATGTAAGTTACTTATTATGTTGTATGATTTGTAAACAAAAATATCTATTAATAGGTTGAATTTTGTGTGTATCTATATATTGGATTGTAATGATATTGGGTGAATTTTGTTGGAATGATATTTGATGAATTTTCTTTGGAAGGGAATGAATTAATAGGTTGTAATTAAAAGGAGAATAAACAAAAATAAAAAAATATTTAAAAAAATCAGTCAATACATAGCGTTTTAAAGAGAAAACGCTAGAAATAAAATTAAAAATCATTCAATTCCTAGCGTTTACGTAAAACGCTAGGAATGATAGTAAAAGGTGTTATAGCATCCCTAGCGTTTTTACATAAAACGCTAGGAATGATAGTAAAAAGGTGTTATAGCATCCCCAGCGTTTTTACATAAAACGCTAGGAATGGTAGTAAAAAAGGTGTTATAGCATCCCCAGCGTTTTTACATAAAACGCTAGGAATGGTAGTAAAAGGTGCTATAGCATCCCTAGCGTTTCTAAAACGCTAGGAATTGTAAAAGGCGCTATAGCATCCCTAGCGTTTTAACTTAAAACGCTAGGAATGGTAAACACGCTGCGCTAGATGATCCCTAGCGTTTTATGTAAAAACGCTAGGGATGCTATTAAAATTTTTACAAGCGCGCTCTCTCATCTCCCTCACACACTCACGTAGGCGTCTCTTCATCTACCTAACTTCTCTCCACGACCAGAAACCCTCCACGAACAACCCGTAACCCAGAACAACCCGTAACTCACGTAGACTTCGTTCATCGTACCTTTGCGAACCTCCACGACCCAGAAACCCTCTTCGCTCATCTTCGTTCATCTCCTTGGTGCTACGACCGAGAAACCCATAAACGCGACCCAGAAACGTGAAACGCAGAAACCCATCCTCTTCGCTCATCCTCTCTCTCCTTGGTGCTATCTTACCACACAGCTCCCTCCCATTTGTTTCCTTTTTCTCAGCACTCTCTCTCCCTTTCAAAAGGTATTTTCTGCACTCACGCACTCTCCACCTCTCTCACCGCAATGACTATTTGTTATGGTTTTTTATGGTTTGTTATGTATCTTTTGTATGGCTTTCTCTGTTACTTAATTAGCTCAATGTTGTATCTAATTAGTTGTTAGATTAGTCTAGCTTAGATAGCATTATTAACTTGACTAGTGCATGGCTTTCCTAGTGCATGGCTTTCTCTGTTTACTCTAGGTTCTTAGTGCATGGCTTTCCTATATATGTTTACTCTAGGTTATATACTTAGTGCATGGCTTTCCTATGTATGTTTACTCTAGGTTACTTAGTGCATGGCTTTCTCTGTTTAGTGCATGACTTTCATATATATGCTTACTCTAGGTTATATACTTAGTGCATGTCTTTCCTATGTATGTTTACTCTAGGTTACTTAGTGCATGGCTTTCACTGTTACTTAGTGCATGGCTTCTTCTATATTTTGTTAAGTGTTTGTTGGTTCTATATAAACAATTAGAAAGCTAAAACTCACTGAGTCTATTTCATTTGGGTCATTGCAAGTCAGATGGCATCACATAGTGATCACGAGAGTAGTCAGGGTGGTGATGGGGGTGATAGAAACACAAAGAAGTTCACTCCCCGAGGAATTACATCGAAAAAGAATATCGTCCATCGGATAAGTAAAGGACACGAGAAATATAAGGTAAGTTAATTACTAATTATTAATGTTGTTCTCTACCTTTCCAAGTTATCTAATTATTTAATGATTTAATTATTTAAGGTCCGATGGAGTGTTAAAGGTTTGCCAATTGGAGACAACGGCACAAATTTAATTAGCTTTATTGGTACTAAGGTGAAACAAATCTTTCCAATTTCAATAAAAAGTTGGAATGAGAAAGATAATACAGTTTTGCCTAAACTGAAAGATGATTTTTGGTCCTTAATACAGGTATATAATTTTAGACCTCTTTAATAATCTTATTTAGTGAATTTTTAGTTGTTTTTATTTAATCCATTTTTATGTATAAGTAGAAACACTTTGATGTCGATGATGCCCGAAGAGATTGGATACTCAAGGAAGCGGGAAGGTTGCATCGGGCATATAGAACTGATGTGGGGAAAAAGTATCTGAAACGGCCTGATGGGACCATCAGACAGGAGCCTCCAGCACTGTATGCCGGAATTATAACTAAGGAGGATTGGACCAAATTTGTAGATGTACGCACTACAGATCCGGATTTCCTGGTTAGTATATTAATTATTTAAGTTATATATATATATATATATATATATATATATATATATATATATATATATATATATATATATATATTTCATAACAAGATATCATTCATTAATGTATACATGTTTTTAAATAGAAAAAAGCAAAGCCAATAAAGTGAGAGCTTCTAATCAAAGTACCCTTATAGAGGAGGTTCAAGTGGATATCAAATTCTTGAAGAAAGATTGGTAAGACACAATTAGTTTAATTTATTATGATTTAATGAATCTTTTAATTTACAGTTGATTAACAATTATTAAACTTAAATAGTTACTGCAAGAGGGGAAAGATCCAACTCAAGAATCCCTTGATCGTTGTACTGTCTGGTTAGAGGCCCGACAAAACAAGGATGGGGAGATTGTGGATCCGAAAACTAAGGAGGTCAAGGACAAAATTGTAAGTATTCCAAAATTCATGTATTGTAATTTTAATTTTATGATTCCTAGCAAGTTGGAATTTGTGTCCGACTATATTTTTTAATCAGTTACTCGATTTTTTTGACACGCGAACATATTTTTTATTGTCGATTAAATTTCTTTGACACTTGTTTATTATTTTTATCCGTTACTCAATTTTTTTTGACACGTGGACATATTTTTTATTGTCGATTAAATTTCTTTGACACTTGTTTATTATTTTTATCCGTTACTCGATTTTTTTTGACACGTGAACATATTTTTATTGTCGATTAAATTTCTTTGACACTTGTTTATTATTTTTATCCGTTACTCGATTTTTTTGACACGTGGACATATTTTTATTGTCGATTAAATTTCTCTTGACACTTGTTTATTAATTTTATCCGTTATTTATGTTTGTGCATCAAGAAGCATATCACAATCAGTATCACAAGGAGATTTAACAGATTGTGATGGTCAACAAGATGTCTTTGCTCGTGCCTTGGGAAGGGAAGAGAGACAGTGGTCGGATTAGAGGTTATGGATATGGGATTCCTCCTACAACCGTGTTTGGGCCAAAGAGCCAAAGCAAGGGGGTGCGGGATTGTAAAGTCACGGCGCAAAGTATGACGAGCTATCCAAGAATGTTGTTGTGTTAATGGAAGAGAGACAGATGTTTAAGCAGCTCTTGGCACAAAGGATTGGTGCACCATCCCCTGCTGCACCACCCCCTGCTGAACCTATATCACCTGCTGCACCCCCCCATAGCGCCCGAGATAGCTGCACCATCCCTTCAACACAGGTATTTAACAAAACTCGACCTGTTTTTTGTACATATGTATTTGATAAAATTATCATGTATATTTATTTTTCTTTATAATTGATTTAGGATAATTGTGAATGTGAGCTATATATTGCAAACCCACATCGAAAGGTTGCAGTGGGTTTGATATGTAACCAATTGAGTGCCACACTGCACAATTTACCCATGCCTGAAAACCATTTGAGAGTTAGGGTAGACTATTCAATAGAGGGGTCTGCACCATTGCCTGTTCCAATTGCTAATGCGGATATATTTACTGTGGATCAAGCACTTAGTACTTTTGTGGCATGGCCTGAACAACTTGTCGTTGTAAGTGACAATATTTTTGTTAATAAGTTGATGACTATAATGTGTGTTAACTAACTAATTAATCATTTTTTTAATATATACTAGGTACCCCAAGTGTCCCGACCTTCCCCTTCCATAAAAGTGTCCCGACCTTCCCCTTCCACTACCAAACTCTCCCGACCATCTACTTCTATACAGCCAGTCCAACATGTTGGTCAATTTCCCATTGATGAATTCCAGAAGTACATCGATTCTCTAAAGGTCCACATCACTCAAAAAATGAACCCGGACGACCAAATTTTTTTACCGGCCGATAACATTGTGGGCCTGGAACAGTTGGTAATTCTCAACATGGAGGATCTGAAAGCTATAGTTGAAATGGATTGGGCCCGCGCCATCGATATTAGAGTATACAGAGGTATGTATTAAATTATTTGTACACAATAGTTGTTTATATTAGAGTATATATTAGAGTATATATATGAGGATCCGAAAGTTGTATATATATTATTTATAGGTTTTTGTACAATCGTCTTCTCTGGTCTTCGCATACGGATTACGTAGTATTTCTTCTTGTGTCCAGCGTGTATCGTTGTGTTTAAGCAAGGTAATACTGAGGAACGTATTATGGCTATTAAGAGTGAAATACAAAGTTATATCCATTCACGCTTAATGGATGCCAAGCATTTGAAAGGCGACTCTTTATTTTTGGCACCACTCAATAATGGGTGAGAAATTTAGTCTTCAATCACTTGTTTAATTATTTTGAGGATTGTATTATAGTGTAAATTAATGTGTACTCATTCGTGATTCATTTACTTGCAGGCAACATTGGGTACTCTTTGCAATAAACCCTAAGCAAAATGTTGTCTACTATCCGGATTCACTTCAAGGCCATTACAACGTCTCACGAGACTTCGTAGAGATGGTTGAGAGGTGTGTATGTGTAACCCTTTCATTTTAATTTGTATAATTTAATATATGTATTTTTTTCAACTTAACGTTATATATATATATATATATGTATGACGTTACAGTGCTTTGAAAGAATACTTGGGATTATCTACGAGTAAAATAAGATGGCTACCCATAACTGTAAGCTTTTTAAGAATCATTCTTATAATTTTAATTGAATTTTTGGTCATAAAATGTGACAATTAAGTTATAATCTTTTGCTTTGTAGTGTCCTAAACAACCAAATAACAATGATTGTGGGTACTACGTTATGAGGTTTATGAAAGAGATTATCACTCATGACAAAGTAACAATCCCAACCAAGGTAACTACTTAGATTTCTTTTTTATATTGATATTATAATACTTACTCACATTTAATAAACATTTTAATTCTAATTTTATTTCATTTTATTTTTCAAAGATTTTCCCAAACTTTAAAAATATCCGTAATTACTCTCATTGAACAACTTACAGCAGTAGGGGGAGTAGTGCGCTTTTGTTTCTAGCTTTTTGTAGCAAGTTTTGAGATTCATAATAGTTTAGTTATTATATATGTTGTATATATTGGATTTATATTATGTTGTAAGTACTTCTTAGAATGATATATATTGGATTGGAAATATTATTTGATGAATTTTGTTGACTGAATTTTGTTTGAATGATATTGGATTGGAATGTATTTTTACGAATTTGTAATTAAAATGGAGAACAAACCAAAATAAAAAAATATTTAAAAAAATCAGTCAATAGGTAGCGTTTTAGAGTGAAAACGCTAGAAATGAAGTTAAAAATTATTCATCACCTAGCGTTTTAAAAATAAAACGCTAGGAATTGTAAAGAGGAGCTAGAGGATCCCTAGCGTTACGTAAAACGCTAGGAATGCTAATAAAGGTGCTATAGCATCCTGGCGTTTTACATAAAACGCTAGGTATGGTAGTAAAAAGGGTTATAGATATCCTAGCGCTTTAATTTAAAACGCTAGGAATGGTAGTAAAAAGAGAATTATGGGATCCCTAGCGTTTTTATTTAAAACGCTAGGAATGGTAGAAAAAAAGAGCTATGGGATCCCTAGCGTTTACGTAAAACGCCAGGAATTGTAAAAAGGCTTTGGGTCAATGGCTAGCGTTTTATATAAAACGCTACGTATGTCTAAAACACGCTGGGTCAATGGCTAGCGTTTTTTAAAACGCTACTAATGGGGTGTACGCATTAGTAGCGCCAGCTTCTCTAGCGTTTTAAAACGCTAACAATGCCCAAAACAAACGCTAGCCATCCTAATACGCTGGCGTAGTGCATCTACTTCCATTTGCTGACTTATGCTTCAGAGTGCTTGCAGGTACACACCCCTGACTACCTAACCTCGTAGGATCATCCAGATCCCAGACGACTTTACAAACACCTACCACAAATTCAGATCCTTGTACCGATCCCAGGTACTAAACAAATTCTGAGAGTGAAAATGACCCCACGAACATGCACCATGTGAATTCAGTACAAGGCTTAATAAGGGTAAGCAAGAAGATGGGCTCATGATGCGGGAAAGAAGTAAATACTCTTTGTTTGTGTGTAACGTACTCCCCAGCAGCACAAAGATTGTGTGCAACGTGGGTGTCAACAAAGAGGTGCGCCCATTTAGTGATGAGTACAATACAAATTGGAAGAACTACACAATAATTGTTTCAGATTTTGGGTTGACAATGACAATGATTTCAAGTTCACTGCTATGATTTTTTGGTTGATGAAAAATATAATTCTTGCATTACTATAGTCTATATGCATATTGGAGATAGATAATTAATGAAAAAATAGGATTTTATTAAATTCTTGGTGCCACGTTTTTCTTTTCTCTAAAATGAATCCTGCATTTTATGAAGTTTTGTCAGAGTTCAAAACTTAAAAGGTGTGAAGTTGGGAAAAAATTCATGGAACAAGGAACTCAGCTGCAACTGATCTTATCTATTGAAGTTATTTTTTATTCATATATTTTTAAGCAGGCTATGATATTGTTTAGTAGGTCATTTCTTAATAGCATATATATAGATTTGTAGGTTATTATGCAGGATATTATCTTATAGATATATAAAAATATATAAAAAATCTGGTCTCCACCTTTCTCTTTAAGAATGTGTTTTTCATCGGAGTGTTCAGTAGTTTTTATGCATGTTTTTTTTGGCAGTTTTAAAATTTTTATGCATGTTTTACTTACTTTCATTATCAATTGTCGGTTTGGATTTTGCTTTTCCCACTCCCCCTCCTACTCACCGCACACCCCTAAACAATTTTTTTCCAAAAATAACCTCGCGTGGGATGCTCGTGTAGCACGGTTTAAGTGACGATTCGAACGACGTTGTGCGAACGTGTTTGAACGACGTTATCCGTGTTAAGGAATTTTGGTTGTTCGTGTAAGCTCGTTCGAACAGGTTCAATACAATCATACGTGTTAAGGAAAGTTGGTAACTGATGGTGTGAAGGTGCATAATTGTTGACGCGGATGACATTATTCGAACATGTTTGAATGTTGTGGTTCGAATATGTGTTCGAATGGTTGCCTTCGAACCAGCGTTATGCAGAAACAGAAACTTAATAAACCAGAAACAAAGTTTTGGTGATTTCAAAAGTTGTCTACCAAGAGTTATACAACATTGTGTACCAAAATTATAAACCTAACTTAACATTGACTACCATCACTATCTTTACTTAAATCTACACAAGGAAGGGGATGGGGGGTTGTGATTGTATGAGCAAACACTTTCACTTTTGCATACGGCTAATAAAAAGCGAGTCTCAACCCTTTGCTATGGGTGCCCTATTAGTATTCCATATCAAATCCGGCAGGGGCATTGGACTTGTAGACTTCATAAAGACCTTCAAAAAGACAACAAAAAAAGAATGTTATGTAATGTTTCAGAATAACTAAATTGAATCTAAATAGAAAACACTTTACCTGTACAAAGTGTTTGTATATTTCTACCAAAATGATGTTGAACTGTCGGACACTTCTGAATGGTGCAACATTGAAAGGAAAAATAATGTAACAACAATTAGGTGACCAACAAGTCAGGACGACTTTGTACTTGTTACTGATTAGATACCCCATATCCGGTATAGTCATCCAATTATCTTCAACATTATCCCCATGATATGTTGTCTCAACAACGCCTTCATCAAAAATGTGACCTTTCCAATACCACCATACGCATTTGAGTGTAGAAGTCATTGTATTGGTTAAGCTCTTCTATCGATTCGTTCTCACTGATCGCCAAGCCTCCTCCCCCCTTCCAAGAAATGCAGCAATACACCGGAATCCACAATTTCCATCACCAACCACATTAACAATTTTTTCAACATAGGGATGCATGTACTCTGGCATCCCGATTATGTATCTATTAAAAACATCCATAATCGTAGCATACATATCTCAGAATAATAGGATTTGGTGAAAGAGCGGAGCTGGTGTCAAAGAAAGAGTCGGTGTTAAAGTAAGAGTCTCTTTGAAGCAGATAGTAGTAGTGACTTGTGTAACAATAGGTGTGGGTGTTGGTTTCTTAGGTAGTGGAGGAGTAGGGATTGTAGTAGCACTGTCAGCTTGAGTTCACTTTTTTCTTTGTGATGGATTATGTGTGTGTGTGGGTTTGTAGGCGTGCCCACTCCTACTTGGGAGTAGGCGTTTATTTGAGACCGAGCAAAACATCCACTATCTGAACCCTGGGGGGTCAAATTTGTCATCTACATGCTCCCAAAATGACTTGTCTCGCTTTGTTGAGTAATCAACTTTCCCTTTCTTATATTTTTTTGGTGCTCCCTTTGTAACGATCGTATCCGGAGGTGGACACATGAAAGTCGTGTCTGGGAATGCCAATTCACGTGCTTTTGCCTTCATCATAACTCTACCGGCGTGATCGGAGGTCTCAAACCTTCTTTTGATAGTTTCAAGTTCAATGTCGAGACTCAACCCATCATCCACTATCTCTGTCTGCATTTTGAAATTCAATCTCTGCCAATGTTGGTGAATCAAGCTCAACGGAATTGGAGTGTAGTCCATCATAACCCTACAAAATAAGCGACTTTGATATAGTAACAATGAAATTAAGAAGTTTAAATTAGTAGACATAATAACAACATAAGTGTGCTTCATACCTAGAAAGCTCACACGCACATGGTAGTCCGTGTGTGGTCTTGAGCGTGCATCGACATAATGATGCGTCAAGTGAAACGGATCCAGTCCAATGCATCTCATCCAAAATATGGTCTATAGCTTCGATGAAACTAAACCCTTAATTTCATCAAAAATCTTCTTCATGTGTGGAACTTCCACTCTACTCAGAAAACAGATTGAAATTCACCTATAATGTCATCAACAATAGATGTGTCTTTCACAATGAGCCTAGCTTTGGCCCTCACATTTTTCTTAATGTGAAATTGGTACAACAAGTTTGTAGATGTTGGAAATATTGCTGCCAGAGCATTCATCATACCAGTGTATCTGTCAGTAAGTATGACCTTTGGTAATTTATCCTGTCTCCTAAATAAACCACTCATGCAAAGTTATCTAACCTCTCCCAATTGACATAAGCAATTGCAACAAAGTGAGTCTTCTCTGTTGAGGTTACACCAACGATCTCAACCAACGGATACCTATACCAGTTGGTCTTATATGTGGAATCAATCAACAAAACAATCGGGAAGGTGTTTAGAAGCTCAATGGAATCTGGATGTGCCCAAAAGATGTCTTTGACAACAGTAGTTCACTCTGCAAGTCGAGTCCAGTAAACATAATTATCACGTTGCAAATTAAATAAAACATCTGTTGTTGGAGCTCAGTCCTACCCTCACGCATAGCCGACTGTTGCCTTTGACGACAATTGTATATTTGTTTCACAACCGTATAATTATCAGTAGGCTTCATCAATTTGAGTTCATTAAGGATCAATTTAGGCCGAGTATGATTCCTAGTCATTCTAGCGACTACTTCCTTCTCTTCTGAAGTTAACCTACCAGTGTAGGGATGTCCTTCATGATAAGTAATCAATCCATGGTTATGAGTTCCACACAACCCTCAAAATTCATCCTCCAAGGTTCTTAATAAATTTCCCTTTCAGTCAGAACTTACAACAGCATTTTCTAGTGTTTGTCACGTGTTCAACATTGTCTTGTAAGATCCAGCTTTATCACAAATCAATATGCAGTATTCTTTACCTGATCATTGTCCGGTGTCAGATCTTCCTATAACAATCACCATCCCAAGAGATTTGCCAACCGCACACACCCACGTCAACAGCTCGTCACGATTAGGAAATAGCTGAAAATCAATTACTATGTGTCAGTTAATTAATTTGAAGACTTCGCTAAAAAATCAACAACTAATTCTTACTGTATTCGTTGTGAAAGAACTAGTAAAGTCTTGAACTTCTACGACGTCAGTTGACATCTCAAATGCTCCAGTTGAAATCTCAATTGCTCCAGAAGTTCCCCCATTTTCTTCCATTTAATCCCAAAAAACCTGCACAGAAGCTACATAACATTAGGTACTGTCATGCGACGGTTCGAACACACTCATGCGAACATGTTCGAATAAGGGTGTTCGAACGCAACATAGTCACACCCCACTCATAACACGTTTGAATATGATTATTCGAACATGTTCGAACCCCGTATTCGAACCGAGCGCGATTTCAGAAAATAAAAATGGCAGAACAAGCACAAAATGGAACCAAAATGATAAAAGTTTGGTAGGGTTATTACCTTGAGCTAGTTGCCAATGTTGGGTAGTTGAATGGGGAGTGAATGATGAAGGTGAGGAGGGGTGGGTTTTGGAGTGGAGAGAGGGGAGGTTTGGGTTTTGGAGAGGGAGTGTGTTTGTTGTAGGAAAAGAAGAGGGAGAAGGGTAGGGGGAATTCAAATGTAAGTGGGTTAGATTGGTAAATGTGTAGGGTGAGGGGGTGTGTTTTGAGTAGGAGGGGGAGTGGGAAAAGCAAAAGCCATCGGTTTTCATTGATAATTGGGAAAAGCCCAAACCAAAAACAATTTAGACCAGCCAAGAAACGGACTGTCCACAAAAGCCCAAAGCCAACAATACTAGTCAAAAGCTAAGAAAATCCAGGGGGGCACCATTTTTTACCCCATCTGTTGGCACACATACCCCTCATTTTACCCAAACTCTGAATTTTACCCCTGACTCTTTACAAAAACTAAAACTAATCATCAAAGGTTACATACTTCCGGAGTGAGAAAGTGAGTGCGATTTTTTTCTTCCCGAAAACCCCTCAAAAGGGATATCTCCGAAAGTGTATTTAGTTTCTTTCTTCCCAGAAACATTGCAAAAGTGATAAACCCGGATCACAGAGACACTTCCCGGTTTGTCACTTTTGCAATGTTTCCGAGAAATATCATACAAATCCCTTCCGGAACAGATTTAGATTCGGATTTATCGTTTACGCATACATCCGAAACTGAGTTGTAAGTGTTTTTGTTATTTATAATAATTTTTTGCTATTTTTTTACAGTGGCGCACACTAGAATCAGAGGTAGGATCCCACGCGGATCACGACAGTTGATATTATGAGGTGAGTCATCACGGTCAGCCGACCGTGAAACCGAGCACACTCCGGTGAGTGCACGCACTCAGGTGAGAATAGTCGGCCGCACATCTAACCAGCATAGGCGTGTTCAGGGACGAGAGGGCGCTGGTCATACTGTTCAGGAGGCGGACCAAGATCGCGGAGGGTATTATGAGGCTCCTGATCCTGAGCAGTTTATGTAGGAGGTTAGGGCTGAGTAGGAGCATCAGGCCGAGGAGCTAGATCTAGGTCCAAAGGACCGCTCTCTTTTGACTACAGTTGACGTAACATCAAAGCTTCGTATAGGTCCAAGAGAGGTCGTCTTTATTTGTTGGTTTTGAGCCTTTGAGGTGGTGTCCATAATCAAAATCCTAGGGAACATCCTCAATAAGTTGATAGACTCAGGGTGTGCCCACATGATGTCACCTACAACAAATAGTGTTCAAAATCTATCAGTCTCATAAGCTCCTGTATCTCTGTTCTAGGACCTCTCCGACTCGACCCAAACTTCCTACGATGTCTATGCAACTGTGTGATACTACTCAAATTGCCCACAAATCTCTTCTTCAATGCCTCCAGACACTTCATCGGTTTAACATTTAACATTGTTTGCACCATTGACCACTCCTCTTTAGTGAACCACCCAAAGATTGGAAGGCTGATACATGTTTTAAGCAGCTCATGATTGTGTAGTCCACACCTTACCTTGACTTTCTGATCCCCAACAGAAGGAGTCAATGGTGTAGCTCTCAGCCTAAAAGGACAGCTACACTCCTTTGAAGACCTCGCTCTAGAACAACTGGCGTCTACTCTAGCGTATCTACATTATTTCTCGCAAGCCAAATAATTTTATTCTTCCTCCCCTTACCAATGGTTGTATCTGATCTAAGAATAACAACAATCACTCTGGTGGTTTTCCCAACCTCTCTAGCCCAACGTACGAGATCGTCACACGTAGCAAAAGTTTACAAAATAAACAATTTATCGTTGTTATGACAAATAATAACTTATAAATACTCAAAAACTAATTTAATGGGAGATATGTGTCTCTTTAGTCTTAAATG
Organism: Oxytropis ochrocephala; assembly: GCA_020916435.1. Taxonomy (NCBI): domain Eukaryota; kingdom Viridiplantae; phylum Streptophyta; class Magnoliopsida; order Fabales; family Fabaceae; genus Oxytropis; species Oxytropis ochrocephala. The sequence goes on along the minus strand of CM037090.1, from coordinate 52,196,738 downwards.
CGTCCGATAAATTCATAGTAATGGAAATCGAACCATCAACTGTAGTCATATCTGTTTGATTTTAAAAAAATAAATTAAATATAAACATAAAAAAAATTGGATTTACGTTACATACATAAATCGCAGTTAAAAAAATTAACTCCCCGTATCTACCCATGACTCATAAATTCAGACACAATCCGGAATTATGTATTAAGACATAAATCCGGAAGAGAGATAATTCCGGAATTAAGTTTAAAACATATTTTTGGGGATAAAAAAAAGGTTCCCAAAATACCTTCTGATGCGTGAACCGAGAAAGCTGAAAATTTTGGCGCTTTAGAGTAAATTTTGGTAAAAATGAGAGGTAAATTTAGATTAAATTAAAATTGGGGTTGAGTTGAGTGGTCCAACTTGGAGTAGAAATATCTTCAGCTAACCTAGGGTCAATAACACTAGATGTGCACCATACACTAACGCTTCAATTATTTCTCTTTTTCAAACAAAAATTAATACCTACGTGTTCATGTTCGTGTCATAGTCAGAAATTTGTATCAGTGGTCATACGTGATTTTCCTATTTTGTTAACTTATAGAGAGTTAACAAACCAACCAATTAACTAACAACCTGATGATATAATTAAGTACCTCTTTGTAGCTCTATGTAATTAACCACCACAAATTAAGATTCAAATTAAAGCTTCAATATCGCTACCGACAAAGAACAACTCATATGCCCAGAAAACCTGAAGTGCTAGAAAACGAATCTTTTAGGCTGTAATTATATACAGGATAGAGTTGATCATTATGATCCTGTCCAAAATTAAGATTTTGCAAACTCATTTGATTAAAGAAAGATCATTATGCATGCTTTGAGGTCCATGAAAATTGGAAGATAATTGTCCTTAGTATCATCCTGACACTCTCCAAGAATATTCCAGTTAAAGATCCTGATGAATGATATATATACTCTTTCACAAGCAAACAAAGAGCACATGTTATGTAAGATTAATGTTTATTTCCGGATTTACTTTTCAGACATAATATAATTTCGGAATATAAATATAAGTATTCTCTTGGTGCGAATTTAGTCCCTAATTATTTTTTGAGCTAATTTAGTCTCCTTAGTTTTTAAAACTATAAAATTGTGATCCCATGGACACTAATCCTAATTAGCATTTTAGAATCACGTAGGATTTTGTTAACTTTAAAAGTTAATGAGAAAAACAATGAACCAAGAAGAAACAAAAGAGACAAGAATTCTTAATTGAGAGACAATTTAATTCTCCTTGTCAATCAAACTCTTTCTATGCAATTGGACCAATGACAATATATGCCAACCAACACTAGTACCCTTGATTAATTTAAATAGGAAGCGAAAAATGACACACAAGAACAAAGTGAATTCTCATTTCTCAAATAGACTGGTACATGAAACAAATAGATTAGTTCAGAAAACAAAGTAAAAATAGATTACTTCAACAAAAAGTAGATTGGTACAAGAAGTAAAGTAATAACATTGACGTGGTTCAACAACGAGGCAAAATTAGAAACACAATGTGTATAGATTTATGTTTGACTGTGTAGTAATGTTGGGATACAATTGTATAGTTTTAAAATTAAAAGGATTAAATCAGCTCAAAAAATAATTAGGAGACTAAAATTGCACCAAGAAAATACTCAAGGGACTAAAAATACTATCTAGTCGAATTGATAATAATAAATTTTATAAATATTAAATACTGCCTCACTCTGAGATAAATTATATTTTCATCTAAAAATTAATTTCTATAAAAAGAATCTGATCATTTTCTTTTTTCGTTAAAATAAATTACCTTTTTTTAGTAATGTTAAAATAAATTATTAGATCCCATTATTTTCATTTATTTACATTGCAATCCTTATAATTTAATCATATTGTTTCTTCGGTATTTAATGCTTTGTTAACACCTGAAAATTGCTAAGTTACTAGTTGAGGGAGCCACAGCCAAGGTAAGTGCTCACAGCTCAGTCGAGTTCAGGTGGGTTGATTTATCCAAAATTCTCATAGGGTAACAACCAAAGGGCTGGGAAAAAAATAGAGAAATGAATGGGTCTCAAAACATAACTTCTACCCACTTTCTCTTTTTTGTTGAAACAACATTGATCAGGTAATTGGCTTTGGTCTTGGAGACGTGGGGAAGCATAGACTGACCTACCCTCTAATGAGGGCAAGTCAAGCGTGCACCCTCAAAAAATCATGCCTACCACCTAGAAACATATATATTTTACACCCCCTAAAAAATAATTTGTACCCAAATCCGTAATTTTGTACTCAATTTACACTACACCACACTCACATAATCACTCAATTTTCTACTCTCGGGAACATCGAGTGTCATCATTGGAGTTTCGAGTGATTTTCCTGCATTGGTCTACTACATATGATGTGATTGTCCCGACTTTCATCGTCGAACTCTGTAGAGGATTCCCCATCGGAGTTTTGGCTTATATCGACCTGATCTTTGAGGTGATGGTCACGGTAGGCCGAGATCTTTCCCCATAAATAACTATTTGGATCAACACACAACATAAACATGGAAAAATTCTAAGTCTGAGGCCCCAGGTGCCAAGCAATCTCTCGAGTAGACTAGCTCTGAACCTAAGTCATGGGTCTTCTAGAAAGGTTGATGCAGTCTCAATCACGTCCGCCAAAGCATAGAGCAGTTACCCACGTACACTCCTAGTCTCTCAGTAACATTGATCCCACAAAAATAAGCACGAGCTCTTATTTAGCAAAGAGAACGTAGGTCATATAAATTGCAACGCATCACTATAATTAGACGTTTAATCCCTCAGATTTGATTACTTTACTTTTACTCTATTTTTACACTTACTCTGCTATCCTTAAAACCCAAAACTGAGTTAGACATCAGAGTGTCTTTTGTAGGAGCTTGAAGGAGTTTTTCGCTACGTGCAGAGGAGATCAACTATTGTGCTAAATCTGGCATTTCCATATTACATGTGGCATTTCTCGACAGTCCAAGCTAGCAATAACCAAAACATTTGAACTCATTTGACAAAAAAGTGAATGAGTACAAACACAAGCATTATGTCAACAATGACTAGCTCCCATGGTTAAGAATCCAAAATTAAACTATTAGTCCCCTCTAAATTGTTGGGGTTTGGATTTTCTCCTATAAATTTTTAATCTAGCTAAATCTTAACTACTTATTGTATTTTAGAAAGAGACATTAAAATATAAGGAAAAGGAGTATAAATAATTTTTAAAGGTGTTGGTTAAAAACTAAACACCACCCTCGTATTGAAACTCACATGAGAGGATCCAAGCCCAAATAGTTGAGTAGTTGGGTAAAATAATGCACAAAATCATTTAGGTGACCTACTCAAGTCAAGAGTAACAAAGTGTCAGGTAGTAAGAATGAGTTCTCTATTGCTAGTGTGTATGTGTCACTACGAGATTTGCCCCACTCTTTTAATGCAGTCAGTTGGAATCATGTTTGGAAACTAAGCGCAGAAAGGGTTAAGCTTTTTGCTTGGCAACTTATGCATGGGTGTTTGCCAACTAAGGAATTGTGTTGAAAGTGGAGCAATATAGATGGCTTTTGTTCCAATTTCCCTGGTGTGGAAGAATCGCTGCTTCGTGCTCTTCGTGATTGTCCTTTTGTTGTGTTTATGCAGCGTCGCCTCTTTCACATTGTGCATGCCAATAGATTCTATGAAGGTAATCTTACTGATTGGATACTGTTGAATCTTAATTTATGTTGCACAGAGACGTTTCAGGATTCTTGGCCTCCTATCTGAGCCACAGCTTGCTACCATCTGTGAATGTGGAGAAATAAGGGAGAGCATGATCCGGAGTTCGCTAGGCCTTATAATCTTGCCCATCTGGTTTTGAATTTCCTTTCCCCTTTCTTCGATCATAGTTTGGATAATGTGGTTGTTTTGCCTAGAGTCCGGGTTGAGATTTATATCAGATAGATGCCTCTGTTAGAGGATTGGGTTCGGTTAACTTGTGATGAGACCTCTAGAGGTAATTCGACTATTGCTACCTATGGGGGTGTTCCGCTTAATGTTGTTGGTTCCTGGATTGTTGGTTTTGCTTGAACTTTGGGTTTGGCTAGTGCTCATGTCGCTGAACTGTGGAGTGTTTTTGTGGGATTGCAGTTGGCTTATGACAAAGGCTTTAGGCATGTTGACCTTAATCTGGACTCTGATTCTGTTGTCAAGTGTATTTATCGGGCTTCTGCTGGTAGTTTTGAATGGTGTAGTCTCATTCGGCGTATTAGACAATTGTTGTCTTTGGATTGGACGATTACTATCAAGCATGTCTATGGGAAGTGTTCCTGGGTGTATCAGCAAATACGAGGATCGCCAGCGCAATTGGACTCGCGGCCCGACCCGTCTCGATCGGACGCCGAAACACGGCGCTTGGGCGCATTCTCGCCGCCGAAAATCTCGCAAAGCGGTCGGACCTCTACAAGATATATACGCCATTCGCATATGGCATCGTGCACGTTCTCTAACCTTGTGCTATCCGCGCGGCGACCTCTCACTAGATCGTCGGAGTGTCTTTGCAGGTACCACCCGAGGTGCTCAACGCGTGAAGCCAGGACCGGTCCTTTCACTCATTCAACGACCGGCCCATTCAACGAAGCAACAACTACAACACTTCATTGGTCAAGGTACGATCAATTGGCGACCACAGTGGGAGGCCCGTGCGCTATCCTACCTCATTCATGGCTCCACGCGACCGACCCCAGACGCGGGCCACTTCTCGACTCAACCCCTCCGGCGAGAATCGAAGAAACCCCCCGGGGGCGTGGCGTCACGATCCACGAGTCTCAGGGACTTCCGCGACAAGAACCTTCGGTGCACAACGGTCGCGGACCTATCCTCCAACAGATTCAACCGCCCGTTCCTAGAGACTTGCCGCCCGAGCTGGTTGAAGCGGGCATTCAGGAACCTCTACCGGACCATGTCACTCAAGCCATTTTGCAGATCCTGCAAAACAAAAATCAGGTGATCGCAGATGCAGACGCGCTCATCTCTCGAGACGAAAGAGGGTCGACACGGGCGCGCGCATGCGGAAGGCGGAGAACCTTACGCTCGACGACGGCCGCGCGAAGACACCGCTCCCTCCTCAAAGAAGCATTTTCGCGAGAGAGCACCACTCATCGCTTCTCCGGCAAGAAGAAGAAGAGGCACGCAGGTCGCCCCAGCGGAGAGCGGCGTGAGACGCCGTTCAATGTCCTATGATTATGAAGATTCTAGCTACCGATCGACACCGCGCCGCTCACCCACGAGGTACTCCTCCAATGAGTCGTCCGGTCACGCGTCGATGAGAGAGTAGATCTTGGGATTCTCGAGAGGAGCTGGAAGAGTACTGAGAGATGGAAGAATCGGGGGCGTTCGCACCGCCAAGGAGAGGCCAAAGCGGCGACCAGAAGGCCTCCTCAACTTCCACCAAGCGCCCGTCCCGAGGATTTTATGGAATGTCGGGCGCGAGGCATGCCTCGCAATGCAACCCACTGGGTCGAGCGGCATTCGAGAATGAACACGCCCGTTCTCCGGGAGATCGGGCGTTACAAAATTCGAGAGATCTCCGCAAGCCGCCCAATCTCAACAAGTTTGTGGTAGGGGATCGGACAAACATCTCCGTTACTTCAATAATTCTTCTTTGTTATAGGGAATTGGGACCGACCATGAAATGCGAGCTTTTTCCCCGATCATTGGGCGGCCGAAAGCCTTTGGAATGGTGGGAGTCTCTTCAACCCAATTCTATCTCCTCATGGGACGACTGATCAGAATCTTTTTATCTCACTACACCTTGGCCACGCCAATATCGGTATGAAGAATACGGACTCGTTGTTCAAGGAGATAATGAGAGGCGAGGCGATATATCGCCGGTTTAACATCGAGGCCGAAGTCCGTTCGTGACTTGTCGAGACAAGGACAAGTTAAAATATCTCAAGCGTGGTATTCGACCCAGGACCACGGTTCGTAGAAGAGTTCACTCTTAACCATTACCAAGATCTCGGCTACTTCTTGGCAAGGGCCAGCGCCCACATGGCGTATGAAGAAACTCGGCAGCAAGGAAGGCCGTCGTACCACGACCTAAAGAAGAAAGCGATGAAAGCGACCCAAAGGGCATGAAGGTCGCGCGACAATCGGTCCGACTTTCGAGATAATAGGTTCGATCATCGCACTCGGCTAAACACCTCTATTTGCGGATCTATAGCGAGTGCCAAAATAATGAATTTGTGGGAGTAAAGCGGCCCGATCCACTCGTGCTCAAGAAGGGGCACGGCCGGCTAAAAGATCTGCCGTTACCACAAAAGCAAGGGTCATGATACTAACGATTGTATGGCCTCAAAGATGATATCGAAGAGCTCATTGAGAAAGGAAAGTTGGGAAAGTATGTGAGGTCGGAGGAAGCGACCGACCAAGAGAAGCGAAAGAAACCGATCTCGACAGAGGAAAGGCGCTCTAGTTGTTTCAAGCGTCCAAGACAAAGACCGGTCGAAGATCGAGAAGCCCCACGATCCGCAGGTCGCAGCGTTGCTATGGTCATTCACGGTGGCAACCCGTTGGACCGTAGAGAATCAAATAAAGCCACCAAAAGAAAGTGGGGCGAGCTCTCGATGGTGGTTCAACATCGACGACCCCACCGGTCTCGAACAGACCCCATCTCGTTTGGAGATAGCGACCGCACGATGGCGAGGCCAAAGCGATTATGTTCCGCTGGTAATCGAGGCGATTATGGCCAATACGGAAGTTCAAAGAATTCTAGTCGACCGGGTAGCTCGGCCGACATCATGTTTGAAGGCTTGATTGACAAGATCAAGGTCGATCGGGCGAGATAATTCCCGTGCCGAGCCTACTCCCTAACGGGCTTCAATGGAGCGATCACCTACCCGTTGGGAACAATCGAACTCATGGTCACATTTGGTGGCGACACCGGGGATAGCACTTTATGCGGGGCCCGCACGGCGTTCCTCGTACTTCCCCTCAAATCATGCTATCGATTGTATCATTGGTAGGCCGACCGGCAGGCAAGCTAGAGGCCGTGGCGTCAGCTGTACATCGAAGATGAAATTCTACAAAGAAAGACGACCGGTGTAGTTACCGGCGGCCGACCCAGAAGCGCAAAGCGGTGCCACGATGCGTATCAACAAATTTGCGATGAGGTAGACCTTGGCCCAAATGTTGAAACCTTTGGTGAAGGCCATCAAGTCAATGTCGCGATCCGACGCTTTCGGTATGATCGACGGCGACCTGGAGGATAACGATGATGACTTAGCCCGAGAGTCAAAAACAGTGAAAAGGCGAGAACCTCATGGAGAGCTAATAGATGTGCGGTTGGGAGGCGACCCAACAAAGATAGTCAAGCTTTCGGTAGCGACCTACCGAGCAAGTGAAGCAAGATCTTGTGCAATGTTTGAGAGACTATGCCGACTGTTTCGCATGGCGGGCATCGAACATGCCCGGCATTCCTATCGAAGTAGCTCGCCATCAACTTTCGATCGATGAAAGGGGTCGCTTCGTCGCTCAAAGAAGGCGTGCTCGAACGAGGAAAAATCTCAAGCGCGCAAAGCCGTTGAGGACCTCAAAAGGCCAATTTCATAGAAGAGATCAAATACACGACACGGCTATCCAACGTCGTGTTGGTTAAAAAGAAGAATGGAAAGTGGAGGATGTGTGTAGATTACACCGATCTGAATAAGGCATGCCCGAAGGATGCCTTCCCCGTGCCCAACATTGACAAGGTCGGTCGATGGGGCCTCGCTACAAACTATTGTCCTTTTTGGACGCTTACTCGAGATACAATCAGATCACGATGTATCCCCGATCGACACAAGAGCGGCCTTCATGACGGATCGGGAAATTTTCAAGATATAAGGTGATGCCTTTCGGCCTAAAGAACGGCTGAGGCGACCTACCGGTGGATGATGAACAAAATTTTCAAGAGGCAGATCGGTCGAATCTCAGAGGTGTACTTGGACGACATGATCATCAAAAGCGTGACCGACCCAGATCATGTGAGCGACCTCAGGGAAATATTTGAAGAAGCTATAAAGAACTCACTTAGACCGAATCACGAGAAGTGTACCTTTGGGGTGGTGAGGCCGATGATTTTTGGGCTTCCACCGGTGAAAGAGGATAAAGCAAACCACGAGAAGTGCGGGCGGTCGCCGATATGAGGCCGCCACGAAAAAAAAAGAAATACAATAGCTGAATGGCATGGTGGCCGCTCTGTCCAGGTTCATTCCCAAAGCGGCCTGCAAGTCGCTGCCACTGTTTAAACTCCTCAAGAAAGATGTAGATTTTGAATGGACCGACCAATGCCAGCGTGCATTGGATGAATTGAAGCAAGCTTTGACCAACCCGCCAATTATGACCAAGCCGCCACGGGCAGAGACTGCTATACTATACTTGGCTATAACGGAAGAAGTCCCGAGTTTGTGTTGGGTCGAGAATGCGAGTGAAACAAAATCCGGTTTACTTCATTAGCAAAGTGTTGCAAGGGCCCGAGCTGAGGTACCAGAAAATAGAGAAGTTTGCTCTTGCACTCCTGATTGCTGCTCGAAGGTTGAGACCCTACTTTGTGGCCCACCAGGTCGTGGTAAGGACTAGAGCTGGCAAAATGGGCCGGGCTTGCCGGACCGGGCCGGGCTAGCCCGCAAAAACATAGGGCTTGGGCCGAAGAAATTGAGCCCATTTTTACACCCGGGCTTTTAGCCCGATCCTAAAAGCCCCGAGCAGTCGTCGCCTAGTTAGCTTCGGGCCATGGGTAGCCCGCAGGCCCGTGATTAAAACAAAAAATGGTAAGCCAAAGTCACTCATGAGTCATTGGTAAGCCAAACCGTCTCCTCGTTTCCCAAACCAAATTGATTAATTGATTTAATTCTCACCAATTACCCAAATTAATTAATTTCCCAAACTATCTCCTTGTTTCATCACTATTCACTCATCATCATCATCAGTCTCTGTCTTCCTCTTCTTGACGCGTTCGGTCGTTCTCGTTCCCCTCTTCTTTTTTTCTTCGTTCAATCGTTCCCCTCATCAGTGTCATCACTCATCAGCCAACTTCTTTTTTTCGTTTCCCCTCTCTCTCTCTCTTCTTCGGTAGTACAAACCCAGGATCGTGGAGATTTCGTTTCCCCAATTGCTAATTATTTAATATTCATCTCAGGATCGTGGAGATTTGGTGTTGCTTTGTGGGTACTTAATCATCTGATTCCTCTTCCAAGCAAAGCACCGGCACCACCGCTCCCCTCCTTCTGCTGCTGCATTTTTGGGATTTTTGCAGCTGATTGTACAATAGTATTGGTACCCAGTTTTTAATGTTTCTTCCTGAACTAGAAGTATTGGTTACTGCCATACTTCTTGAATATGGGATTCGGTTACTGTTCTAGGATGTGGCAGCATAATATTAATAGTACAGGAAGATTTGGTTACTGCCATTCATTCATGAAGATGTTAATTTAGAGGATTTGGTTACTGCCATTCATTCATGAAGATGTTAATTTAGAGGATTGGCAATTACTAATCCAGAGGATTGGGTTTTATTTAGCTGATTGTAATTTATTAATCAACATAGAGTAGCAGAATTATAATATGTAACAGATTATTCATGGTTAATCCAATTGTTGGATTTTATAATGTTAATACTCACATAAAATATGATTTTAGTAAAAATCAATAGTGTTAAAAGATTGAAATTGAATAGTGATGATAAATGATTAATTGTATTCAATTATTTATACAGTTCATTGTGTTATAGAGAAATAGAAAAAAATTGGCGCACAATGCGGGCTAGCTGAAAAGCCCGTAGCCGCGTAGAAAGGGTGGGCTTGGGCTGAAAAGGTTGAGCCCGAATTGACATCCGGGCTTTTTAGCCCGGACCGCAGAAGCCCGAGCCCGATGCGGGCCAGCCCGATGTGGGCCGGGTAGCCCGTTTTGCCAGCTCTAGTAAGGACCGATCAGCCAATCAGGCAAGTCCTTCATCGGCCAGACCTGGCGGGACGAATGATAAAGTGGGCGGTGGAGCTCAGTGAGTTTGGCATTAAATTTGAATCGGATCGCCGCAAAAGCGCGGTGTTGGCGACTTTATAGTTGAAATGACTCCTACCCGAAGATCGGTGAAACGACACGGATCTTGCGTAGATGGGTCGTCTAATAGCAAAGGAAGTGGTGCCGGCCTGATACTAGAAAATTCTGAAGGCCTTGCTGTGGAGGTCTCTTTGACTTTTGCGTTCCACACTTCGAACAATCAGGCCGAATATGAGGCGTGCATAGCTGGCCTGCAGCTCGCCAGGGACTTCAATGTCGACCGGGTTGAACTTCGATCAGACTCCTTGCTTGTTGTCTCGCAGATCAAAGAACTATATGATGCGAAGGGCGACGTCTTTGAAGAATTACCTAGCCAGAGTAAGAGAGCTTCTCAAGCAGTTCGACCGGGCTGAAGTCACTCACGTGCCTCGGGTGAAAATGTTCGAGCGGATATACTATCAAAGCCGGCAAGTACCAAGACTCGGGTAATCACGAAGTTTGATTCAGAGACTCTAAATCGCCGAGCGTTTCAACCAAGCCAAGTCACCGTTGGCGTTACGTGTGTCAACACGGTTCGGATTGGATCGCCCCTATCACGAGATACATTGTTGAAGGGGAAGAAGCAGAAGCGATCCGAAGCAAGCTAAGTTGGTCGAGCTCAGAGCGACCAAGTATTCGGTTATAGAAGGAAGTTATGCATGAAGAGGATTCTCCTCTCCATTGTTAAGATGTCTTGCGTCGGTCGAAGCCGACCATGTGCTGAGGGACATTCATGAAGGTATTTGTGGAAGTCATCAGGGCGCTCGTTCCATAGCTAAGAAGGCTCTCAGGGCCGGCTATTATTGGCCGACCATGGACGAGGATGCCAAGAAGCTCGTTCAGAAGTGCAAGAAATGCCAAATACATGTTGATGTCCAAATTGCACCTTCCACAGAGTTACAAAGCCTTGTCTCACCTTGGCCGTTTGCTTGGTGGGGCATGGATTTGCTAGGCCCGTTTCCACCTGCTCCAGGCCAGTTCAAGTTCTTGATCGTGGCGGTAGATTATTTTACTAAGTGGATCGAGGCCGAGCCTCTTGCAACCATCACCTCGGCGAAAGTAAGCAAATTCTTCGGCCGGTGTGTGTTGGCCCGTTTTGGGATCCTCAAAGAACTAATAAACGCATAACGGCACCGGTTCGCGACAAGAGATTCAGAGAAATGTTGGCGACTTAGGGTAAAGCAGCGTTTCACCTCGGTCGAGCACCCTCGCACAAACGGCAAGTAGGCGGCCAGCGAGTTATCCTACGAGGTTTGAAGCGAAGACTTCGATGAAGCGAAAGAGGGCGGGTCGAGGAGCTACGATCCGTTCTTTGGGCCTCTGGGGCGACCCCTCATTCAACGGACCGGAGTCCCCTTCGATGGTATATGGGACCGTCTTTGTCATACCCATAGAAATGGGTGAACTGAATTGGAGAACCTCAAATCCCCCTACGATGGTTGACAACGACCGAGCTATTCGAGAAGAATTGGACCTAATTGAAGAGCTGCGTACCCAAGCGTCACTAAGAGAGCAACTGATCAAACAGAAGGTCGCAGCCAGATACAATACTCGCGAGCAAAAGAGAGACTTCACGGTCGGCCAGCTCGTTCTAAGACGGGCCGACGTGGGGAACAAGAATGCGCGCCAAGGGAAGCTGGCACCAAATTGGGAAGGTCCATACAGGGTCATCAGAAAGACTGGAAAGGGGGCTTACGAGCTGGAAACCATGGATGGGGCGACTATCCCCAGAACATGGAATGCAGAGAAACTTAGAAAATATTACGTTTGAATGTAATGAACGACCGACCTATAAATGAAAAGCAGGCAGGCGCTCTTTTTCCCACTGGGTTTTTTACAGAGGCCTGACCTTTAGAAGTATGATGTGTCCTTTACTTTCTCGCAAGAATGTATGGCCGGTCGCTCAAGATTGCCCGTGGCAAAGGAGCGATCGAAGATTTATCAGTTGATCGGATCGTCAAACGATCCACCTCGAAGCCATCGAAATGGCCCGAGGGTTCGATAACGCGCAAACTTCAGTCGTCGAAGCGACCATGGCGTGTGCTTGCCGAGGCGGCACAAACAACGATCACCAAGTTGACTCGAGCAGCGCCATCGAAAATGGCCCAAGGGTTAAGTTATAACCCATCGCAATAGGCCGTCGAAGCGACCTACCTCGAGAGATCATCGAAATGATCCCAACCGGTGCCATCAAAATGGCTCTAATCGAGTGCCATCGAAATGGCCTAAGGGTTAAGTAATAACCCACAAACGCCAGCCGTCGGCGACCCGTATTGAACGCCACCGAGTTGGCCCAAAAGAAGGTCACCAAGTTGACCCAATCGAATGCCATCGGAATGGCCCGATCGAAGTGTCGTAGAGTGGGCACCGTTTATCGGATAAGAAATGCCGAAGCGACCTAAGTCTAAAGTTCGTAAGCTTTGAAAAATAAGCGTGAAACAATCGATTCAAGTAAACAAACAAATTAAGCGAAAAGAAATTGTCATTACAAACAAGGACGCCTTGGCCGGCGAGCGCGCCACTAATTGAAAATCGCACGGAGGCGGGAAAATTGTTGTGCCGAAGGCAAGTTAAACAATTACAAAATAAACACGCGCCGCAAAGCGGGCTTTGAGGGAGAGAAGAGGATTGTGGTAAGGCGAACAATATTTTCATGTTCATCTCTTTGCTCAGCGGCATGATCTTGTTCTCCATAGCGTAATGGGCGGGATTTACCATCTTCTCATCAAAATTGATGCTCAAGTGCGGATTCAATGCCCTTTTGCCCAAGAGCGTTGTAGAAGCGCCTTTCGATTTGCCTCCCTGCCGGCTGAGCTACGGTTGAACTTTCGCGCCCATTTCGGCATTCTCGGCCTCGGCTGGCCTTATCCTTCTCCAAGGCTTCAGCGTCGTTCTTGGACTTGTCACTTGCCCACCGAGCTCCTTATTCCTCTTGGCAAGTTTGGCGGTCCTCCTCTCGCCCATTGAAGAGCTTCTTTCTTGGCCGCAAGCTTGCTTTTGCGTACTTTGCTGCGCCTCAGTCAAGCGAGCAAAGACGAGCCCTCGCAAATGCAGAGATCGTCCGCCTATTGGTCGGTCGATCTAAGATAAAAGAAATAACAATTTGAAAAAGTAAAGTACCTTCGGCCGCCCCAAGCTCGGTCATGATTTTGTCTATTCCCAGCGAGAGATAAGCACTGAGACCTCCATCGGCTTCTTCACGAACCACTCGAGCTCGACTGGCCTAATTGCTCGGCGAGAGAATAGGGAGGTCGGCCTTGGCGGAATCCATGTTCCGGTCGTCGAGCCTTATCCGCTTGGCGGAGCGGTCGTCAGCACAAGGGGGCGACCGAACAACTGGCTTTTTCTTTGGGCCCTTGGGAGTGGGGGGCACCTTGGAGGACGATTCAGGGACATCCCGGCCGAGATCCGTCATACCTCTTAGCTCACGGAATTGCGGCAGGTTTGAATCGACTCGATCACGGCCCAATTTTTACCGGCCATTCTTTCTGCAAAATAACGAGTTATGAGTTAGAAGAAAAGATTGACATCAAAAATGTAAAGGCAAAGTTCAAAAGCAAACCGATTTCGGCCTCCAGTGCCTGGGCGCATCATGCTCGCTAACGACTTGATCATTTCCAGGGATTCCAGGTCGGCCTCGCCCAAGTCCTTGACAAGTATAAATGTAATCCCGGGCCGCTGCGAAGTGAGCCTCGTTCCACATGATGGGGAAGTAAGGGGACCGAGCATTCCGTCCGGTTGGACCTCCGTACGGCCTTACCGGCCTCCTCGGTGGGAACGATCCAAAAATCTCGACTTCTCCAGGCCGCTCCCAAGGATTCTTGATATGCTTTGAAGAACCGGTGATGAGTCTTCTGCATCTTAAAGGAGACCTGCTCCCTCTTCTCCTTGTTAGCCTTCTCCCGAGCCATTTCACTCAAAGAGAGTAAAGAATAGCATGATCGACCGCCGACCCGGCTTGGTCAAGAGGACCTCGAAAGTTTTGAGAACGCCCATGCGTTAGGATGGAGTTGAGAAGGGGCGACCCCGATGTGATGCAGGACGTCACGTTGAAATTCAGTAAAAGGAGGGGTGATATTCATCCTCTCGAACACGAGCCGATACATCGTGAACTTGATATTCATCCTCTCACCCTCCAGCCCGGTGAGTCGTCGAGGCGACTCGCAGTCGGGCAAAGCAACGTGGCCGACAGTAATAATGCTCCTATTTGAGCGAAGAGTTTCCGATACCCAAGACATGTCAGATACATCTCGGGCTACATATGCTTGAACTTCGGCTGACCCTTCGTTCGATCCTCCGATGTTGACCTCCGGACTGCGAGCTCATCGGCGGGTGAACCACCTCTTCCCGTGGACTTCTTCGGCTCGGCCGCGCCGGCCTCCACCATTTCCTCGTCCCGCGATCGGCGGCACTCTGCGCTTCATCATCATCAATGATAATCACGTCGACATCTTCTTCCTCCTCCGCGAGAAACAATGTCCTCTGGCGTTGGAGTGTTGCACGCGCCGCTCCTCGAGAATGGACGGACATGTAACCGAGTGGCTCTCGAAGCTAGCCGATCCTCGGCCGGAAGAGCGAGAACTCGAGCTCGCGCTTGCCAAGAAGCGCTGAAGAGCTAGAACCTTTGTCGCCCGAAGGCGACTTAGACTCGCCCGTGGGGATTGGGCTCGCCCCGCCTCGGCGACATATGTGTAGCAAAGGATTGCGGTGGTTTCGGGGAATACGGGCGGTCAATTTCGTCCGTGGCATGCAAAAACACCGTGATAGAGGAACGAGTCGGTCGATCGAGCGAGAACACTCATGAGAGAGGCGATTTGGCCATCCTCGACACGACACCCCTATCACGAGGCGTGGAAAAGTACGAAATACTTTCAAAGAAAAACTCAAGTTCGTAGAAAGTAAAAGTAAAGATCGATCCATACCTTGAATAGATGTTGTGGATCGGTCGCGAGTAAACGAGGAAACAACTACTATGAATGCAAGTCGGCGGACAAGTCGTCGGCCGCGTGAGCAATTCTTGGAAGTGTGAGAAATGAACTCGGTGAAGGGCTATTTATAGTACGGACTCATGGCGCGAAGGGACCGGGAGGCGAAGCGTCGCAACGTTTCGTCTTCTCACCAATGGTTGTCTCGGACAACCTCGGAAACACCAAGCGCCGTGGTGCGGAATGTCGGTGAAGACCAACCGCCGTCGTCAAGACGGGCCGATGGTTGGCGGCGGTCGACACCGCCCTATCAAAAGCAAGCGGCGCGTCCCCGTTCCATCAAAATAACCTCACTCCCGGGGCATCAATTCAAGCCTCGGCCCGCTCTTAAGCGACCTAGGCTTGGGGGCAATTGTTCTCGGGTGTATCAAGAAATACGAGGATCGCCAGCAAGAATTGGACTGCGGCCCAGCCCATCTCGTCGGCCCAAACACGCCGCTTGGAGCGCATTCGCCGGCGAAAATCTCGCAAAACGGTCGGACATCTACAGTATATATACGCCATTCGCATATGGCATCAGGTACGTTCTCTAACCTTGTGCTATCTGCCCGAGCGACCTCTCACTAGATCGTCGGAGTGTCTTTGCAGGTACCACCCGAGGTGCTCAACGCGTGAAGCCAGGACCGGTCCTTTCACTCATTCAACGACCGGCCCATTCAACGAAGCAACAACTACAACACTTCATTGGTCAAGGTACGATCAGGAAGGAAATAGAGTGGTTGTGGTCTTGCTGATCTGGGATGTAGCTTGATGGAGAACAATTCTTACGTGTGATTCAATAATCCTCATGATAGTGTTAAACAGTGTGCTGTTGATGATGTTATTTAGGTTTCTACTCCTCATTTAATTCATGTGTAACTGCTTAAGGGCTCGTCGCCACGTTTTATATAAAAAAAATGTGTCTCCCCATTCTGCCATTTTTTTTTGAGATGCTATTCTGCCATTTTTTTCTATTATAGTCTATATGTCCTATATTGAAAAATTGTGTTTTCCTTGTGTTTTCTTTAATGACGATTGGTTGTGTGATTGTACCGAATTGTTATTATCTCAAGTAGGTAGCTCAGTTGGTGAGTTAAGGGATATTGAAGGATTGCAAGAAGGAGGTCCCGGCGAAAACAAACATTTCCCCCACCCCCACTAACAACTGCCTATCTAAAAAAAATAAAAAAATAAAAAAAATACTATAACAAAAATTAAATATGATAAAGCATAAAGATTTATTGTTTAAAACTTAACTTTTTGTCTTCAATAATAGATATTGGCATGAGGTACAACAATTTCACTTTTAGTCACTTATAAAAAAAAATATCACTTTTTGGTCCAAAAAAAAATATCACTTTTAGTCTTTCTACTATAAGTGGTGTGTTATTTTGGTTTTCAAATGATTTTTTAAGAAAATTTAGTTCCCTTAGTCATTTTGTTAAGATTTTCTACTGCTTTCCTTCTACTCAAAACTCTCAAAATTCCAAAACCTATTAATCAAAATTATTAGGTTTTACACAAAATAAAAAATTGCAATTTTACTTTCTTTGAACTCGTGAAAAACTTTTTTTAAAAAATTCTTTGCATTTATAATTTTCTACTAAATTTATAATTTCAAAATTTTGGAATTATTTTGTATTGTAAAATTGTACACTACTCAAATTGAAATATCAAAAGGTATAACTGGCCAACTTTTTATTTGTAACTACAAGCATACATGTGCATACGCACGGGTAACATCATATTCTTTGTATAAATAGACTTAGACAAAGTAATTACAATAAATCTTTCAAGTTATTAAGAAATGAATTTTTACAGCATTAGAGTATTTTCTTCATTTGACATTTTTGCTCGTTACAAAATACATTTTCTTAGACACAAAATTATGATAACAACATGTAACTTTTTTTCGTTGTATCTCAAATGTAGAATATAAAATAATTATTTTGAAAATGTGTAACGTTCCATTATAAAAAATTAATAGTAATGAAATTATAGCAACAACATATAATGTTTCCCCGTTGATACTAAAAGATAAAATATAAATAAAAAAATCGACAATGTCTAGTACTTTCTTGTCGTGGCTCAAAAAATGATTATATCAACAATATGTTATATTTCCCCGTAAGAAATAAAAAATAATAAAATTATATCAACAACATGTAATGATTAACCTTTAAAACTCAAAAGAAAGATCAAAAAAATTTATAAATATATATATATATATATATATATATATATATATATATATATATATATCAATTTATAATAGTAAATATAATTTTCCGTCAAATATTTTAGACATGAGTATCTTGGTATTTTTTATAGTGGTTGAGTTGATTAAATAGATAGTTGATATTTAGTTGTTTGATTAAATAAAAGCTTATTTGTTTGCATAAGTTATTTTTTCATAAACTATCTTGACAAACTTTAATACATAAAAGCTTATTTGTTTGCATAAGTTATTTTCTAAAGCTCAAAATAATCTCTATCTAAACGTGAGTCATCTTCCATACGGATTAGGATTGTCTAACTTTTTTATTCCTCCATTTCTCTCTATCGCTCTCATCATTTGCTTTTTCTCCCTCTCTATTTAAAACTACCATATTGTCCATGTATTGTATTATCTCATATTTTGTTTAAAGTTACAAAAAATTAGGAAAAGTAAAGGTAGACAATCCAAACCCCACCATATCCTTTTTTGTAAAAAGAAAGTAGGAAGTTTTAGCTTTTTGTTTGATAAAAAAAAGGTTTTAGCCTTTTGTCTTTTCACCAAAAAGTGGTGATGGAAGTGAGATATAATTAAGATCAAAGGTGTCAAACAGAGCTCGTTTATTTTTCAACTCAAAACAGAGCTCGTTTATTTATAATTGTTTTGCAAAAGAATCTAAAACAAACAAACACCAAATTATTGGCTACTTATTGGCACTCAATAAGTGTGGTATCACATAAGCACCATTATTGGGGGAGAAAAAAATAGTTAGTTCTTGTCTTGGGCTAACTTATACATCTACTCTCTCCACAGGTCAAACAACCTTTTATACAAAATAATTGCATTGTTCTTGCAATGTAGTAATAGAGAAATATATTTTTTTACATTATTTTGGTGGTAGAAATGTTAATTTGTTCCAGTCCAGTGGGTCGGCTCATGGCCCAATGCTTTAGGGTGGGGTAAAAACATTGCACATGCTTCGTACAACCCCCCTCTACTCACTAGACACCCCCAAATTAGGTTTAATCTCAAATTGCCCTCACTTGAAAAGCATGTGACTGACAAAAAAGGATTGTTCGGCGCACGGCTAAACGAACAGGTTTGACTGGACCTCCATCGAACAATGAAAAATAGACAGATCGATTGGACCTCCATCGAATTCTACGTTTTGTATTGTTCGGTTGTATAAAATGTGAACCTGTTCGACTATGGGAGGGTCGAACCTTCCTAATACTTGACAAAAAGCGATCGGTTTACGGGAAGAACTTTGTCATGCGTTTTTTTTTTTGAAAAAACTTGTAATTTCACGACAAAACATGATATTGTCTTAATACAATTGTCTTATACATTAAGAAATCATTAAATTGACAAAGAAATTCAAAAAAATACATCAAAATCAATCTTTGCTCAAATCAACAGTTTGAGGAGCATGTGAATAGGGGTTTAAAGCTTTATATTGTTGCAAAGGTCTTGTATATTGCCTGGGCCAGTCCTTTGCTATCTCTTTCCGACAATTTGTCCATGGCGTAATTATTCCTGGCATTGGGGAGCCTCTCTTCATAACCGGCGTAACAAAGTGGTTACCCGTGAACAATATGTGGAAGATCGGTGCAGTCTTGATTGGTGCAATCAGAAATGGATAAGCAGAAAAGGGAAGAGCACGATACCAGCAAACAATCGTGGACTTGTATTTATTTGCAGCCAAATAAGCACATTCTGGAACAGTTATCCAATTCTCTGCTCCTGTAACTTCCCTATGTTGTTTCTTCAAAGCCTTCATAATATGGTGGACTCTGGACATCCATCCTTCAAACAAGGCGGTGTATAAATCGATGTTTTTCTGTAACTCTTCAAATAATTCATTCCTCACGCTCCAGAAATCGTCCTCACCCCTTCCAAGTAGTTTAGCAAAGCACTGAAACCCGCAGTTACCGTCACCTTGCACATTCACTATATCCTCAACAAAGCGATGCATCTCCTTCGACATATAAGCTATGAATGAATTGTATGCTTCTGACCGAATGATGGGAGGGGTTGGGTTTAGTGTTAGTCCCTACATTTGAGTGAGTGCGAGGTTGGAACTTGTTGTTTGGGTTGGTTGATCGATTAGTGAGGGAGTAGGATCAAACTTCTTTGGTAATGGCAGTGTAGGAACTCCACTTTTAGCCATTTTTGTAGGTTTAGGAGGTTCGCCTTTAGGTACCAGAAAGGTACTTGGGGTGGAACTTCTACTCTGTCCTGGAGTTGATGAATTTGACACCGGTGGAGTATGTCGCTTTTGCGTGGTCGAGCAAAGAATGAGAGTCTTTGTCTTGTTGGGAATCAAAATAATTATCAACATGTTCCCACAAGGATGGCTCTCGCTTTGTTGAGAATTCATCGCTCTTCTTCCCCTTTTTCTTTCCATTATCCTTCTTAGATGCACCCTTTGTGGTGACTCGTTCCGGAGGTGGACACATGAAAGTAGTGTCCGGGAATGCCAACTCACGTGCTTTTTGCTTTATCATTACTTTACTAGCACGATCAGCGGCATCAAACCTCCGTTGTATAGCCTCAAATTCATCTTCAAATTAAGATCATCATTTGGGGATCCGGTCTCGTCTTCATCATGGGAAACAACAAAAGTAAGCCTCTTCCATTGATTATGTATTATATCCAACGGAACGCGAGATAGGTTCCCCATGTAACTACAAAATATATGAATTTCAGATTACAAACATAATCATTGTATGTTATATAAAACTAAAAGAGTTAGTTCAATGAATTACTTAGAAAGCTCACATGCACACGGTAGACCGTGCGTCGTTTTTATCTCGCATCCGCAGTCGAAAAAGGTCATCCCAAAGAAGCTACACTTAGACTCTTTGTTGATATAGTCCATTACACATGAAGAAACTAAGCCCTTAAGGTTGTCATAAATTTTGTTCCAATGATTATATTTGACTCTCTGCTTAGACTCAACTCAAAATGTCGCTTCAACTCACCATGTTGTGTCTTAAGCATCTCATTCACCGAATCCCAACACTTACACATATCGCCCCTACTGTCATGTAGAACATTCTTTAAAGCTGAGTGTGCCGACTCCACACGGTTGGTGGTGGTGTTGCCTAAGTGCATATGACGGTTTATCCACGCTTCAACAAATCTCTCTTTATGGGGGTCGGTCCAAGTCTTCTTCTCATATGAAACGAAGTTGTCAAAAGGTTGACACACCGCCTCAAATTCGCCCCAAGCCAACTCATAAGCTTCCTCCATCTTCGCGTGGACAACTTTCTAAAAATATTCCATCACTTCATCAAGTCGGTCCATCGGACGCTCTTCCTGCCCCTCAGCAGCAACCACGAGATGGATCAACAACCTTGCCTTTGCCCTGGCATTCTTCTTTATGTGAAATTGGCACAATAAGTTTGCGGAAGTCGGAAAAACAATGGCCAAAGCATTCATAATAGCCATGTCACAGTCGGTAAGTATCATCTTTGGCATATCTTCTGGTCTTCTAAACATTCCCTTAAGTTTTTCAAGTACCCAAAAAAAATTACCCTCTTCTCCCAATTGACATAAGCGAATGCAACGGATACCTATACCGGTTGGTCTTGTATGTGGAATCGATCATCAAAGCAATTGGAAATGTATTCAATAGCTCCACTGAGTCGGGGTGTGCCCAGAAAATGTCCTTCACAATGTCAGACCCTTCATCAAATTTGTGCCAATAAACATACCTATCACGCTCCAACAAATTCATCAACTGTTGTAGTTCAGTCCTACCCTGACGATTAGTTGATCTTAACCTTGACCGTACGTTGTGAATTTGCTTCAGATTGAAGTGGTCGTCTCTAGGGTAAGTAGACCTCAGCTCGGCCAAGATTCGATTCGGAGCAATCAAGTTCTTCGTCATTCTTGAAACCACTTCCTTCTGCTCAGTTGTTAATCTATTATCATTTGAATGACCTTGAGGGTAAGTCTGTAATGCGTGGTTATTTATGCCACACATAACAGACAATACCCATCCTCCAAGTTTTTTAATAAACTTTCCCCTCAGATGAAACTTGCAACAACATTTACTACTCCCCATTGGAACCATGTCAGCATGCTTGTACTTCTCTGCCTTTTCACAAACCAGCTCACAAAATAATTTCCCCGACCTCGCCCCGTTGTCCGATCGATTGATAATCGTAACCATCCCAAGTGTATGGCAAACAGACCAAACATAATTCAATAAATCATCACGAGTAGCAAAGACTTGATCAGTTTGGAATGAACTCGAATGATCCACAACAATTGAATTAGCTAGTGATAGGGATAGGGGGCCAGTTTCATCCATCTTCAAACCTACAAAGTTTGGAAAAAATCACACAAACTAGTTAAAACCGTAGAATTGCGATTACGTATGTATCGGTAGGTTCGGATAACGTAAATCGAACTTGTCGGCGCTGCGCGCCAGTCGAACCAACTCAATCTGAGAGACCCTTTTTTTAGTATGTTCGGCGCATGGTTGATCGAACCATATTGGTCGGTGCACGCTTGAACGCGTTTGTTCAACCTCTGCAGGTCCGAACTGTGCGCGATTTAAAAAAAAAACATAAATCAACGAGAATCCGCGAAATAAAGCTACAAATTCTTAGATTCAACTACATACCTTAATGTTGATACTAAATGGAGGTAGATTTCAGCTTGAGATCTTAGATTAGATTGACGTAAGGGTGTGGATGTTGAGTGAGTGATGAGAGTGAGAGTAATGAGTGTTTAGAGGTTTAGGGGGTGTTTGGGATGAGAGTTTCTTTTTTTAGTGAGGGCATTTTTGTCTTTTAATAAGGCAAATGAGGTGTCTAGTGAATAGCTAGGGGGTTCTAAGAAGCATGGGCCAAAAACATACCCTAAAAAAACCAGGCCGTTATAGCCCAAGGGTCCAGTTGAGTTCATTTTTTTATACTTTTTGTGGTTCACTTTTTTAATTTTGTAATAATGTGTATGTGCAGGACCTATGAAGCCCCGATACTCCAAAAATGGCAACGTACCCGTATCAAATACGTATCCGATACCGATACACACTCGATACTTCCCGATACGTACCCAAAGAGTATCCAATAATTTATTAATTATTTTTAAAAATATTTCACTCGATACTTTTCAGATACTTCTTACCAACTAATGATACTTCTCCGATACATTTTTGATACTTCTTACATTTTAGATACATTTTCGATACTTCTCAGTTAATAATATTTTAGTTAGTAATTATCGTTCTCCTCAATATTTAATGTAACCTCTGCACTGACTATTCAGATTATACGATTTCGGGTGGTCTCGGTTACTTGTCCACCCTTACTTTTTATAATTAGTTACTCATGCATAGGTGTGTCGGTTGTCCTTTTCCTTTCATCCACATATTTTGTGTGATTTTTTTAATCTATTTGGGCAGTTTTTTTCATCTCTTTAAAATGCAATATTTCTGTTTTTCATATTTGTTTATTCTATTTGTGTTTTTAATTAATTTTATTTTTTATCATGTTTTTATATATTTAAATTTTAATTTAATTTTTTATTAAAGTATCCTAGCCGTTTCGTATCTTGATTTTCAAAATTTTATCGTATCCCCGTATCTGTATCGTGTCGTATCCCGTATCGTATCCCGTATCTGGGTTTCATTGTGCAAGACCCCACTTAAGCATGCAAATGAAAAGAGCTCCACTGTAGATGGTCGAAGTGTTTGCATAAAATTTTGAAAAGATTTTGAGGAGAAATGCGGAGTAGAAAAGGAGCTTCCATCAGTCCTGCCTTAAGATGGAAATTTCTGCTACAGTTTGACACTATTCTTAGAAAAATTCTTATACAAACAGGCTTTTTATTCCCTACAATAAAATATTGAAAAATATTATAATCAATTTATGTGTTGCTACTATACATTAACAGAAATGCTATAAAGACCAGAATTGTTTACAAAAATACTGACCAATATACGGATCCGTTCAAATACGGTGGGACCCAATCATAATTTACTTTTAAAATGACGGCCCCAATCAGATTCATGCTTGGATCCGTATATAATAAGTATTTTTCACAACAAATTCTGGTCTAAATAGCATTTCTCTACATTAAAGAACTATTTTTTTTGACCAAATTTATGATTTAATCCGTAAAACTTCTCATTAACTGTATTAATTTTTTAAATATTTTTTCCAATTTGCTTCGTTGATTAATGATTTCGTAACAGACGACTCTCAACTCCAGCATGCAAACAGAAAAAGAATGGCAAGTAATTTTTCACAATTCATAGAAAAGAAAGGCATGTTCATATCAAAAAAAGAAAAAGAAAAGGCATGAAATCCCATACTAGTGGGATCAGAACAGAAATACCATCAGCGAACAAGACAATATTAACCATAAGAATAATAATAAGACATAAAATGTTATTGATTCAAGACGAACAACAGAAAACTAATTACTATTCTTTCCATGTACAAAGCTAACACTGTCTCCTCTGCTGAAAGAAATTACAAAAGAAATTACAAAACCAAAAGTGTGTATTAAAGAGTACATGCATGAAGAGCCTGCACTTTTTTGGTATCTAATATGTGAGTGAAGAGAAACAGTGAATGAAACATCATCGTCATCATCACATCACAATCACAGAGACAAGGTGGATTCATTATGCCAAGAAAGAACAACATCTTGAAGACCAATTTTCCAATCATCCCAATGAAGGTCCTCAAATTCCAATCCACCACTCTCCAATTTAAGAGCCACCAACAACAAATTAGGCACAATTCTAAAAACTTCAACAACTATAGTTACCTTCCCTTTCCCCAATCCAATTGCTCCATTTTTCCCAATCTCAACTCTAAACCCTAATTTCCCACCAACCTCCTTCACCTTTTCCTCTACCACCTCAACCTCTTCACTTGATGTAAACCTCTTCTCACCTTTCTTATCCGACGTCGTTTCAAACAATCCACTCAAATCTAAACCTGAAGACATCGATATTATATCAAACGCGTTCATCCCTAGTTTGTTGTAACCGTCACAACAATACTTTTTAAACAATTCAGGTTCAAATACTTTCTCTTCTGGTTCTTCTTTTAACGATTTTTTGAACCAATTGTTCGTAGATACGTTCTCTAACTGAATTCTGGTCTTCGGATTCGGGTCGAGTAACTGATAGATTAAATACCGCGCAGGTTTAGAAATCCACGCCGGAAATTGGTAATCCCGGCGAGTTATTCTCTTACACATCGCTGGAATGTTTGAATCGTCGAAAGGAAGGTGACCTGCGAGTAAAACAAAGAGGATTACGCCACAGGACCAGGCATCGGCTTTAGATCCGTCGTAGCCGATCCGGCAGAGAATCTCCGGTGCGGTGTATGCCGGCGTGCCGCAGGCGGTGTGGAGAAGGTCGTTTTTTAGTTGCTCTGGAAGTGCCGATAGGCCGAAGTCGGAGACCTTGAGGTTACCGTCGGCGTCGAGGAGGAGATTTTGTGGCTTGAGGTCACGGTGAGCGACGCCGTTGCGGTGGCAGAAGAGAAGCGCGGAGACGAGCTGTTGAAAGTAGCGTCTAGCGAGGGACTCCGGCAACCGGCCACGTCGTGAGATCTTGGCGAAGAGCTCACCACCACCGGCGTAGTCGACGATAAGGTAGATCTTCGTCTTTGTGGCTAGCACCTCGTGGATTCGGAGAATGTTCTGGTGGTTCTGAAGGCGGCGCATGGCGTCGATTTCACGAACGATTCGTGGTTCCATGGATGCGTCCACCGTTTTGGATTTGTCGATTACTTTCACGGCAACCGTGGAACCGTCTAAAAGGGACCGTGCTTGGTACACCTTCGCGAAGTTTCCACGTCCTAGGAATCGCGTTAGTTGGTATTTTCCAAGGATAGTGCGCGCCGGTGGTGATGGCGGCGGAGACGGCGACGGCGATGTTTGCCGTTCCATTTTTTGGTGGTTTTGTGGAAAACGGCAACCAAGAGCTAAAGAGTGTGGGTGCGTGTTTGTGTGGGATTGTGTGCGTATTTATATACGCTAAGCATTTCGTTAATCCTTGTCAACAATAATTCAGCATTTCGTGAATTGTTCTATATTTTATAATTCCTATTCTACCCTTTGTTATTTTTACTGGAAAGAGAAGAATGCTATGTGGCTGTATGTGATCACTCACAAATTATAACTACTCACTCTCATGTATTGTTAGACAGACAGTTGTTGATTGGTCAAATGTCCTATTTTTATACATTTTTTTTCTTACAAAAATTCTTGTAACAGATAGCAAAGTTATTTTCGGTTTGTCCCATCCAGCTAGCTCCTATACACTAACCAAACGCGTAACTTAAATGTAACACTAACAAATTATAACTATCACTCTTTCATGTATTATTAGACAGTTGTTAATTGGTCAAATAAGCTATTTTTATACATCTTTCTCTTACAAAAATTTCTTATAACAGATACCAACGTTGTTTTTGGTTTGTCGGGTACAACTAGCTCCTGTACACTAACCAAACGTGTAATTTATTTGTATCACTCACAAATATAACTACTCACTCTTTTATGTATTGTTAATAGATGGTTATTGATTTGTCAAATGTCCTATTTTTATACATTTTTTTTCTTTCTTACAAAAATCTCTTGTTTAACATGGAACACTATTTTTGGCTTGTCCTGTCCAGCTAGCTTCTGTACACTAACCAAGTGCGTAACTTAAATGTAACACTAACAAATTATAACTATCACTCTTTCATGTATTGTTAGACAGTTGTTGATCGGTCAAATGCCCTATGTTTATACATTTTTCTCTTACAAATTTTTTTTATAAAAGATACCAACATTGTTTTTGGTTTGTCTAGTACAACTAGCTCCTTTACACTGACCAAACGTGTAATTTTCATGTATCACTCACAAATATAACTATTCACTCTTTTATGTATTGTTAGACCGTTATTGATTGGTCAAATGTCATATTTTTATACAATTTTTTTTTCTTACAAAAAATCTCTTGTTACAGATGCAACACTATTTTTGGTTTTGGCGTCCAGCTAACATCTGTACACTAATCAAGCGCGTAACTTACATGAATAATGCTATTGATCTGTTCCCTTCTAATTTATTGACACCGCTACTGAATCTCAATTGGTACTGCAATTTACATGCCAGTTCTCTCTGTGTTTGTTTGTTAGCTTTAAAGTATTTTGATAGTGGCAGATTAATTTCCCATAAGTATTATTATAACTAATTTATTATTTTGCCCCTTGAGAAAATAATTTTTTATTCGCCCCTTAGAAATATCTAAACCAAAACAATTTTAAATTACTGTTTGTTTTATGATTTTTGTTACTTGGTATTTTTTTTACAATAAAATATACTAGAATTTGGTATAAACTATTATAGCCTATATAGATTCTTTAAGGAATTAAAAGGCATGATAAGTACATTGACGGATTTAGAATTTTAAAATAGGGTGTTCTTTTTCGTTCAATAATTTAACAATTGTACGATTTTAAAAAAAACCGATAAAGTAATGTTCCTCTTAGAATGTGGTTAAGGCCTAACTCAACTCCACAAATGGCAGGAGCATAAGGTGAGGGTTGTCTCTTTATTATAAACCCTCTTGAGACCTTATCGATGTGGGACTTGGGATTTTCCCCAACACACCCCCTCACGCACAGCACTATTGGGCTTGTAGCGTGTTTAATGGTAGGTGGCCCGATGGATCTAATAGACTACGATATCATCTTAGAATGTGGTTTAGGCCTAACTCAACCCTACAAAACTGGCTTGTAAGGTGAGGGTTGCCTCGTCATTATAAACCCTCTTGAGACCTTATCGATGTGGGACTTGGGATTTTCCCCAATAGTTCCAAAAAAAATCAACGATAAAATAAAGTACCGTTTAATCCAAGTCTAATTGCATTTTCCTCTTTCTCATAGCTCGGAAGTGTTTGATGATATCTAAATCATAGAAGAAGAAAGGGCGTGTGTGTGTTGCGTACCTAAGGCAAAATGACGTCATTTTGTGTCAGTTTAAGAAGAAAAAAACTCTATTAGTGTGTTCCCACTACGCCAGATTTGTCAAAAAAGAGCGCCCCTATAAGCAGCGTTTTAAGTAAAAACGCCACGGATGGCCAAAACAACTAACTCATACCCAGCATTTTTTAAAAAAATGCTGCCCATCGCCTTTAAACGCACTAGCCATACCCAGCGCTTTTTAAAAAACGCTGGGTATTGGGTCACTCGTTTCCCCATACCCAAGCGCTTTTTAAAAAACGCTGGGTATTGGGTCACTCGTTCTCCCAATACCCAGCGCTTCTAAAAAACGCTGAGTATAGCTCCCACCGTCACACATCACTCTCTCCCTTAGAACCCTCACTTCAACTCTCGAACGTCCCTCACGCAGAACTCCCACCCTCAGAACTCACTCTCTCATTTCACCACCGCGCCGGCTCACTCTCTCCCTCGCAGTACTCACTCTCTCCCACCGTTCTCCTTCTCCTGCTCCTTATTTCAACGCCTCAAGCCTCACACCTCAAACCACCAAATCCCTCCTTCTCTCATCCATCGAAACCAACGTCTGTTCTCTTTCAATCCCCTTCTCTCAGCGTAATTTCATTTTCTCTTTACCTCTCAGTTGTAATTTCGTTTATCGATTCTTCTTCTCAAAGTTCCCAAATCTTTGCACCCTAATTTGATGCCATGAGGAAGAAACCCTAATTTCTTACCCTGTAGTTAGTGTTTTGTGCTTTTCATATTTCTGTTTTGTTTGGCATCTGGGAAAATTTCTCACTTTTATTGAACATTAGGGTTTTGGGTGGGTCATCAAAAGTGCGAATGGTTTGAAATCCTAATCAGTTTTTGTGTTAAGCTTACTTTCGAGTTTGATTCTCGGGAGGTAAGCTCATTTTTATTTGGTATTGATATTGGGAATGTAGGCTTACTTTGTGCTTCAAAGAAAGAAAAGCGTTAGTTGCAAAGTTATTTTAATTGGAAGCATTTGGTGCTTACATTGTTCTTATCTTCAACGCTGAATATTATTAACTTCCAATGAGCAGTGGGTAGCATTGTATAATCATATCTTGTGCAATATTATTAACTTTCATAGGGTAGCGTTGTTCTTATCTCCTCCTGTGTGTTGTTTTGCGAGAATAACAATGCATTTGTTGCTATGAATAATATGTCGGGATATCTTAATATGTTTGCTCTGTTTCATAAACTCTTATCTTAACGAGAATATTTCATTTTTGGAACATGAACAAGGTGAGAAAGTCTGCCAGTTGGTGTGGGGAGTTTTGAGCATAATGATTGTAACTTGTAAGGAAATCTTTGGAATATCTTGTTAGTGAGTATAAATCCTTTTAATTTTTCTGAGAATATCTTGTTAGTGAGTTTGGAATATCTTGTTAAAGATAGTTCATTGTATTGATGGATTATGAGTGCTTAGGTAATATTATAGTCCTATTTTTACTGAATTAGTCCTTCCAATCGAATATGGTTGTGATTCAAGAAGAGATTTTAGATTCTCAAGCTTTGAGGATGCCATGAATGTTGGGATTGGAACTTCTAGTAGTAATGGTAATGGTGTTGCTATTGGAAGAGGCAAAAAGGAGAGTTTTTCTATATCAAAGATTTGGCTTAGAGAGAAGAAGGATAACACAAATACTAATATAGCAGCTAGAAGAGCTGCAGTTACAATTTCCCCCGAATCAAATGAGTATGTGCCTCCTGAACATGAAAGGTTCTCATAGTTTTCATTATTATTAAATGAATTTATGTGGCATATCCTTGTTGGGTTTAACTTGTGAAGCTAGTGTTTCTAATGCCTAATTATTTGATGTCTTTAGTTATACTTGACTGATTTGCAAACAAGAGAGAGTAGTTTACTTATCTATAGTTGCAGCATGTTAGTTTACCTATCTCATATTATTGTTTCCTATTTGCAGATATGATAGACTTTGTCTTTTGAACAAGTTTACCTATCTATAGATGAAGCATATGCTGTTATTCTATTATCACTGATTATGTTGTGAAGTTAATAACCTTTCTCTGTTATCTTACGAATCGATAAAAATCTTTTTACGCTTGTGTCGATAATTAATAAACCCAACAGTTACCATTAAGCATTTTCTTTTACTATAGGGATCAATACAACATAGCAACTAAATCAGACAGGTATGTCCATAAGATACAATGTCACAAAATTTAGAACCGTGGATGGATGTGATAATTATGTTAATTGATGCATTCTCCTCACTTCAGGTGCTTAACATTCCTACAAAGACTAATTCAATGTTACAATTTCTTTTGTCAAAAACAAATATCAGATATCCAAGGAGAGCCTCACTTCTGAAATTTCTTGAGAAGAGAAAAGATAGGTAAGGACTAAGAAGCAATTGTTTATTTTATACCAACAATGTTCATCCGAATGTAACTCGAGCCTTGTGGATGGAAAAAAACGTAGTTGGGAGGAAACCTCACTAAAAGTAGCCAATTAGGTTCTCTGACGGAGATTTGTGATCGATAAAGTCGGTTGATTCTCTGCACCAACAAAATGGCTACTAAAACAAATATTGTTTATTTTGTTGTATTTTATTTTTAAGGAATTAGTAATTTTTGTGTTGCTAAATCTTTGATTAATTAATTTGAATCTTCAATTTTACAGGTCATTGCAGAGGACCTTACCAACTTAACAACCCTTTAAAGCAAGGAGGTAGTAGTAGTTCGGGAGGTGAACACAAGCTTCATGTTCCAAGCAATTTGACCTTAACTTGTAGTGAATTTAGTTCATCATGAACTTTAGGTTATCTGAGCAACTATGTCATTTGTAGTGAGGCCTTTTTTGCAGTTATTGTTGTGGCCTTCATATAGATTTAAGATACACACACACATATATATATATATATATATATATATATATATATATATATATATATATATATATATATATATATATATATATTTTGTATGTATATTTTATCCAGACCATTTGTAGTGAATTTATGATGTATGATTTAATTGAGTTTAAATACAACAAATTCATAGATATCACTATTAAAAATATTTTGGATGTATGATTTAATTTTTTTGTTGCAAATATAAAATGGAAAATACACAAAAGCGAAAAAAATTTTAAAAAAATTAAACAATGGGCGCGTTTTTAGGAAGCGCCTATTTGAGGACGTGTTTGGGCAATGGGGCGTTTTTAGGAAGCCAGCGCCTATTTGAGGACGTGTTTGGGCAATGGGGCGTTTTTAGGAAGCGCGCCTATTTGAGGACGTGTTTGGGCAATGGGCAGCGCTTTTTAGGAAAGCGCCTATTTGAGGACGTGTTTGGGCAATGGGCAGCGCTTTTTAGGAAGCGCGCCCATTGTTGGAGTGGAATACCCAGTACACGTTTCAAAGTAGCAGCCAAAAGCGCTGCCATTGATGAAAAAAGCGCGCCTATATACTAATTGCATTTGTAGTGTCCATTAGATTCGAACCCATGACCTCTTGTGTAAAATTTGGGATATTACCACTAAGACCAAGATATATGGGTGTTCCTAGGAACACCAAGAATACCATATAAATCCGCCTACTCGGATAAGTATCCAAGCAAATGTAAGAAATATTATGTCTCATGTGTGATAAATATATATTGTGGTTTAATAATTAATTGAAAGGATATTTGGTAATGATTAAATGAAGGAACATGATCGTTAGAGAAGTCATTCAAATGAAGGGGTATATATAGTTTTATGAAGTGATATATTGTTTGATGGAAACAATATACAATATATATTGAAAGAAATTAAACATTTTCCTATCTCTACCAATGATAGTATGATTAATCAATAAATATGTTACCACTCCATCAATAAAGAGAGAGTCATAAGAAAGAATGGGAAAAAGATAGAAAAGAATTTACATTGCCATTGAAGTCATCAAGGATTGAAGAAAAGTGTTACCATGCATAAAGGTTAGTGTTTCTTCCAATGTGAGAATCATAAATTCTAAGATATTGTTTATGTAGTTTTCTTGCGCGTGAACCCTAGAAAACTACAACTTACATGTTGTATCAGAGCGTTTAAGAATCGATGATGATCTAGTTTTATTTTCAGAAGCCATTAATGGTGATAATTCTGATAAATGGTTAGATACCATGAATATGAGCTTAAATCTATGGAATTGAATTGTGTGTGGGACCTTGTGAAATTGTTGCTAAAGGTTTTACTTAAAAGTATGACATTGACTATTAGAATTATCATGGCATTTGAAGCACATTATGATCTTGAGTTACATCAAATGGATGTAAGGATGACTTTTCTAATTGGGAATTTAGAAGATATTTATATGGATCAACCAGTGAAGTTAGTTCTGAAAGGAAAGTAATTAACACATAGTGTGTTAGGAGAAGTCGAAGTCGCACATTGACTAGAGATATAGTCCCAAAACAATATTTAATGATCATCTTACAAGCTAATTATTTACAAGGTTGAGTTAGGTCTAATCCACTTTCTAATATATATGCCCTGTATTGGAAATTTCAAGAGGGTATTTTTTTTTAATTATAAAACAATTATAATAAAAATCATGTTGGGAAAGAAACCACCACTCCGGAAATAGCAAACTGAAGCTCATTGTTCACTATTTTATTTTTGAGAAAGAAAAAAGAGAGCAGATATAGTGACCAACAATTAGAGTTGGGATTTGTCAAAAAAGAAAAACAATTAGAGTTGGGCATGGGTACGTTTTGACCCAACCCAATCTGCAATCTAATTCAACCGAACCCACAAAATTTGAGTTAGTTCGGGTAAGTGGGTTGAGTTAGTTTTTAAATAGGGAAACCCATAGAACACGAGTTGATCTAAAATTTTTGAACCCACCAAACCCAACCAAACCCATACCAATATGACCTTACATACACTAATGGCAAAATAGCATCCGGGGTCCCTTAACTTATTTTCCATTTTCGCTTAGGTCCCTTAACTTTAAAAGCTAACGTTTAGGTCCCTTAACTTTTAAAAACGTTTCATCGTAGTCCCATTTAACGTTAAAAGCTAACGTTTAAGTCCCTTAACTTTTAAAAATGTTTCATCGTAGTCCCATTTAACGTTAAAAGCTAATGTTTAAGTCTCAGTTGTTGTTAGTTTAAAAACGTTAAATGGGACTACGATGACACGTTTTTAAAAGTTAAGAGACCTAAACGTTAGCTTTTAAAGTTAAGGGACCTAAGCGAAAACGGAAAATAAGTTAAAGGACCCCAGATGCTATTTTGCCTACACTAATTTATGTGTGCGTGACGTTACATATACCAATTGATAACCGAAGTTTAGGTGGAAAGAACTATTAAATAAATTTCCAATTTTATTTAACCAAATTTCAATTTTAAAATTAATTTCATTGATCCTTGAAAACGTGTTAAAGAGAACTTGATTTAGTCTACCTTGAAAATTAATTCCAACGTAAAAATTAACTAACTCTAATTGTTAATTTCATATATTGCTCGGCAGAGTAATATGAAATATGTAGTTGAATGTGAGACATTTTTTTTTGTGTTTGTAGAAACTGATTGAAGAAAGCGGCTTTATGAGTGGGATATAATCTATTTAGTTTCTTTAAAACATTTTCCTATTGTAAAAAAAAAACATTTTCCTATGAGAAAATTTTCTTTTGCATGAGCTTCATAGGTTTTCTGAAGACCTTTTTCTTTTGTATTTTGGATTAATTACTTGTAATAGAAGTCTAAATTAAAGCACAATATTTGTTCTTTTTTATTTATTTTTCTTGAATAATGATATCTTACTAATAAACTCAGTACCCAATCCAACTAAACGCATTTAAAACCAGGTTAGGTTGGTTTGAGTCACACAAAAATTTGGTTCTAATTTTGCCGAACCCAGTCCATAAGTATTTGATTGGGTTGGGTGTTTAAACGCACCAAAATCCACCCAACGCCCACCACCAGTAAAATATATAAGAAAGCAAACGCATTATATAAGAAGGCCAGCGGTGGATAGGATTAAATCCCTCTTCTGGTGTTGGTTTCTTGCTAGGTCGTTAGGTCCTAATTGTCTGTATTATGAATGGCATGTTGTCCCCTTAGTATGAGTCGGAATTAGCGCTTAGTGCTCATTTGTAACACTATATTGGTTTGGACACCCCTAGGGTGTGTTTGATTCGCTAGTAAGAGACTGGATTGGACAACTCCAGTTGTACCTTGTTTGATTTGAAAATTATTCACAATATTGGACAGAAATGAGGACAAATAACTAGACAAAGACCTAAATTCATGTACCTTACAAAACCACAGTACAACTATCTGTCTGTTCCCAGCCGACCACCTAGGAAGGCTCGGATACACATCACTTCATAACCGGCTCGACTGGGCCTAGAAGACGAAGACCAGACCACATTCCGCCTCAAGAACCGAGGGACTCGTCGGCCGCATAGAACGAGGACTTCCCCTCACCCAAAGAGCCGACGCCTCCCTCAGGCTCGGTCATAAGCAATAACCTAGCAAGATATATTAGGAAAGCCCGAGAATCTCGCCTAGGATCTCGCTGCATTTATGTATGGTACTTATGAGCATTAATCACCCATTGTAATATAAATATAAGCCCAAGAGGCCAATGGAAAGGACCGGAATTCATTCTATCTACCACCTACTTTTACTCTACTATTTATCATGTTCTTGCTAGATCCTACCTATGGAAATAGTTAGGAACACTGCCCCAACGTACAACTTCCTGGTCACTTAAAAAAATACCAAAATATTATTTTTATTTCCTATTTAATAATTTTTCTCTATCTATTCTCCCTCCCTCTCTCTCTCTCTCTCTCTCTCATTCTTCTCTATTATTTTCTCTACCACTCTAATACTTTCACATCTCATTACTTATCTCTCCTTCATCTCTCTTTTTCTCCCTCCTCTCCACCTCTCATCTCTTGTATTTTATCATCTCATGACCTCTCTCTCTCTCTCATTTCCATCTTCTCCATCATACACTTTTCTTTATAATTTTTTTAATTAGATTTTAATATATGTTATATAAAATCATTATAAATATTAGAAAGAGAATTATAATAAAATTTTCATTTTTTGTTTGTGTTGTTCAATATTGTTCATCAAACAATGTATTGGACGAAAACATCATCGTCAAGATTCCAAATCGATCAAATCTTTATTCGATCCAATCCTATATTATTCTGTTTGCAAATCAAGCGGATCCCTAGTGTCCCTGTCCTGTTTTATATATATGATCTTTGGCTTTTCGAAAAAAAGAAAAAAAAGTTGTAAGAAAAGGTTAACCTAACTTTAAAGGAATAAATAAAATAAAATGTTGATAGTATCCAGCAGACCAGCAATATCGTCACCTCTTAATTAATCGAGCCGTGTCAACTACGAGTGCTGCTGGGTCTTTGAAATTTGTAAACGTGCAAAAAATCTGGAATTAAAATATGCAAAGTGTATGATTAACGGGCAACCAGATACATAAGCAATAATGAACCACCTCTTTTGAATGCTTTGCAGGTGGACTATTGAAGAAGCAGCCGTCAATGAACCTAAACCAGCTAGTTTTCACTTCACATTAATTAATTTGAATAATGTTATTTGGACATTGGATTTTAGACAAAAATAGTCAAAAACCAACTTACAACACCAATAAGTTTTTTAGACAATTAGCTAACCTACTTTTTCACAGTTTTCGAGGTGTTGATTAAAAACTTGGTTAATTGATCACTTGGCTAATAGTCTAAAAAACTTGGTTAATTGGTGTTGTAACTTGGTTTTTGTCGATTTTTGTCAAAAATCTCATGTCCATATAACATTGTTGAATTAATTTCCAGGAAGGAACATTCACGGATTCACCGTGAGTGTTTTATTTGTGTGTGTACCATATATTGTACGTAGAGAAGTAGTAGGCTTCTTTGAGAGGTCTTTCATTTTTTTTTTTTAGATAAGCAATTTCATTGAAAGGAGTACAAAGCGTACCCAACCTTTACAATGGGAAGGGGGAGGGTCTCCTCAAAACCTCCTTAAGCCAAAACCCTTTGGGAAAAAGACTTAGAGAGGAAAAAGAGTACATCCCACGAAAAAAACCGTACAACAGTGGGAATAAACATCCTAACCCACTGCTTCTCCCCCGTCTAAAGTATATAGTAATTAAAAGCATTACATAATTGGATTACAACATTGAAAAGCAGCCCATCGGGCAATTATACCAATCCGACCAAGATGCCATGCATTTCCTCCCTCTTCTTGCCTTAAACCAGATCCACGCCGTGTCCTTGATTCCGGCTAGAATAGTCGGAACGGAGTCCACCTCGCCTTTGAAAATTACCTTGTTTCGCGCCATCCATATTTTCCAAACAACCGTCATCCATATAATGTGTTTAACGCCTCTTTGTTTCTTTCCCTTCACAAGTTTCCCAAAATCCACAAAGTGATTGACTATACTATCCGTATCGCCCATCGAGATCCCCATCCAAGCAAAAACGCTCCTCCAAATAGCTTTAGCAACTCCACAAGTCATAAACAAATGCTCCACCATTTCTTCCTCTTGAAAGCACAAAACACAACTCTGATCATTTTGAGATTGAATTATACCTCTTCTATACAACGCAACCCTTGCAGCAATTCGCTTCAAAATGACCCTCCACGAGAAGATTTGTATTTTGGATGGAACATCATTCTTCCATATCTTCTTGCATGCTGCAGAATTTTTGGATTGAATAAAACCAGCTGTACTTGCGGAAAAAATCAGCAACATATCATAGCATTTTTTCACGGTGAACCCACTTAGCGAGTCCGGAATCCACAACCGGTGTCCTCGCGCTCTGGTTTTTAAGGTAGCAGGCAGCGGCGGTGCTTGCATGGCAGCGGCAGACAGCAGGCGCTGCTAAAGGCTGCGTTTTGCGTGACAAAGCAGCGACCCACCCCACGACCAACACCAGCCCCTGTCCGTCCAATGGCCAAACTCTGCCACCGTAGCCTCCGTGTTCCTGCAACAATTATAAATATCCGGAAATAATGCTGCCAAACGGTCCCGTCCTATCCAAACATCCTCCCAGAATCGCACCGTGTTTCCTTTTCCAATTTTAATTTTTACCAATTCATTAAACCATTCTTCTTGTACACTTAAATCCTCCCCAAGTAGGCATAAATCCCTCCACCACAACGACTTCTTCTCCCACCCTCTTCTGCTCTCAGTAATATCAGGTCATCTTCCTTTTAATCCATGTTTTTCTACCAAAACCTCCTTCCAAATTGGATTATTATCCTCCACCAAAATTCTCCATCTCCATTTAGTTAATAAAGCCACGTTAAACACTTCGAGAATTTTTATACCCAACCCCCCTTTTTCTTTTGGCAAGAAAAATAGTCTCCCACTTCACCCATGCCAACTTCTTGTTTTCCTCATCGCCTCCCCAAAGGAATCTTCTTTGTAGCTTAGTGATCTCCGTAATGACCTTCTTTGGTGCTTTATAAAAAGAAAAGATATACAACGGTAGAGATGCAAGAACTGAATTGATTAGTGCGACACGACCCCCAATCGATAATTGCCTACTCTTCCAACTATTTAACCTTGTCTTAATTGAGTCTATTATTGGCTGCCACGTGCTCGTTCTCCTCGGGTTTGCACCAACCGGAATCCCCAGGAATTTAAAGGGGACCGACCCAACCTTGCATGCTAGAAACTGTGATATACCTTCCATAGCTCTCTCATCAATGTTCAGCCCAATTATACTACTTTTTGCAAAGTTTACCTTTAAACCCGAGACCATCTCGAAACTTCTTAAGAATGCTTTCCAACACCAAATACTCTTATCACTCCCATCGCAGAACAAAATTGTGTCGTCCTCAAATTGCAGAAGCTCCACCGATAGAGAATTGCTAACGCCGAACCCTTTGAGATTATTTGATTCAACACCCTTCCGAACTAAACCCGCCAGACCTTCCGCCACTATCAAGAACAAGAATGGAGCGAGCGGATCCCCTTGCTTCAAGCCTTTTTGGGCCACAAATTCCTCCGTCGGGCTACCATTGACTAATACGGAGATTGAGTTAGACGACATACATGCCCACATCCATTTTCTCCACCTTACCCCAAACCCCATCCTGCTCAGCATATAATCCAAGTAAGACCAGCTCACAGAATCATAGGCCTTTCAAAGTCAGCCTTCATAACCAAGCACTTTTGCTTCTTTCTTTTCGCCAAATCCATAATCTCATTAACAACTACCACTCCATCGAGGATGTTTCTACCTGCAAGGAAGACGCTTTGACAGTTTGTAATTACCTTCTTCAATACTTTTTTCAGTCTTCCTGCTAACACCTTTGCAAGCATTTTATATAGGCAGCCGATTAGAGAGATTGGCCTATACTCCCCCAAACCTTGAGGATTACTATTCTTGGGGATAAGTGCAAGAAAAGATCCACTTACCGCCTTTGGGAGTCTTGCACTTGTATAAAATTCCTCAAAAAACTTCAACACTTCCGATCCGATAAAATCCCAACACTCCTTTATAAATCTAAAATTGAACCCATCCGGTCCTGGACTTTTATTTCCATCACATTCCCAAACCACCTCCTTAATTTCGTCCAATGAAAACGGTTCCATCAACATCTCATTGTCTGGCTCAGAGATTTGATTAAAGTTCACCCCATCTAATGTTGGCCTATTTATATCCTCTTCCTTAAACTTTCCTTCAAAGTAATTTTTCACTGCCCTTTTTACCGTCCCCACTTCTTCTACCCACTCCCCCTCAACCATAATTTTCAATACCTGTGTTCTTCTCTGGTTCCCTTTCATACACGCATGGAAAAAACGACTGTCCGAGTCACCTTCCGCGATCCACTTTACTCTCACCTTTTGTGCTAGTAGGCTTTCTTTTGCATGAAGCTCTTTCCAGAATTCCTCATTCAGCCTTTTCCTTCGATCGTCATCAACTCCGCCCCCCTTCTGTTGCCAGCCTCTCAACCTCATTCAAATCCTTAATTATATTTTCTATTTTCAGGTCTTTATACCTGAACACCTCACGGTTCCAGACCTTTAGTTTTTCCTTCAACAATCTCAATTTTTCCTTCAACACAAAAGAGGCTTTCCCATTCACCTGAAAAGAATTCCAGCATCCTTTGACAAAATCCATAAATTCCTCATGCTCTAACCAACAATTATTGAACCTAAAGGGTTTAGGCCCCCGATTAATTCTGAAGTGACCAACCAAATGGACAATGGTGCGATATATCTCTCATCACCTACCAGCTGTGCACTAACATTCCACCTTGAGATTAGCCCCTCTGTCAACAATATTCGTCTAGTGCGCGCCTACCATCGACCCAAAACAGGTGAACTTCTTCCCCAACACAGGCACATCTACTAGTTCCATATCCTCCATGAATGACAAAAATTCTCTTGCTTACACGTTGTTGAAGCTAGCCGAACAACCACTTCTCTCCGCCCTATCAGTCATTGCATTGAAATCCCCAGCAATGCACCAATCTCCAACCTCGAAATCATCTTTTAATATACGTAGATTGTCCCATAGTCTCCTTTTCCCTGCCATGT